>CM076575.1:1249903963-1250503963 GCA_034641835.2 Pinus albicaulis
CTCTGAAATTTTGCGACGACGTTCCTCAGGATTTTGGCTTCGCACTCTAAAAATTGTAGCTTCTGAACCTTCATAGAATAAAATTTATAGCACAAATGACACGATGACCTATTTGGAGCAGTGAACCCCTAGAATCCAAAGGCTCTGATACCAAATGTTGTGAAACCAGCTCCAAAAAGAGAAGAAAAGAGATATCAACGCCTTAGAAATAAGCCACTTCCAGGGGGAAACCTCCAATACATTACATGAATGAACAATTCTTGGATGATTCAAATTACAAAACCTCCTTTCTATATATAGGAGTCCATGGGGCCACAATGTAATCCTAGTAGGGCCACAATGTAATCCTAGCCGACCTAACAATAATAATTTAAGGGCACAATAATAACAATATGGGGGTTACAGGGGTACAATAATAACAATAAGGGGGTTATACTAACAATAATAAGGGACTATACTAGTAATATAGGGACCTAACAAAGTGTTGTTTAGCACATCGGGTGTCTTCGAGCAGAGATCCCAACCTCAGCCCCAGGGGACTTCGAGTGCCTGCTTGGGTGAGAAGTTCTATCCCTTGTTTTGTAGGAGGGAACCATAGTATCTTCAGCCAGGAATTATGCATTTGCTTGGGCAGTGCAGTCTCTGGGAGAGATCGCGTAGTTTGTGGTAGAGGCAGTTCCGGGAGTGAGGATTTATCAGGGGATTTAGCCCGAGATAGTGTGAAGGGATCAGCCCTTCACTATTTCATCATTTTGGTACAGGAGGAGGCCATTATTAACAGAGGATCATTCAGGGCCATTGTGTTTCATTGGGATAGCGTTATTCCTTAAGGGAGGTCAAATTTTGGGGTCACCCATTCCAAAATTCCTTTATGGGCTTTTCTGGGTATTTGGAGGAGAGCTCATTCCCAGAGTTTCATATTTTTCTAAGCAGGGGAACAACCCCAAAGAGCCATCCCATTCCAGCAGTAGCAGCAGTCCAGCAATAACAACAACAGCGTTGGAGATTATGTAGTCCTTGACAGAGCAGCCATTCCTTGAGCATTTTTTAGAGTATTTCCAGCTTGCCTTGTACAAGCCAAGGTGCCATCATTCTGATCACCTTTGTCCTAATTGTATCTTTCAGTTACATAATAAAATGGCTCAACGTTTCTCCATATTTGCATTGTTTATGTGGTGTCTCTCTATTTGTTGTAAATGCTTGTTTATGTGGCTTTATATTACTGTCTATTTCTATTCAGGATATTACAGTGGTATCAGAGCTTCATTCTTGGCTCAACCGTGGGGATCTTTTTCTATGAACAAAGGAGGTAGGTAGAATCTTACCCACCAAGGCAGTAGAGGTGTAAAATATGGGGGAGCCAAAGAGAAAAGGGGAAGCAACATTTGGCAACATTTTTAGGGCCCTAAATGATTTAGCCAAAGGACGGAAGGGAATGTTGGAAAGACTCAAACAACAGAATAAGAATGAGAGCATCCATCAGGAATCCCTAGTTGGGGAGACTTCGGGGGTTTCACAATAGTGTGACCATCCTTTACTAACCACTCACCCACTAGCCTTTAGTAGGCCAACCAGGATCACGATGCCTACATTCTTACCTCCAGTACCGAGTGAGAAAGGTAGGCGGCATGATCATATACCCATGGGAGAATATTTCCGTGAATCACAGTCCATGGGGGAAAACTTCAAAGCGGCTTTGTCCTTCAGAGATTACTGCCAGCTCAAGTCTAGCACGCAGAGTTCAGAGTTGCAGCGTACCATTGGGAGGACACATTTTCCCATGTATGATGGATCCACTGATTGCACGGCTCCGGATCAGGTGGGAAAGCTGGATACCTCTTTCCAGCTTGACTGAATAACAGAGGGGGAAGCCATCAAAATGGCTACCTTGCACTTGGAGGATGAGGGCACACAAGATCATGGGGAGCATGTAGATACACCCAGTATGACGTAGGGGTCACGTATGTTGGAGACTTCTTTGACCATATCGGTTAACATCTGAGTAGAGAGAGTAGAGCCTACCCCAGTAGTGCCATCCATTGAGGTGATGACCTATGTAGTGTCCGAGTCTTCGGGTGGTAGTAGCACACGGCAAATGGGTGAGGTTCCAGGGGATGTATCCACCTTTAATGAGGCGCTAGGAGATACAGAGGTATTGGACGATGGTCGCACACAATGGTGTCATCAGCTCCGAGCCGACCTTTTAGTTTTGAAAGGGAAGGCCACGTCAGTACGAGAGGCTATTTTGTTGCAGAACGAGGAGCTAGAGAGCATGAGAGTGGTTTGTGCCAAGTCAGCGGCCAAGTTGGCCCACATTGGGGAACGACTAGATTCCCTAATGGTACAGCTAGAGGGCACAATGGAGTGTCAGAGCAGCCCCCTTCAGGCATGCATAGACGGGGCTAGCAGCATTGTTGGGTCACCTCTTTCCATTGGAGAGAGAGAGGCGGAGTCACCTAGTCAGATCTCATATGTTGACTTGGATAGCAGGATGAGACAATCGGAGTTGCACAGGGTGCAACATCCACATGTTGAGGTTGGATGGTGAGAGATTTTGAGTTGGTACCCGGTGGAGTGGGTTATGGAGATAGTGGTGGACCCGAGTGTAGTTCAGCAGGAGTTTCCAGGTGCTGGGAATACAGGAACCCCAGACTGGCATTGGGATTCATGCGAGACTACCTGTCGTTTCCCAGGGAGGTCGGTTGACTATGTCTTGGAGGGTACAGTTGGCCTAGCAGTTGAGCGTGCACATTCGCTAGGGGAGTTTCGGTCAGCTCCAGTGGCCAACCAGTTTATGGGCAGACTCCCTGGGTTGTCTTGGTATGACACTTGTACGCGAGGTCATAGGGTGATCAACATACTTTGGCAGGAGCTTGTTGGAGGAGGTGGCATTGGCAGGCCACCAGATGGTGCCTTGTATGGAGCCAAGGATTCTTCACCTTTGTGTGGGGCACAGAGTTCGCAGCGGAGCCAAGCAGTGGTGATATCACTACTGACACATAGGGAGATTCACTTCTCACACCCCTCAGGAAGGGTTTGGAGTGATGATCCATTCATCAGTAGGTATAACGATGCGACGGTGGAGGTGATGATAACGATTGGGGGTGGTCCGACATGTAGATACACAACTCTAGGCCATCACATCCAAGGATGTGTGGGAGCATCTAGCATTGAGTAGTGGACTACCAGTGGACATGGAGTTGTATGGTGGTGTACCGTAGTGTGTGGGACTGCATTGTGGAGTAGGAGTGTCCTACATCACATTGAGAACACGCGAGGAGTGACCGGTGCCTTGACACAGATAAGGCACGAGATGGTACAGGGTGGTACAGCAGTAGCAGGGGGTATCCAGCAGTGTACAGGGGTATGCCTCAGTGTGCAGTGGCATGTCGAGGAGTACATAGATGATCGGTGGTATGCGAGGGTGTACAGTGCTGCACAGCAGGGTCTTAGAGTATTGCCTCCAAGGAGACTCACGGATAGGGACACCGAGCATACCTTTGGGGGTAGTTCACCCAAGATCGATGGGGAGACAGATGAGCGATAGTTGACGGCATCTGTGGGGACTCACACGCCTGACCCTCTTCTACATCACTCATGGGCACAGTCGATTCTGCTGTTGTCCTTTCGTACTCTGGGCACGAGCAGCGGGGTACGCGAGGCTCACCCAAGATATTTGGATGACACTCAGCACATTAGGGGAGAGAATTCTCAGCAGTGGCACTGGGTCGGTGCGCTAGTTGACAGCCACAGGATAGGGCATGAGATGATCCTCTGCAGGGGTTGCACATCAGTCATCGCTGAGCCTATGCTTGGGGAGCGGGTCATGGGGGAGACATGCGTCACTCTTTTCTCAGGACATGTCGAGACCATGCATGAGCAGAGGATACTGGGTACAACAGAGGTAGCATCCCAGTATGTGTCTAGGCTCCAGACAATGTACGACACATTATCGAGAGGGTAGATGGCAGACCCAGTGGAGATGGTTAGCAGGGATAGGAGGGATCCACATCCCTTGAGTCAATTGCAAGTATCAGATATCTATCTATTGATTGCATTCAAGGGGTGGCTATTTGTCACATATGACTTCCAGCAGTCATTGGTACTACACAGTGGCCGACATAGGGCAGGTTAGCATGCATCATATTTTCCCATGATATATGGACCCTCTATATTGGTCACGAGCAAGGACTAGAGATGAGGCATGGAGGGATTCCCGCAGTTGTCAGAGCTATGGTGCAATAGGTCCGACTATGGGATGCAGAGATTCAGTTGATTGATAGCCCATTCTGTCTCATCATGGTCGGAGTCAGGACAAAGAGTGATCTAGTTCACTGCTGGGTTGGCACATGGGGGTACACAGAGGCCTTCATCGGATGGCAAGGCAGACTTTCTCTACTGCTGCATAGATTCAGATCTGCATTCGGAGCAGTAGGTATTGGCATCATGGTGATTCCTGGTTCGGATGAGCTTGTCTCTCATAGATCTCCTGCCACTAGGTCTCAGGAGAGGAGGATACTGTATGCGCATGACGGGGAGTATCTCATGATCAAAGTAGCGCAGCATCAACATGGTGGTACCTCTAAGAGATTAGCAGGATACTTAAGCATTACAGCTCTACACAACTCGATAACCTCTAGGGGTGAGTTGTATACTACATGGGGAGATCATGTATATCTTCCATCAGGCTTTAGCGAGTCACTGATGAAGTGGTGGACTTCATTAGCATGGCAGGATGGTGAGTGGAGTAGGTGGAGCTTCATGTTGGACAGGATGGCTTGGGATCCTGGAATTGAGAGATACCTCCATATTAGGGTGATACAGAGGACAGGGAAGGTTCAGTGGCGCATCTGGGACCTAGGCACATTTTGCAGTGATGGTGGGGAGCATCAGCTAGAGAGGAGGCTTGTTCAGGCATTGCTTGAGGACAAGCAATTTTTGGCGGGGAGGACTGTAATATTCCCAATTAGTAGCAGCTAATTGGTAATATTAATTTTGGCCAGTTTTTCTTTTCTAAAGTTAATTCAATTAATAAAGTGGGTGATGAGACACACAACCTACACTTAGGAAATAAACATTCCCTAAAGTCACTTGAGCATATAATTATTTGGCAGCGTGGGGCCCAGGATGACGAAGTGGCAGCGTGAGGGAAACGACAACGTGGGCAGCATGGGCCCATGACAACACAGTGAGAGAGGGACAGCGTGGGCCAAGAGGGACAGCGCAGTTTGGTGGAGCCCAAGTGAGACCAAGGCTCTCAAAGCATAAAAAGGGGAAGAGGCTCCTCATTCTCTCATTCTATTATGCATCTATGACTTCTGTCTTTTGACATTGAGCACGCTTTTGCTGTTAAGCAAAGTCTGCAAGTGTTGTTTAGCACATCATGTGTCTCCAAGCGAAGATCTCAACCTCAGCCTCAAGGGACTTCGAGTACCTACTCAAGTGAGGAGTTCTATCCATTCTTTTCTAAGAGGGAACCATAGTATCTTTAGCCAGGAATTATGCATTTGCTTGGGCAGCGCAGTCTCTAGGAGAGATCACGTAGTTTGTGGTAGAGGCAGTTCTAGGAGTGAGAATTTATCAGGGGATTCAGCTCGAGATAGTGTGAAGGGATCGGCTCTTCACTATTTCATCATTTTGGTACAGGAGAAGGCCATTATTTACAGAGGATCATTCAAGGCCATAGTGTTTCACTGGGACAACATTATTCCTTAAGGGAGGTCAAATTCCAGGGTCATCCATTCCGGAATTCCTTTCTGGGCTTTTCTGGGTATTTGGAGGAGAGCTCATTCCCAAAGTTTCATATTTTTCTGAGCAGGGGAACAACCCCAAAGAGCCATCCCATTCCAGCAATAGCAGCAGTCCAGCAATAGCAGCGACAACTTTGCAAATTATGCAGTCCTTGACAGAGCAGCCATTCCTTGAGAATTTCTGAGAGTATTTCCAGCTTGCCTTGTGTGTCATCATTCTGATCACCTTTGTACTCATTGTATCTTTCAGTTACATAATAAAATGGCTCAACGTTTCTCCATATTTGCATTGTTTATGTGATGTCTCTCTATTTGCTGTAAATGCTTGTTTATGTGGTTTTATATTACTGTCCATTTCTATTCAGGATATTACAGCTTGTCAACAAAGACACTCAAAGAAGCAAAGATCAAAGTTTGGGTTGGAAAGAAAAATCAGTTTGCAAGGAAGACTATCCAAGTACTTCAAGTGAGATCTCCTACGTCATTCAAAAGATCAGCAGCAAGACCCCCTCCATGTAGAATCACGCAGTCTAGGGAGAGACTATGCAAAGCTCTCACGTTTGATGACACAGAGGGTGAAGGAGGTCACCCCGAGGGTCTGAAATTTGCCTGGAAGGTCCAGAAAATTCAGCCAGGTGTTTGCAAATTTTTCTCTGCTCATCAGACTCTTGTAAATGTACTTTCCATTAGTGAAGATAAATATAAAACCCTCATCTGTTGCACCGGTTTTCCCACATTGGGCTTTTCCAGGGACAATTGTCCAAAAATAATTGTGTTCATGTGGTTGTTTCTATTGTGCTACTTTCTGTTCTTATGCTCTTAATGATAGTGAAGATCTGCAAATGTGTTTATTTCAGAATTTACTAAAGCATCTATAAATAACTTATCTCATAAGTAGGAGAAAGAAACCAAGTATTGCAGAAATATTTTCCTCTTGAAAATTTCACATATATCTCAAAACAAGATTGATGGTCTCATGCAGGTATATCAACACATGCTTGCAGCAATCCAGTGTGCATGTGATGGCTTAATCAAATATTGGCTCAGAGTATTGACTGCAAAATATGTCTGATCTAATGTTCACTAAGAACATTAGTGCCCTAATCGGTGGACAATACTAAGAAGGATTTGCTAAATCAAGACCTACAACTTCACCACATAGCTTCTTGAAATTCGTTTCCATTGGAGAATTCATGGACTTGCATTATGTTAGACCAAATCATTCCAGTAGCTTGACAACATGTTTTCCTTGAGAAAGGAAAAATCTCACCAGGTCTATGCCATACTTCAAGACCCAAAAAGTGGTGTTTCAAATGAGTATCTTTAATTTCAAATTCATAAGCTAACTCCCTCTTACACTGGAGGATAAGTGGTTTACCACCAGTCAGAAATAAATCATAAACATATAATATCAAAATCACAAGGCATACCTTTGACTGTCTTGAAGTAAAGATTTGGATCAGCATTACTTCTAGTAAAACCAAGCTTCATCAAGAAGCTACCAATGCAATCATACCAAGCTCTTGGAGCTTGCTACAAACCATAGAGGGCTTTCTTCAATTTGAATGCACGAGTTTTTCGGTCATGTACTTTAAAGCCTTGTGGTTGGTCCACAAATACTTCTTCCTTGAGGAAGCCATACAGAAAAGAAATCTTCTCATTCATTTGGTGAAGGGACCATCCTGGGCTAGCAGCTAGAGCCACAACAGATTAGATGGTTGTATAATGGGCAACGGTTGCAAAGATTTCATCATAATCTATTCCCTCTTTCTGAGCAAACCCTCTGGCCACAAAACTAGCTTTATATTTTTCAATATTGTCATCAGCACCATGTTTAATTTTATACAGTTATTTAAAAGGCACAACAAATTTACCTTGTTGTCTTGGAATCACTTCCCATACATTGTTATGAATGATAGACTCATATTCTTTAGCCATTACATCTTTCCACACTTGATCTTTCACTGCTTCTTCAAAAGTGCATGGTTCAACTTGAATAATGTGCCCATGGTTACCATGTATTCCTGGAACCGGCATGGTTTCTTTCTTTTTCTGAAGGTTCCTCAAGGAGCAGCATGTCTATCAACATCCTATAAAGTGTCATGAAACCATAATCATCTTTTTATAGCATGCGCAGAAGGATCCAAGGAGTCCATGGGATCCATGGGTTCATCAGCAAGATTAAGCTCAAGCTTGGGATCTTCTTGTGCATCCAAAGCATCATCCTACCTTTCAACATTAGCAGGAGGAGGAGTGGCTTTTCAAATAGTTGCATCTTCATCAAATGTTAAACACTATTTCTTGTCCAGATACATAGATTCTATAAGCTTTAGAATTTTCACAATAACCAACAATCATACCTTTCTTACCTAAAGCTTCCAACTTGGTAACCTTTTCATTTGGCACATGAAAGTAGACAGGGAAATCAAAGATCCTTAAGTGCCCAATTGTTATGGGTTATATGGTACAGTGGTCTCTTTCTTCATTCCATCTTCCTTGCAGAAATCTTGAGCTCTTGTCCACTTCATGTCCACTCAAGTCATGGGATGGCTCGACGCTTTCCTTAATCTCGATACAAAGGACTCGGTTCTCACAATCATCAAATGTACTTGTTGATCCCAGAAATAGAGCAATAACAATAATAGCAAAGTAAATAAACATAATGAAAGTATACTTGGTGATGAGGCAGGTATTTCTTTATTTTCTAGAGGTGAGAGTAGCTCTTTCATTATCCTCGCATCAGCTTCCTCTTGGAGTTTATTCTTCCTGCACTATTTTTGGGATTGAAAGAAGTTCTCAGCTCCCTCTTTATCCGGCATTTTATAGGTTACCACTGGCCATAAGACCTATGTACTTGGCAGAAGAAGTGCATCTTCTTGATCACCACTTGGCAAACTCTATCATGATCCACTCTAATCTCAGGTATTTTGAAAACCATATTTCTCACTTGAAGTAATGCTTTACAATGAAGATGAGTGAACTTTTGATGCCACGGTTTATATTGATAATTACTTATCATGAATCAATGCATGGATAGGTCTTTCATTGATTTTATACAGATTTTCAAATCTTGATCTCGGAGTGAAGACATGTAATAATTATACATATTGATATTATTGTTTGCAATGATATTAGTTATAATCCACCTTTGATCGCTACAAAAGAGGTTAATTTAGAAAATTATCATTCAATCTTTTGCAAAAGTCATGATTCTTACATACAACCACTATTGTTAGTAAACTCTAATATCAAAATTACCAAACCCCATAAGATTATGGCATTTCTCATATAATGTGAGAGAGTCCAAATCACCTTATCTTCAACATTCAATTCCTATCAGTTATCCTTTCACAACCTTCTATGCATTATATATTTATTTTGCAAGACAACACTTTCTTGCACATGCATAAACAGAACTAAAGCTACTCTTTACTTTTGCATGCATCAACAAATACCAAAATCACAACTACTAAACGCATGCAACACCTTAATTACTATATGCAAAATTACTATCATATCTTGGGTTCCTTGAAATCTTGGAAGAATGGTAGCAGTACAATTTCAGCAGCAAAATTCAGAGGTGAAATTTTAGCAATAAATTTCAGCAGTAAATTTCAGTAGTAACAATTTAGTAGTGAAATTTCAGTAGTAAGATTTCAACACCGTTATCGCTCCTTTCCGCCTACACCTACCTACAAGTCAGTGGAAAAAGCCTTCAACCCCACAAGGTGTGGTTGGTGGCAAGGATCTTAGAGAAGGGGTTGTCACACTGATCCTGACTCTCTCTGTTTTAGCTCTCTTCTAGGTCAGCTAAGGGGGTGGCCCCTAAACTGAAGAAACTAAGTTAAAAGGATGTGAGGTTCTAGGAGAGTATTATAGTGAAAATGGATTACTTTTAAGGATTTATGAGAAAATATGAGGTGAGCAACTTGAAATAATAACGACGATCATTAACATGATAAAACCACAAATCAGTGCCTTATACAGAATTTGCTCAACATTTGAAAGATATATATATTTTCTCAAGAAGTAAAATGTAATGCTCTCAAAAATTGAAAGCAAAGAAGCCCTGAAATGCAAACAAAAGATTGATAGCACAAGATATTTCAAGATATAGAAAATGCCTTTGAGATAATCAAATTTAGGAATCAAAACATTGAAACATATCTTGTCAAAACTCCACAATTAGTAATTATATTGGAAAATGTGAACAAGGAAATGTTAAATGTGAAATTAGACTTGAAACATAAAAAGAAAGCACTTGTTAAGAGAATTACAATACTTGCTTTTGAAATAAACTTTGCATATGAAAACTCAAGACCATCAAAAGACAAGAAAAGTAAATATGATGGATAGTGCTCTTGGTTAATTATATTATTAGTTACCTCTACAACAAGATTGCAAATGAACTCTTCAATCCTCAGACCTCACCCTCGCCCAAAGATATGGATCCCACAATGAGGAGTCAATAGAGGAGTAGAGGATCCCTAAGATGTCTATTCAACCAACTTATGTTAGAGGTAAAATTTTAGAGAGGCTTGGGGCCTTTATATGCAAGTTATGTTAATTGTCCCAATTAAATTGTTACATGCAATGTTTCAAAAGAAATAGAAATGAGATAGTGTTCATTGCAATAAAAAATTAAACATGAGAAACAAGAATGAAAATAAGCTCAAATGTGTTGCACCAATAAATGAAAGTAGGCAAGTTAAGTGAAATAGATTTTCTTTATGATGCAATTGTTTCAAGTGAGAGATAATGCTCCAATAGTTACAAAAATATATAGCATAAATGGACCAAACAATGAAACATGTGCCTAAATAACCATGAAACAATTAAAACTTGCCCATAATATAAATCATTCACACATAAAAGATTTGCTCAAGTTTGCAAATTTTGGAACTTGTGCATGTTAGATATTTTAGACACAAGATTTACTGAATGAAATATGGAGTGAATATGTTGTTAATTTTAAGCATGCATGTGATGGAAATAAGCATAAAAAACCTAGAAACAAAGTCAATCCACCCACAAAAGGTCCTTCCTCTTCAACTAAGGAAGGGGGATGCCATGGGAAAATTGTTAGGATTTTTGAATGTTGGGGTAGCATCGGATGTGCTCTAGCTCCCAAATTTTGTGGAGGGACTAAAGAACATGAGATCTCCAAGACCCATAAAGGGATTTGAGAAATTTCATCCTGTTTAAGAGAAAATTAATTAATTAGTATTTTTAATTAAGGACCCTAAGTCTAACTTAGGAAAATTAAAAGATTAAAGGTAATTAATTTAAACATGTGATGAAAATGGCTTAAGTCACGCGGATCAAGCTTTCTTTTAATCATAGCCATCAATTCAAGATTAGATCATGGTCGTTGGTTTCCCAACGAGAAAGTATAAAGGAAAGGTTTGGGGTCAGTTGGAGAACACACACAGAGGCAGAGCACTAAGACTAAGCTGGAATTCTCGGGCGTGGTTTGCTAAGAATTTCAAGAAGTGTTTCAGCTGCAACTGTGAAAAATCCTAAATCTAGATTCCTACTGCAACAAATCTCAATTACTTCTATTATTTTGATAATTATTTCATTGCATCGAAATACCGAAGTAATTACTGAAGCAGTCTACACAAATAATGTTGTGGAATAAATCTAAGTGCTGAAACAAACTGAACAAAATGCAATGAAAAACAACCACATTTGACACAGTTATTTTTGGACTAAGTCCTCAGAAAAACCCAACTTGGGAAAACCGATGCAACAGATCTATGGCTTTTATATTATTAAGCAGCAAAATCTTGAGTACAACAAGGGTGCCAATATCCGGCTCACCCTTCAGAGAAATATAGATAGCTAATGAAATTGTGAGATATACCTCACTTTGCAAATCCTCGGTTGATATAAACAGCGCTGGTGAAGCCCCTCTCTGCCTCTGCGTGATGCCTATGCTGGAACTACGTAAGCCTGCCTGGGCTAGCTTTGGAACTGCGTCACCTCTACTCAACAACTGATCTAAGCTAATCTGAATCTGGATTTTGGCCCTCCTGGCTCAAAAACCCCAGCTCCCATCCATCTCCGGACTGGATCAAAGAAACACTGCATCACTTCTGCGTGGGTTTCTTCAGGAACTGCGTAACCCCTTCAGAAAACTGTGTTGTCTCTCTCTACGTCACTATTGCCTCTCTCTAAAATGCACTCCTGGTCATTCTGACCAGTTTCTGCATCTGCCCCTCTCTGAATCTGATCACTAAATCAACATCACTTAGCAAACCCTGCCCTAGTGATTCGATTCTGACCAAAAGCTGTGTCTGCTCACACAAACTCGAAAATGTCAAATGCTCAATGTGCTCAACGTATTTTCCATAGGCCCCTCACCCTCCTTATATTCTTCCGTTGACCCTTCAACGGCCAACATTAAAAAATAATCAAGGGCTAAGATTAGCTTAGAGGTGATCTGTGACTTTATCTAGAAGATTCACACTTAGTGTAATATCCCATTTCGGGAATATCTCTAAAACACAAATAAACTCCAACCAGAGATGGACTGGGAGGGCGTTTACCAGATATTTCACCTCTGTGAAGAAAGTGAGATCTGGAGGCTACCTGGCCCTTTCCAGACTCTGTCTAAGAGTATGAAATAAACACACCAAGTGGTATATAACTAAAATGCCTGGAAATACATAAAGATAACAGTAAAGCAGACATACAATAGCATAGATAGAATGTACGACAAATCATCCAGAAATATAGAGAGAGAATGCTAAGCCATTTTATTATACTGAGAAATATAATGAAGTACAATAGGTGATCAGAGTGATGGCACCTAATCTTGCTCAAGGCAAGTGAAGAAATACTCTCAGAATATCAAGAAATGGCTGCTCTTTGAACTACGTCCCAGCTGCTAGAAAACTGTCGTGTAGCTGCTACTGCTGAACTGAACTGATAACTTGGGGCTGATCCCCTCGCCGGAATGAGCTGAAAATCTGAAATTCACCTCTACTCATCAACCACAGCAAAACCCAGAAATCATATCTGAAATGGCTGACCCCCGAAAATCACCCCCTTGGGGAATTACGCTACCCCCCAAGGCTCTGCGCAGAGGCTGAATGGGAACAACTGAAATATGGCCTCAAACTCCACCAAAATCCTCCCAAAGGCAAAAGCTGATCCTCTGCTCGACCTCCAGGCTCAAAACCCCTGTAGAAACTCAATCTAAAGCTCCTAAATGGACTGCGTCCTCCCTCTCAATGACTGCTAGTCTTTGAATGCACAACTCTGCAACAAAACCCAAACACCAAACCTCCCACAAAATGTTGAAGAAACTACCTTGCCCGAGCAGGCACTCAAATTCCCCCAGGGCTAAGGGCGAGATCTCCGATTGGAGACACTCAATGCACTAAATAGTGCTGCAGACAAGCTAAACAGCCAGCGTGCTCAAGAAGTCCAAACGACCAACTCAATATCATCAACAACAAATGATCAAAATGAGGAGGCTCTCCCCTCTATATAGCATGAGCCCCTCTCAACCCTAAGGCTCACCTCCTCCAACGTTGCCACGTGCTCCCTCTTGGCCTGCGCAGTCCCTCCCTGTGTCTACGTGGGTCCCCTCTCTGTGTGGTCTCTTGGCCCCCATGGCTCACTTAAGTTACAACGTTGTGCTACTAGGGAGTGAACTTTTATTTCTAAAGTGAGTTATGTCTTTTTTACTCACCTTTTATTTATGAATAAACTATAGACAGCAAAATTGAGCAAAATTGAATATTCCAATTAGCCATAGCTAATTAGGAATATTACACTTAGTTTAATTAATACCCTTTAATTAATCAGTTTCCCTATGTTTAGACTTAGGAAAACATTAAAAAATGATTAATTACTTTAATTAAACCATCTCTAAGTGGAATTTTCCAAAACCATTTCTGGATTTTATGGAATACATGTGTCTTAGCCTATATACAAAGTTACAAGGCTAGAGCACATCCAATGCTACCACAAATCAACACTCCCTCTTAGCGAGGAAAGTGCTCTAGCAAGACAACTCAATGTGTTGTTGTTCTGACTTTTGGAACATCTACTATTATGTTGCTGCTCACCAATACTGCACAAAAAACTGTCGCATCTATACTGCTGCTGACTCTGCATACTGCTGCCAACTACCACTGTACTACAACTCCCTCTGAATTCTACAGCCATGCTGCTACACTGCGTAAGCACTGCGCTGTACCACTTGTGCACTATGTTGCTGCTGCTCATCTGCTATTGCTACTCATCTACTGTTGCTACTACACTGTTGCTAATTGCAACAGAAAAACGTCTAAAATTTGGACAAGTACATCTGCAACTGAAAAATAAGACTGACTTCTGCTAGCTTCTGCACTAGCACTCTGAAAAATATTGCGATGTTGCTGCTCTACACTACGTGAGCACTGCATTGCACCAGTGTGCATTGTGTTGTTGCTGCTCAACTGCTGATGCTGCTACTCCCTCTCTGCGCTGATCAGGTTCTAGTGCTGCTGGCCACTGCACTGACTTCTCATCTTCCGCTGCAACTGTCCATCCTGCTATTGTCTTTAGGTTGTTGTAGCTCACATGTGATCCAAGAGTCCAGAATACTCAAAGATCATGCCACTTGTAGATTCTGGATCTACAACTCCAAGTCAGCCCATTTCTCTCCTTTCGGAATATGAGCTAACATAGCACAATCTCCTTCTGCTTCAATCTTGGCAACTCCAGCTTGAGGATCTTGCTTCTCCTCTTTATCCTTTTTCTTAAGAGGACATTGTGTGGCATAATGTCCCATTTCCCCACACCTGAAGCACTTGATCTTAGACAAATCTTTCTTCTCCTGCCTTTGTTGCCCCTTTGATGCAAGGGTTGTGTTTTCTTCCTCTTCCTTCTTGACCTTCGAACTGCTGCTGCCATCCTCAATATGGATTTTGAGGAGGTCTCTCCTCAGCTCTTCTTGCTGCAAGTCTGCCCACATCGCCTCCCATCCTGGGAGTCTTTCTCTGCCCAAAATGCTTTGGACAAACACTTGATAATCTTCTGAAACAGAGTTCAGAGTGAGCCTTACTAGCTCTGAGTCTCTAGGAGTTGCCCCTACTGCTGATAGCTGATCTTGGTTCTCCTGAATTCAAGACAGGAAAGAGTCAAAACGCTCTCCCTTCTTCATTCTGGTATTACGCATCTTTTCTTCCAGGGTCATCTTCCGCTGCTCGGAAGATCCTTGGTATAGATTTTCCAGCCCTACCCACATTTCTCTAGTAGTGCCCTTTGCTGCTATGTGAGGTACGATGTGATCCTTCACACCATCTAGGATCAATCGCTTGGCTCTTGCAATATTCTTCTTGAATTGTCTCAGATGTGCTGCATCGAAGGGTTCTGCAACTACACTTTCAATGAGGGCCTTTAGATCATGCTCATCAAGGAGAAACTCAATCCTTGATTTCCAAATGACATAGTTGGAGGCGCCCTCCAATCTATCTTGGTCACGCAGTCCATTGTTGGCCATCTCCTCAACTGTCGATTTCTTTCTCTAACCCTCTGCGCAGCTAGACTTACGCACTCCTTGTGGAGTAAGTCACTGCTTCTACGGGAGCAGCAGTTGTGCAGCGCAGAGGGCTCCAATGCTATGCAGGCCCAGAAAGGGCCACACTGAGGCAGCAAGAGGCCATCAAGGCTTACGCAGGCCCAGCTAGGGTAACGCAGGGATTGCGTCACCCAATCTGGGGTTACGCAGGCCTCTCCTAAGTAGCGCAGGGGCATCAGAAGGCTAGGAGAGCTGATGCAAAGGGCTTCAGAGCAGGGTTGGGGTTTCTAGAGGCTAAAAAGGGCTGAGTTCTATAAATCCCGTTTGAGGGTGTGAATCAGTCCACCTTTCTGTCTCCGGAACAGAGGTATTGTTGCAAATCTTGTATTTCTCTGTCGGGCTAACCAGTAAGGTGCCCAAATTTGTTGTACTTAGAATCTACTTAATAATATAAACCCTCCAGCAGCCAAAAGACCAGTTTTCCTGCATTGGGTTTTTCCAGGGACAGTTGTCCAGAAAACCTTGTGTGTCATTGTGTCTATGTGCATGTATTCAATTTAGATCTGTATCTGTGTAGGAGGTTAAAGTGTTTACTTCGATGTTAATACTGAACATTTCAAATTAATAACTTGTTTAAGTAGGAGAAGTAAATCATGATTTAACAGTAGGGTTTATGCATAAGTATATTCAGAAATTTTAACAAAAATTTCCCAAGCTCCCTCAAGCAAAGAACTTTCTTTTATTAGTGATTACAATGATTAGAAAATATGCCTCTAAGAAGGCTGCCCAAGAAATGAAAAGAGATCTTTACAAAGATAAGAGCTTGGAAAAGCTAGAATCCCCCGCCCCCCCCTGACAAAGACAACGAAAGTAAGCGGAAAAACACTCTAAATCGGAAATTTTGCAAGCCTCAAAGGCCCACGGCCTAGATAACATGTTGTTTCCCATATAGAGCTCACGACCTCTTTACAAAATCAGTCCTTGAGTTCGTGGAAGGTCCTGGATGCAATATTATTAGTAGTTTTCTGGCACCTCTTCTTCAAACTCTTTGTTGTCCAAAGCTCAAACCTATGGGCTTCCAGAACAAAATCAATTATTACCGTAAAAGAAAGCAAAATAAAACAAGATTATATAACAAACTAAAGTACAAAACACTAGCTCAAGTAATGGGAGTGAAACCCCATACTTGCCCAACTTAGAAATTTTCCTTGAAATAGCTTGTATAACTTTGGAAGCTCTAAAAAGAAGTATTTTAAATTTTAAAAGAAATAGATGCTCAAGTAGCTAGAGAATGAGAAAACTCCCTCTCGGTCTTCCTTTGATGAAAGACTTGGGGTCGAAAATAGCTGAATCTTGGATCGCTTTGAACCTAGGAGTGAGTTGGTCTATGTGAGAATTCTCCCACGCTCAGATGGATTTCTTGCACACAATACAAATAGATCTTCCCTACACACTTGAACAAGTATTCGTCTGCAAAAGGATTAGAGTATCATAATGAATAAGATAAACCAAACATTCCTCCAAAAATGACTTGGCAAGCTTATTTCTAGAATAGTACTCTAAATCAATGATATGTGCAAGATAGCTTGCACACATCAATCCAATCTAGATGGAAAATATAAACTAATATTGATCAACACAACATAAAGTTTATGGAAAGAAATCACCTCATAACTCCAAGAGAACACCAGCCAAATAGCCCCAAGTCTTGATTATATTAACAAATATGCAAGTACAAAATGGCAGAGTTTCCTCAGGCCCAATAGCTCATAACATGATACAATACAATAGCCCATGGCTTTGTTATATAGGGAGTTCGGAGAAATTCCCAAGGACAAATGCATGTGAGAACTGAACTTAGAGGAAATCCCAAGGAAAGATAAGCCAAGTTCGATGTGGAGAAGACTGAGACACTCAGAGCAAAATTGAATTTCTTTTGTGCACACCAAGGGAAATAAAATTCCTCATATGATCCAGTGAACTCATCCATAAGCCAAACGAAGTCCTGTGCTACATCAATTCCACCACTGCAAACTCGAGCAAACTGAAACCTTACCTATACACGATCCAAGTGAACTTTTGCGTAGGTCCCTAAGAACTGTGTGTTTCCTGTGAGTAATTGTGCAGTCTAAGCTCAAGGAATAGCGTAAATCCTCTGAGTGAAGTGTTGAATGTTGTTGCACTCCAAATAGCTCGTGAGATGAGGTCCCCACTTGGTATTTAGTCAACTGATCCTGTAGAATATTCCTTTTATGCTCAACTTCCTTTAATAAATTCAATTTTCCTTGTGTGTAACTGTCACTTTATCTTTGGGAAATACAATTTTGATCAAATAAATGATGAATTAATGATGCAGTGTGCTCAGTCATCCTCCACATGTCCATTGACTCGACTCTCTGACTTAGGATAATTTCCAAGTCATTTCCACGCCATTTTGTCACATGGAATCATTTATTTCTCTCTATTTTATTTAATTCTAGCCTAATAAAATGCCACAATTTCCACTAAATTTAGGAAATGTGGGTTTTGAGGGTCCAAAACTCATTATTAACCCCTCAAAGTGTGTCATAGTAGAAAGTTGAGGGTGGGGTGTAATTTTGATTACTCATATCCCATACAACTTCTCTAGACAACACTTATTACAATCCAATTATAATTTTTATTGCAATTTTCGAATTGTAGGAAATCCAAAAAATTAAAAAATCACTACCTGGACCTAACCAAATTCTACGAAATTTTTTGGGTGATCTAGTATGGTAATATACATTGACTCTAGACATTAGGACTCACCCAAGGCCTCACCATCAAGCCTTACTCTGACTTTGGGGTAAAATTGGAAGAAAAAACTCGATTAATATTAAGTTATGATAGGAAGATGATAATTAACCGAATGAAAAAAACCTCCCAGAGTAATACTCACTTGTTGGCAAGGTCCCAGGCTACCTAGGCCTGTGACAGACTCAATACTGACTCAAATTCATCATTACTAACATCACTTATTACAATTCCCCGTAGGGCGTGGAATCTGGGTACAAGAGAAAGATGATGAGAAATAGAAGTAGAGTTTAAAAACTCTCGTGGTATGATGATATCTGATGATATTTGATAGTACAAGTGTCCTTTGGTTCATCCTTGGGCATGGAGTCTTCATATAAAATTTCAGCAGTAAGATTTCAGCATTAAAATTTTCAGCAGCAAAAATTTCAGCAGTAAAATTTTCAGTAGTAAAAATTTCACCAATAAAATTTCAGTAGTAAAAATTTCGGCAGTAAATTTTTTTTAAGTAAATTTTAGCAGTAAAATTTTCAACAGCAAGAATTTCAGCGATAAGGAAGGAATAACAGCTCTTATCTTTTTGGGCTTGTCTTCACCAGAGCTCTAATACGATGTTGAAATTTTGATGTTTTATGTTGTTACAATCACTTAAATCCAAAACTTATTTATGTTGTACAATAAGTAGAGTAATTGTAGATAGAACATAAACCATATAAACCATATGCACAATGAAAGACAACCAAGAATTCAATGAGACACAGGCAAGTTACATCAATGACCAGGGCAAAATCCACAAGGGGAAAACCCAACCAAATTCTTTTTCTATTAGAAATCAATTGTTCAGCAGAGATACAAAGTACAATGAGAGAATGAAAAAGTTCACCCAAATCTGAAGAATATCTTTGATAGCAGTAGCTGATGCAAACATTGAATCACTTTGGCTCTCCAAGATCTACTCTTACTCTCCAAGTCTCTCTCTCTCACAATCTCCTTCAAGTCTCTCCAACTCTCTCAAGTTCGAATTGACAATGCACAAGTGAGGTTAGATGATATGAGACACATATATATAGATGGGGCAATGAAATATTGACATAGAGGAGCAATACACATGCCTTGAAGAAGAGTTACATATGCCAAAATAAGATTGTAACTTGTGCCATAAAGGAGAGGAGTGTAAATTATGCATTTAGGAGAGAAGTGTAACTTATGCATTAAAGGGATGTAAGAGTAATCTTTTTATGACGATTCATTAAAGTGTGTAAGAGAGTGTAAGAGGTGCGTAAGAGCATTAAAGAGAGAGAAGAATGAATCCATTAAGAGAGAGAGAGTAACATATGCATTAATTGAGGGGATTACATATGAAATGATTGAGTCTCATGATTGAGAGACTTTAATTTCTTTCTAGTAATAATATAATATCATAGGAATAATAATAATAATAATATTAACGATAATATTGATGATTAAGTCGAAATTGAACTATTAGGAATCGTGATTGATTGATGTGTTGAGAATTTGAAAGGTCGGTGACTAATTCAAATTCTCTACTTGATAATTACTTGTGAGCTTACTTCTTTTACTTATGTCTTCTCTTCTTAACTTATTTAGTCTTTCATCAAGTCAATTACCAAAAACACAAGAGACACAAATTTAGGCTCTTCGAGCCAGGGCAAAACCCTCCCTCTTGGAGAGGAAAACCCACAAGAAATTCTTCTTTTAGACTTTCAGATGACGAGTACCATGAACATGACACAGACCCTAGATCATTATATGCCTTCAAGACCTTGTCATTATTTCTTTGATGACCCCTTGAGGTTATCCTTCTTTCTTGCACCTTTCTGCACCAATCTGCACCGTTTAGCACCAGCCCTAAGAGCTTTGCACCATCACTAGGAAAGACTCAGTTCCTAGCCCTAAACAGTGAGCTCCTTCTTCTACCCTTCCTTGATGTGACCTCGGCCTATTTAGAGACTACTCTTTGGCCTTCCTTTCAGTACCTTTGATGCCCAGGATCGAGTTCTTTACTTGCTGAGATGCCTCTACTTCACACTGTGTGTATCTTCTATTAGAGCCGAGTCTCTATTGCACACATTGCAATCTTCTCTTCCTCATTTCGTAGTTACCTTCTCCAGCACTGTATAGACTTCTTCTTCCACAATGTATAGGAGGCATGTTTCACACTTGGAATGCTCTTCAGCCTGCTAGATACAGTCCTATACTTCGCACTCTTTCACAGAATTGTAACCGAGATATTTACCCCAGAACAACTTCTTTATATTCTATTAAAAGGTACCAAATTGCAGACTCATACTCGCATATTTCTTCAGACTTGTCTGCACTTGTTGCTTCGGACACATCCGCAAACCTTTTCCGAAAATCACAGAAGTCTGAATTTATGTTCTGTAATTTCTGTGAAGTTTACTGGGCTATTTATAGTTGATCGAACCTATAATTAGCCGACCTATCAGTGAACTGATGTGACATATTATTGAGCCGACTTTTCCAGCATTTTCAAGCCGACTTGTAGGGCTGATCTTCCAGCATTAAGGAGGCTGTCTTGAGGGCTTCTTTGAGCATCATTCTGGAGCCATTTTCTTCAAGGTCTTGAGCATATTTATCTGACTAGACTCTTCATATACATGACTCTTAATTATTACATTTATAACCAGAAGACAAATCCTAATAGACATCAAGAAGAAGTCTATTGACCTATAATAAAACCTTGCTCATGAAACCCATGAGGCAAACATATCAAAAACATATTTTATTACCTTTTGTCTTCTTCTATACATAAATACATAATTACATAGTCAATATGAAGACTGAGCATAGTTACACTTTTCAACATGATGATCAGAAGGGATTTTCCATCAACAATATTTGATTATCAATTGATACAAGGTGATTTTCTATTTTTGGAAAGTCATACTTGAGACTTTAGACTTTCTATTTTTAGAAATTCATCCCTGAGCTGTCAATTTTCAACAGAAATCATGCTTGAAGCACACAAAAATCATATCAAGGCTATATTTCAAACCTATTTTTACCGAAACCATATTCTTACACAAACAAACGAAATGTGAGCCAACTATGTTCAAACAAAATATTTGCTTTAGATTTTTCCCAAAATTCTAGACTTCCTGTTTCCTATATTTCTGTAGTCTAGAGTATACAATGTACCTATTTTACAATTTCCCGAACATATAGCAGAAGCATGACAACAATATGCAGTATCCCACCTCACTGGCTACTGTCATTATCATATCAGTTTACAAATCCTCTAACGAAAAAAGAGACCAACTTAGAATTTGAAATGATTTAATCATCATGATATTGTTAATAAAATATATTTGTTTTTGTATCATATTCCATTAAAACTGCATCTTTTTTTAATTTTTTAACGTAATAATGAGAAATTGAATAAGCAATTCTAATATGAAGCAAATGCAAACTAATTGCTGATCATATTCAAATGTTTCACAGCATAATTCATACATGAGAGCTACAACAGATTCACTAAATACAGATGAATTTCATAAGGCTGTCTCTCAAAACCTGCCTGAGGAAACTTTGCTGAGCACACAACATAATCTGCCATTGTGAGCAATTCATCCAGACCTTCTCTCTTTCTTTCAGCATCTACTAAGATTGGCAACTCCCTTCGTGTAGCCTGATCAAAAAATAATATTAGAGAGAGTTACAAATTATTGAATCCTTGACAAGCAAGGCATTGCAGACCAACAACAAAATAAATCACTCATAAAAGTGACTGTTGTGATCCATAAAATTTCATGGTTGTGATCCATAAAATTTCCAACTAAACGTAAGTGGAGAAAATACAAGTTCAATCCTAAGCAGCACACTATGGGGAAACAAACATTATATTGAAACTTCAAAAGAAAACATTATTAATAAAAGAGCAAGAACATTTAAATGATACAATTTCCACCATTTCTTATATTGGAATCCTCATCATTTGCATCACCCTTTGCCTCTTGTCTAGCCTTTGATCCTGCCTTGATCCTCTAGTGACATCAATCAACACCACCCAATTTTGATGAAAATGTCTCATCTAGGACATAGAATATGGCAGAAAGAGTTTAATATGCATAATCAATGATTTTGGTTTGAGTGAAGGGTATATTTTTGCTAAAGACTATGACAGAGGAGCTCAACAATCAACACCACCATCAATGTGGTACATAAAGGGCTTAGTGCTCTTGATTAAATGCCAATTCCATATCCTCGTGCACGATAGAATCCAATGAAAACAATGCAATCGTTACCAATCCTAGAATCCTGAAAACTATAAAGTCTCCTGAATTTTGAATGGGATTTGAAGTTATATTTTCTCCATATAAGTCCAATGAGGTGGTACAAGAAACCCCCTTAGACGCATCAACCCACTCCTAAAGCCATGTAATATCCCGAAAGGGAAATAACCAGTAATACAAAGCATACAACAAGATACAAAATGCTATAAACTGAACATGAAGCAGATACACATGAAATAGAGAGAATACTGAGCCATTTTATTATACTGAGAAATAGAAATGAGTACAAGAGGTGATCAGAGTGCTGCTCTTCGTGTGTGTCTTCTCCAACTGACCCTCAAGCGTTCCTTTATACTTTTCCTGTTGAAAGATCAATGGTCATGTTTAATCAACGACTAATATTCAAACAGACTTGATCCTCGTCACTTAGAAGCTTCTCACCCACATTTACATTAATTCACTTTAATTATTTTAATTTCCTAAGTTTTAACTTTTCCATTAAAAATAATTAATTATTTGAATAAAATGCACCCTAGGCGGAATTTCTCCAAAATATTTATGGGTCTTGGAGATCTCATGTGTCATAGCCCCTCCTCAAAATCTCTGAGCTAGAGCACATCCGATGCTACCCAAAAATCAACACATCGAACAAGTGGTACATGAGCAAGCAATAAGTAGCGTTGAGGGATCCCATGCTGTGGCTATATGCTCCCTGCTATAGTGGAGGCACATGGCTCTCAATGCTTACGCTATAATGCCATTAAAATCCTTTGAAGGGCTTAGATCCCGTATAGTGAGACCAAACCCCAAGATGAAAACCCATCTGCAATCCTGTATAAGATCCAATGTGTAATATCCTTGTTATCGCTTGCCGCCTACACCTACCTACAGTTAGTGGGAAAAGCCTTCAACCCCACAGGTGTGGTTGGTGGCAAGGAACTCAGAGAAGGGGCTATCACCTATTCCCAACTCTCTTTGTTTAAGCTATCTCCTGGGTTAGCTAAGGGGGGTGGTCCCTAAAGGAAAACTAAGTTAAAGATGTGAGATTTCTAGGAAAATTGATTAAAAGGAATTGCTTATCAAAGATGACTCGATTCCAATATGTAAACAAGCATATAAGTATATGAACAATATTCAATGATGTGTTCAAAATATAGACCAGTGCTTTAAAGTAGATGACAAATGCTTGCTCAAAAATGAAATTCAAGATATAAAGACAATAATCCCACAAAGGAAGTGTTAGACCAAGATCACAATATGCAATTAAATTTGCAACATCAAATAAGGGTATTTGCCAATGAAACGAGATATATCAATCATCGATAAGCATAATGATCATTAAAACGACAACATGCAATGAAGTTGTATGTAGAAACAAATTTCCAAGTACCATAGAATTAAACTTGTTGCAAAATTTAAGGAATTAAAGTGCTTGCATCCAAAGTGCTTCTTGAGATAATATTTGCATGTGAATCTTTAAACCGTCAAGATAGCAAAAAATTTGGGAACTTTGCAAGTAAATGTGATGAGATAGTGCTCTTGGTTTATTTTATTAATTAGTTCTAAAACAAGGTTACAATTGAACTCTAATCCTCAGACCTCACCCTCGCCCAAATATTTGGATCTCACAATGAGGAGTCCATAGAGGTAGAGGGTCCCTAAAACATCTATTCAACCAACTTAAGTTGGAGGTAAATTTTAGAGATGCAAGTCTAGTATGAAAAGTGAAATGCCTAAATGATATGAAAGTGAGTTTGCAAGTGCTATGTAAAAGATGGAGATGATTCAATTAAATATGCTTTATAGTTAGAACAATAACTCAAGCTGCCATAAATTGAAAGTGTTATGCTTCTTTACTTATAGTATATTGTGAAACTTATCCAAATGAGAAATAGATCACAAAACATAAGTGATGGCAAATCACATTGCAAATTAAGAAATTAAAGGACTATGCGATTTATGTTACTTCCCAATTAGAGGATGCATATGTGATGTGAAAGAAAACGGAAATGTCAAAACCACTAAGTCAATCCATCTACAAATTCTCTCCTTTGAAATGGAGAGATATGGATGCTAATGGGTAAAACCCACGCTCCCACAACAAAAATAGAAATTTTTATTAATTTTACAAGAATGAAATGACCATGAGGCCTTTTCTAAACCAACGAAAGTCTTTACAAATAAAAATTGAGACCATAGACTTTTCCTCGATGAGAATTTCTAAGAACTCAAAATAAATTCAGAGTTTATTATAGGAGAAGAGACGTTAAGCCTCTTCTATGCCCACAACCAAAGAAGAGAGGGTTATCTTCCTCATTTGAAATTCAGCCCAAAGGTCCTGCAACAACTTGTTAGTAATTTCTTGTAGTTGTCCACTCAAGCTGTCACAAGAAAAAATTCAAAAGAGGGCTACAAAACCAATCAAATATTAGATAGATAAAATTACAAAATATTGCACAACAATTTACAAAGAGTTCAAGTAAACTCTCCTCTTTGCTTAGTCATCTTCAAGCTCTTAGATAGCAAATGAAAGCAATGAAGTATAATGTTTTAAAATATATTCAAATTTAGAAATATTCGGCTTGTATACAAGCTATGTCTCAAAACCCCTGCAAAACCACTTTGTAAGATAAGACTATGAAGGTTCAAAGAACAAATGAGAGCTCCTTTGAGAATGTATCAAGAGTGGATTGGTCTCTCCAAAGATTTCCTCCAACACTTGATTCTTTGATCCCAACAAGATGTTCCCTCTACAAAACTTCAATCAAGAATTAGTTCCATATAGATCTAGCGATAAACAATGATAAGAAACTCTAGAGATTTATTTGAAACCAACTAGAGCATTCTATACCTAGAGCATACTCCTAAATCAAATGTCAATGTAAGATAGCTCGACATTAACAAATCTACAACAGCATATGGAAACAAATTAGATCAAAGCATGAGTAAAAGGAATTATACCAATGATCAACAATTCATCACACTCCAAAAGGAGGAACACCTCATGAATGAAACTCCAAAGTCTTTATTGATATTTCTGAAAGTGTACAAGGCAGCAGTGCTTCCGCAAGCACAATAGCTAGTAAACAATAATTACAATATGAGAGCCCATGGCTCCATTATATAGAAATTTGGGAGCAAATCCCAATGAAGAACCATATACCAAGTGGTGAGAGGGAGAAGATCTCAAGGCAAATTCGAATTTGGTAAGTGGAGCTCCAATGCCAAGTGTAAAAATCGAATTATGGCAAATGGACATCATTTTCTTCTTCCCTTATATGCCAAATTCGAATTTTATGATGGAATGACATGTGTATATGGTTGGTAACCCATGTGGGGACAATTTCCCACAAAAATCTCCACCAAATATTCTCCCAAATCCTCCCAAATATGCACTAACTTCACAAATTCGAATTTCCAAGTAAGCAACTCTCATTTAAAGTCGGAAATTCAATTTTATTTCAGCACATGTCTTTTCCTTGATTTTAGGAGTCCATATCACCTTGGGACTTCACTTTAACTCCTCCATAATTTTCCACCTCATTTCCACCTCATTTAGCATGTGTGGATATTTATTTTTCTCCATCTATTTAATTTATGGCTTAATTAATTGCCAGATTTCCCACTAAACTTAGGAAAAGTGGGTTTTGAGAGTTCAAAACACATTTTTAGCCCCTCAAAGTGTGGCATAGTAGAAAGTCGAACGTGAAAGGTGTAATTTTGATTACTCATACCCCATACAACTTCTCTAAACAACACTTATTACAATTCAATTACAATTTTTATTGCAATTTTCGACTTGCGGGAAATCTAAAAAAAATAAAAAATCACTACCTAGACCTAGCCAAATTCCATGAAATTTTTTGTGTGATCTAGTATAGTAATATACATTGACTCTAAACACTAGGAGTCACCCAAGGCCTCACCATCAAGCTGTACTCCGGCTTTGAGGTACAATTGAAGGAAAAAACTCAATTAATTATTAACTCCTAACAGAGAGATGATAATTAACCAAGTAAAAAAAACCTCCCAGAATAATACTCACTTGTTGGCAAGGTCCCAGGCTACCTAGGCCTGTTACAGACTCAATACTAACTCAAAACTCATCATTACTAGCATCACTTATTACAATTCCACGTAGGGCGTGGAATCTGGGTACAAGAGAAAATGATAAGAAATAGAAGTAGAGTTTAAAAACTCTATTGAAATGATGATATCTGATGATATCCAATAGTACAAATGTCTTATGGTTCATCCTTGGGCATGGAGTCTTCTCATTATCATCAGGTGCCACTCCATTGGTCAACATTTGGCTCCATATGGAGATGCATGCTAGATATGAAGTGATAGTGTGCAAAAACCTGGAATCTGCATCCATTGACCAAAGATATATATTAGCAGTATCCATTCAAAATAACATCAAATAAAATCAAGTACAGAAATGGAAATTTATTCTAGGAAACATAAATAACAGTTTATTCATGAAATAAAACTACTTACACAAAATTTACAAGGGATAGGGTTAGGAATATGATACACAGGATGCCCCATGGCATCAAATGTCCTCGGTGAAATCCATCTTGAGAACCTGCCTACTCACAGGGAAATCCATAGGCTCTTTCTCTGATGTGCCTTGGCCAATTCTGACTATCTTAGGACTATGACTTGCCCCACTGTTAACCTGTTTGTGGCCATCAGATACACCAAACCTCTTCCTTTTCCTTTTTCGACTTTTGATGCGTTGAGGTTTGATCCTGCTCAAAATTGGTGATTCTTTTTTTTTATATCATTTTTCTTTTTTCGTTTTTTTCTTTTCTTCTTGGTTATTTGTGATGGAGATGATGATGCAATTACTGTCAATCCTACAACTATGTCTTGAAAATGCTCTGATGGAAGATTTGAAGTACACAAGCATTTTGAGCTATGCCTAATCTCTTCATTTTGAATCTGTTCTGTTAAGGGGGAAAGAAAATTTTTCAACACAACATCACTTCCTGTCTGGCATTATCTATAGATAATCTCATTGTTGGGTCTCCTTGGGTCCTCAACATGATATCTTTTCTCTAACTCCCATCAGTCTTGGAACCATTATCCTGTATGTATGCGCATGTTGATAATCTAATGAAGGCTACTGCCCAAATTCTGATGCCCATTTTCTATAGAGAATTCCCTCACAATCAGAACATCTATCACACATCTATAGCTATTATTCGTCATGGTGGTAAACTAGGAAAACCTGTAAATCTTTAATTATCCCACACACTTCAATTCTTTTAGAATCCATTGATCATGTTGTGATAGGGCCTAGATACCCTTAAATTCAGTTGCTCCACGACTTTCTTGGTCATGACATTTGATGAAGCCCCTGAATCAAGCATGCAATTGTGTAAAAGACGATCATTCACTATCAAAGAAACATAAAATGGTAGATGATCTTCGTTCCCCACATAACAATTCATACTTTTCAATATAATTTCTTCATCTTCTTGTTCATTATTAGGCTTTTCTTTTTTGTTATAATCTCATAATGTTAGATGGATGAAATGTGCTCCTTGAGATGGTATCTTAAAACTGCTACCTGATGGAAACTCTTGCATTTATTCACCCAATTATCATGTCACCTCTAATTCCGTTAGAGAAAAGTACTCGTGATTATTTTGGTCTTGTTATCCTTCTCTCATAAGTCATTCCTTTGTGTTTTTCCACAGCAGAATTTGTCCACTAGGCTGCCTGCAATCCAGAGACTTTGGTTAAACTGTAATAAAATTGTCAACCAAGACTGAGAGCAAGAGCAGGCTCTTCAACCTTTGACTTCTTTCTGAATGATGTAACATTTGATCTACCATGAGTGAATGATATTGATTTGACCACTAGTTCCTACATGCTCATCTCCCAACATGCTACCTTCCATAATTCTCTTTACATATGGGCATGTGGCTTCTTCATGGAACTCATTACATGGCCTACAAAAAGGGGGAATTTGATCTACCATGTTGGTGGATTCCAATGGAGTTGGAGGCCTATAATCTTGTTGAGGGCCTTTATTCTTTTGCCATCCAAGAGATTTGCCTAGTTAAACTTTTGTACCGCGTAATTTTCTCCATGAATGTTTCATCCTACTTCTGCCACATTACCTTTTAGTGTGGTCTGCCTTCCATGCTCCCCATAGTTGAGTTGTTCCTGAGGGAGTTGAGCCTTCCTTGGCCTCTGCTTTAAATCATTTGATTTCAATGGCTCCCTGAGGAAACTTAATCTAATTCTTCTTTCATTGCTTTCCTGTCTTCCATTTTCATGTTTCGCTTAAAGTTGTTAACTTCTAAAGTTATGTGCTCCTTTCTTCTCAACTCATAAGCAGTGTTAACACCAAAAGAATCCAGATAGGAACAAAAGAGAAATTCATCAGGAGGTTTAACAGTAGTAGGCATGCTTTTAACCAATTCATTGAATCTCTTGTTAAACTCTTCCATGGTTTCATTCTCATTCTTCTTCGCGGTGCTAATGGCACTGATCAGATGACTATTCTCTCTTCTCTCTCCATACTTTCCCATGAAAGCATTAACAATTGTTTGTAAAGAATCATACGAGTTAGCAAGCTGCTCAGTGAACCAATCAAGAGCATCCTCTTCTAAAGAGAGAACAAAAAGCCTCATCTTCACATCCTCATAGTTAGCAACGTTACACCACTTAAAGATGCAAACATTAAAGTTCTTCACATGTGATGCAGCGCTAATAGCATTGTTACCTTGAAAAGAAGGCAACCTGTCAATAGCCTTGTCAGGGATATTGTGAGGATAGCCATTAATGTTAGTAAAGTTGCAAGAAGCAAAAAGATCATTCATGATTTTAGGCTCAACTTGTTCTTGAAACAACAAATGAATGTCAGAAATAGCCTCTTTCCCAAGATTAGCAAGAGCTCTACTATGAGAAAGTCTATTTAACCTCTCTCTAAAAACCCTTTCAGAATCAGGAGAGAGGCTAACTAGACCACTTGAATTTCTCCTAGTAGAGACTCTTGCAAAATTAGGATTGAGTGGAGTTGCCACTTGAGCAAGAATCTAAATCTAAAATTCAAATACAAGCAAAAAATCCTGCAGTTATCAAAAAAAAATGTTATCACTACCACTACACCCACCAACAGGGAAAGTTCTTGCACCCTTAGCATGTGGGCTATAAAAGGAATCAGTAAATTTCATATTCACCATTCTCAACCTCTCTCTCGTTTAAGCTATCTTTCGAGACTGGGTGGGGTGGTCCCAAGGGAAAACTAAGTAAAGATGGATTTGCATGTTGATTAGGGTGAATGTTTCTCAAGGACTTGATTCCACAGGTGTTTAAGAAGGCAATATGCATGAGCAATATTCAATGATGTAGGTTCAAATATAGACTATAGTGTTTTTGTGGGTAGATGATAAATGTTTGTTTCAAAATTGAAATTCAAGATATAATAAAAATAATCCCACAAAGGAAGTGTTAGACCAAGATCACAACATGCAATTAAATTTGCAACACCAAATAAGGGTATTGCCAATGAAACGAGATATATCAATCATCCATAAGCATAATGATCATTAAAATGACAACATGTAATGAAGTTGCAAAAGTAAGCAAATTTCCAAGTACCATAAAATTAAACTTCTTGCAAAATTTAAAGAATTAAAATGCTTGCATGCAAAGTGCTTCTTGAGATAATATTTGCATGTGAATCTTTTTGACTGAACCACTTATAGTGCACTTAAACCTGTAAGAATGTATGAGATAGGTTTGGTTTATTTTTATGATTTGTCCAAAGGGTGTTTACAATTGAACTCTAATCCTCAGACCTCACCCTCGTCCAAATATTTGGATCTCACAGTGAGGAGTTCATAGAGGTAGAGGGTCCCTAAAACGTCTATTCAACCAACTTAAGTTGGAGGTAAATTTTTAGAGATGCAAGTCTAGTATGAAAAGTGAAATGCCTAAATGATATGAAAGTGAGTTTGCAAGTGCTATGTAAAAGATGGAGATGATTCAATACAATAACTCAAGTTGCTATAAATTGAAAGTGATATGCTTCTTCACTTGTAGTATATTGTGAAACTTATCCAAATGAGAAATAGATAACAAAACATAAGTAAGTGATGGCAAATGAGATTGCAAATTAAGAAATTAAAGGACTATGCGATTTATGTTACTTCCCAATTAGAGCGTGCATATGTGATGTGAAAGAAAATGGAAATGTCAAAACCACTAAGTCAATCTATCTACAAATTCTCTCCTTTGAAATGGAGAGATAGAGATGCCAATGGGTAAAACCCACGCTCCCAGAACAAAAACAGAAATTTTTATTAATTTTACAAGAATGAAATGACCATGAGGCCTTTTCTAAACCAACCAATGTTCACAAATAAAAACGAGCCCACAGACACTTTTTCTCATGAGAATTTCAAGAACCCAAAATACATTCTGACTTTATTATAGGACAGAGTTGCCCTTCTGAAAACACAACCAAAGAAGAGAGGTTACCTTCCTCATTTAAATTCAGCATAAAAAAACCAATAACTTGAATACTAGCTGTCCACTGTCAAGCTTCACACAAGAAAAATTCCTAAAGAGGGCTACAAAACCAATCAAATATTAGATAGATAAAATTACAAAATATTGCACAATAATTTACAAAGGGCTAAGCCAAAGAGTTCGAGTAAACTCTCCTCTTTGCTTAGTCATCTTCAAGCTTTTAGATAGCAAATGAAAGCAATGAAGTATAATGTTTTAAAATATATTCAAATTTAGAAGTATTTGGCTTGTATACAAGCTATGTCTCAAAACCCCTGCAAAACCACTTTGTAAGATAAGACTATGAAGGTTCAAAGAACAAATGAGAGCTCCTTTGAGAATGTATCAAGAGTGGGTTGGTCTCTCCAAAGACTTCCTCCAACACTTGATTCATTGATCCCAACAAGATGTTCCCTCTACAAACTTCAAATAAGAACTGAGGCTCCAGATGGGGCAAACAACGATAAGAACTGAGAGATTTATTTAAAACCAACTTATTAGATTTGGTACTCTAGGAGCATACTCCTAAATCAAATGTTAAAGTAAGATAGCTCTACATTAACAAATCTACAAAAGCATATGGAAACAAATTAGATCAAAGCAGGAGTAAAAGGAATTATACCAATGATCAACAATTCATCACACTCCAAAAGGAGGAACACCTCATGAATGAAACCCTAAAGTCTTTATTGATATTTCTGAAAATGTACAAGGCAGCAGCGCTTCCGCAAGCACAATAGCTAGTAAACAATAATTACAATATGAGAGCCCATGGCTCCATTATATAGAAAGTTGGGAGCAAATCTCAATGAAGAACCATATGTCAAGTGGTGAGAGGGAGGAGATTTCAAGGCAAATTCGAATTTGGTAAGTGGAGCTCCAATGCCAAGTGTAAAAATCGAATTCTGGCAAGTGGACGTCATTTTCTTCTTCCCTTATATGCCAAATTCGAATTTTATGATGGAATGACATGTGTATATAGTTGGTAACCCATCTGGGGACAATTTCCCACAAAAATCTCCACCAAATATTCTCCCAAATCCTCCCAAATATGCACTAACTTCACAAATTCGAATTTCCAAGTAAGCAACTCTCATTTAATGTCGGGAATTCAATTTTATTTGAGCACATGTCTTTTCTTTGATTTTAGGAGTCCATATCACCTTGAGACTTCACTTTAACTCCTTCATAATTTTCCACCTCATTTCCACCTCATTTAGCATGTGTGGATATTTTATTTTCTCCATTTATTTAATTTATGGCTTAATTAATTGTCAGATTTCCCACTAAACTTAGGAAAAGTGGATTTTGAGGGTTCAAAACACATTTTTAACCCCTCAAAGTGTGTCATAGTAGAAAGTTGAGCATGAGAGTTGTAATTTTGATTTCTCATACCCCATACAACTTCTCTAAACAACACTTATTACAATTCAATTACAATTTTTATTGCAATTTTCGACTTGCGAGAAATCTAAAAAATTAAAAAATCACTACCTAGACCTAACCAAATTCCACGAAATTTTTTGTGTGATCTAGTATGGTAATATACATTGACTCTAGACACTAGGAGTCACCCAAGGCTTCACCATCAAGCCGTACTCCGGTTTTGGGGTAAAATTGAAGGAAAAAACTCACTTAATTATTAACTCCTGGCAGGGAGATGATAATTAACCAGGTAAAAAAAACCTCCTAGAGTAATACTCACTTGTTGGCAAGGTCCCAGGCTACCTAGGCCTGTTACAGACTCAATACTGACTCAAAACTCATCATTACTACCATCACTTATTACAATTCCCCGTAGGGCGTGGAATCTGGGTACAAGAGAAAATGATAAGAAGTAGAAGTAGAGTTTAAAAACTCTGTTGAAATGATGATATCTAATGATATCCAATGGTACAAATGTCTTCTGGCTCATCCTTGGGCATGGAGTCTTCTCATTATCATCAGGTGCCACTCCAGTGGTCAACAATCCCAAATGGGGAAATAACAATAATAACAGGCTAAAAAATATTACGGAGACAACAAAACAAAAGGTGATATCAAAACACTAATGGAGCCATAAAATACTGTTGAGCCATTTTATTAATTTGCTAGAAATAAGTACAATGGAGGTGTTGGAATGAAGGCACCTGCGCTTGCTCAAGACAAGCTAAAGAAGCCCTCTGAATCAATGTTGAATTCCCCCACTGATGGTACCTTGTATGGCTATAGCTCTACGCTACAATCTGCCAGAAATGTTGTTGTTGCTCCCGAAGAAATGTTGTTAGTGCCCACTACACTGCTCAGAAAATTCTAGGACTTTAATCCCGGACTCTACTCAAGAAACCCACAAAAGCCCATGAAGGAATTGGCCAAATGTTGACCCCGGAATTTCGGCCCAATTTCCCCTAGCTCCTCTAGCTGCTGGGCGAGTTAGGATCTCTGTTTGACACCTCAAATCTGCTTAGAAAATTCTGCCAAATTAATCCTGGCTTCTCCTCAATAAACACAGAAAAACCCACGAAAGAATTCTGGAAAGGCTGACCCTAGAAATTCACCCTCTAGGGATGGCTACGCTCTCCCGCTGGGTACGCTGGCCTCTCTAATGAAAACAATGAAAGAAGGTCCTCCAATTCTCTAAAAAACTCAGCTATGGAAGGGTTGATCCCCTCACAATCTCCTGGCTGAAATCTTGTGAAGTTCTCTCCTCTGGATGCTACTCCTCTCTATAACTGCGTAATATCCCTGGAAGATTGCACTGCCCCTGGAAATTAATGTGTAACCCTGAGGCTGAAATGGTATTGTTGCTCTCCAAAACTGATGGTATGGCTCCTCTCCTGAGCTGGCACTCGAAGTCCCTCGAGGACGAGGTTGGGATCTCCGCTCGGAGACACCCTTGTGCTAAACAGCACTGCAAACCCAGCTAAATAGCTTGAGCGTGCTCTAGTCTTGACAGACAGAAAATCATAAGATGCAAGAATGAATGAAAAAGGTTGCCTTCCTCTCCTTTTATGTGTGTGAACCCTTAAACTCCCTTGGGCCCACCTATGTTGTGTTGTCCTTCTGTGCCACATTGTCCCTTGCTGCGCTACGTTGCCTGGCTCCATGCTGCCACTGCACCGTCCTAAGTGCCTCCTCTCCTGTGTTGTCACTTGGCCTTGTGGGCCCCACTTCATCTTTTAATTAATTTGCCCAGTGACTTTAGGAAAGTGCTTTTATTCTAATGTTTTATTCATGGGTCCCCTCACCCCTTTATTTCTGCCCAACATTAGGATTTGCCGAAATTAATCAAAATTAATATCACAATTAGCTGACTACTAATTTGGGGATATTATAGTCCTCCGCACCAAAAATTGCTTGTCCTCAAGCGATGCCTGAACAAGCCTCTTCTCTAGCTGACGCTCCCCACTGTCACTGCAAAATGTGCTTGGGTCCCAAATGTGCCACTGAATCTTCCTTGTCCTCTGCATCCCCCTGATATGAAGGGATCTCTCAATGCCAGGATCCCAAGCCGTCTTGTCCAACATGAAGCTCCACCTGCTCCACTAACCATCCTGCCATGCTAATGAAGTCCCCCACTCCATCAGTGGCTCACTAAAGCCCAATGGAAGATTTACATGATCTCCCCATGCAGTATACAGCTCACCCCTAGAGGTTATCGAGCCATGTAGAATTGTAATGGTCAGGTCCCCTGCTAATCTCGTAGAGGCGCCACCATGTTGTCGTTGCGCCACACTAACTATGAGATACCCCCGTCATGTTCAGGTTGTATCCCTCTCTCCTAGGGCCTTGTGGAGAAAAATCTGTGAAGGCAAAGCTCATCCTACCCGGGCATCTCCATGATGTTGATATCTACCCCTCCACTGTCGATCATGACCCTGAGCAACAACATGATAAGTCTGCCTTACCATGCAATGGACGTCTCAGTTCCCCCGAGGACGAGGTTGGGATCTCCGCTCGGAGACACCCTTGTGCTAAACAGCACTACAAACCCAGCTAAACAGCTTAAGCATGCTCTAGTCTTGACAGACAGAAAATCATAAGATGCAAGAATGCCTGAGAAGGGTTGCCTTCCTCTCCTTTTATGCTTGTGAACCCCTAAACTCCCTTGGGCCCACCTATGTTGCATTGTCCCTTTGTGCCACGTTGTCCCTTGCTACGCTGCGTTGCCTCTCCCACGCTGCCACTGTGCTGCCTGGCCCCACGCTGCCACTACGCTGTCCTAAGTGCCTCCTCTCCAATAGTGTCACTTGGCCTCATGGGCCCGACTTCATCTTTTAATTAATCTGCCCAGTGACTTTAGGAAAGTGTTTTTATTCTAATGTTTTAGTCATGGGTCCCCTCACCCCTTTATTTCCGCCCAACATTAGGATCTGCCAAAATTAATCAAAATTAATATCCCAATTAGCTGACTCCTAATTTGGGGATATTACAGTCCTCCCCACCAAAAATTGCTTGTCCTCAAGCAATGCCTGAACAAGCCACTGAATCTTCCATGTCCTCTGCATCGCTCTGATATGAAGGAATCTCTTAATGCCAGGATCCCAAGCCGTCATGTCTAACATGAAGCTCCACCTGCTCCACTCACCATCCTGCCATGCTAATGAAGTCCCCCACTCCATCAGTGACTCGCTAAAGCCCAATGGAAAATCTACATGATCTCCCCATGTAGTATCGAGCTATGTAGAGTTGTAATGCTCGGGTCCCCTGCTAATCTCGTAGAGATGCCACCATGTTGTCGCTGCACTACTCTAACTATGAGATACCCCCATCATGCGCAAACTGTATCCCTCTCTCCTGGGGGCCTGTGGCGAAAAATCTGTGAAGGCAAAGCTCATCCTGCCCGGGCATCTCCATGATGCTGATGTCTACCTCTCCACTGTCGATCATGACCCTGAGCAACAACATGATAAGTCTGCCTCACCATGCAATGGAGATCTCAATGCTCCACCCCGCGTCAAACCCAAGGTTGACTGGTTCACCATCTGCTCTGTCCCTGCTCATCACAAAGTCGAGTGATCCACTTGCCCAACAGACCCTTAGATCCCCCAACCATACGGGGAGCTCACAACTCCCACTCCCCGCGGGATGCCGCTGCGTAGCGCTACTACATGCTAGAACCCATCTAGCCCTCATCTCTAACCCCTGTATGTATCCCCTGGGTGGACCCCAAGTATCAGGAGTCTGTCCCATGCATGCGTACCTACCATGCTCCTGCCAGACCACGTCGTGTTACCTGCTATCCCAACTCCTGCTAATACACCTGGATACTACTCGGAGTCTAGGTACCCTCCTGTAGACGAAATATATCATCCATTGTCCCTCAAATGTGATCCTATGGGTGGAACATATGCTACCTTGGAAATCAACCATGCCATCCCTAAGCCTGGACCTGTCAACTCGTGCACCTACTAAGTGTCTCAACTAGAGAGTCTCCTCCCAGCTCATGACGTGCAGTACCTCATCCAACTCTCTAGGGTAAGCCTCCCATGCCCTGCTGCCTGAATGGAGAGTGTCGAGGTACCAACCAAACACTACACGACCATAAGCAACACTAGAGGATGATGGGTGGGTATGTCCCAAAGGGTGTGACCAAGAGTCTACCTGAATGCTCGAGAGAAATCCTCCATATGACACTCTCTCTACCTCGGATCTGATGATAACACACTCGTAGCCCTATCTTCGCTAAACGTGGCATCTCCACATGCGCAACAAGATCCTCATCGATCCTAGGTGAGCTGCATCCCATGGTACACCTACTGCCCCTATCCATATGTCTCTTTGGAGGAAAAGCTCCAAGAGCCCACTGCTCCGCATCATGCGTCACTGCATACCACCAAGTATTACTGCAATCCTCGACCTGCCACTGTACGTCGCAACCTGCTCCTGTACACCAATGGATACCCCTAGTAACAACTATATTGTCTTGTACCATCATGTGTCCATCTTACGTCGCCGCACCTGTCACTCCCCGCATGTACTCAATGCAATGGGAAGCACTCCTACTCCACAATGCAGTGTGACATAGCACAACACACCCCCATGCATCTCCATGCCCATCTACAGACCACTGCCAAATGATGAATGCTCCTACACGTCCCATGGAGTGATGGCCTAAGGTTGTATCCATATGCGTCGGCCCATACTCGATTGGTACCATCAGCTCCACTGCCGCATCACCATACTCTCCAATGAATGGATCTCCCTCCCAAATCCTCCCTAGGGGACCCGAGAAGTGAATCTCCTTAGGTACTAGTAGCGATGCCAATCCTACTCTACTCCTTCTTGTCCTCCGTGCCCCGCACAAATGCAAAGAATCCCCAGCTCCATACAAGGCATTGTCTAGTGGCCTACCAATGCCCCCTCCTCTGTCAAACTCTTGCCAAAGTATGTTGATCATCCCGTGATCTTGTGTACAATCCTCATACCAAGAAAAATCAAGAAATATGTACCTAAACTGGTTGGACACTAGTGCTGGCTGAAACTCCCCTAGTGAATGTGTATGCTCAACTGCTAGGTCAATTGTACCCTCCAGGTCGTAGCCAACTGGCATACCTGGGAAGTGATGGGTAGTCCCGCCTGGATCCCAATGCCAGTCGCGGCTTCTAGTAACCCCAGTGCCTGTAAGCTCCTACTGAGCTACACCTGGGTGCATCACCATCTCCATAACCCACTCCGCTGGGGACCAACTCAAAATCTCTCGCCATCCAGCCCCAAGAGAAGGATTGAATGCGTGAACTCCTGCACCTAAAGCAACCCTGACATGCAGATGTTGAACCCTATGCAACTCAGGTCATCTCATGCCGCTATCCAAGTCAACGCATCCGATCTGACTAGGTAGCTCCGTATCTCTCTCTCCAATGGCCAAAGGTGACCCAACCGTGCTACTAGCCCCATCTATGTATGCCTGAAGGGGGTTGCTCCAATGCTCCAATGTGCCCTCTAGTTGTACCATAAGTTGCTCCAGATGAATCATCATAAGTGACTCACCATCCTAAATATCTCCCATGGAGTCCCCTGATACCACATGCACAATGGAATACGAAACCGGTCTACTGTCATCAACTTTGCACGACTCCTCATGCTCCCCAGAAGCATCCTCATATGACCCCACGGACTCATCCAAAGAAGAGTCCTCATCCTGACATACAGAAGGAATGTCCTCCTGCTCTACCTTTGTATCTCTTAGTGTCTCATCAAATGTGGATACATCTCCTGGCACCTCACCCATCTGCTGCGTGCAGTTGTCACCCAAAAACTCGAACACAACTCTGGTCATCACCTCAAAGGATGGCTCTATTGGGTAGGCTCTACTCTCTCCACTAAGATGTCAACCGACATGGTCGAGGATGTCTCCAACAAGGGTGAGTCTTGTGTCACACTAGGTGTATCCACAAGCTCCCCACAATCATGTGTGCCCTCATCCTCCAAGTGCGAGGTAGCCATTTCGATGGCTTCCCCCTCCGTTATTTGGTCAAGCTGGAAAGAGGTATCCAACTTTGGCACCCGATCCCGAGCTGTGTAATCAGTGGATCCATCATACGTGGGAAAAGGTGTCCTCCAAATGGTACGCTACAACTCTGAACTCAGTGTGCTAGACCTCCCACTGTTCCTTCCTTCTTCATCCTGCCTGAGTTGGCAGTATTCTCTGAAGGACAAAGCCGCTCTGAAGTTTTCCCCCATGGACTGCCATTCTCGGAAATAATCTCCCATGGGTATATGATCATGCCGCCTACCTTGCTCACTCGGTACTAGAGGTAAGAATGTAGGCATCGTGATCCTAGTTGGCCTACTGAAGGCTGGCGAGTGAGTGGCTGGTAAAGGGTGGTCACATTGTTGCGAACCCCCGAAGTCTCCCAAACTAGCGATTCCTGATGGATGCTCTCATTCATATTTTGTTGCTTGAGTCTTTCCAACATTCCCTTTTGTCCTTTGGCTAAATCATTTAGGGCCTTGAAAATGTTACCAAATGTTGCTTCCCCTTTTCTCCTTGACTCCCCATATTTTCCACCTCTACTGCCTTTGGTGGGTAAGATTCTGCCTACCCTCCTTTTTATAGAAAAAGATCCCCAAGGCTGAGCCAAGAACGAAGCTATGATACGACTGTAATATCCCAAATGGGAAAATAACAATAATAACAAGCTAAAAGATATTAAGGAGACAACAAAACAAAATTGATATCAAAACACCAATGGAGCCATAAAATACTACTGAGCCATTTTATTAATTTGCTAGAAATGAGTACAATGGAGGTGTTGGAATGAAGGCACCAGGGCTTGCTCAAGGCAAACTAGAGAAGCCCTCTAAATCAATGCTGAAACCCCCCACTGATGGTACGTTGTATGGCTATAGCTCTAAGCTGCAACATGCCAGAAATTTTGTTGCTGCTTCCCAAGAAATACCGCTAGGGCCTGCTACACTGCTCAGAAAATTCTGGGACTTTAACCTCGGACTCTACTCAAGAAACCCACAAAAACCCATGAAGGAATTGGCCAAATGTTGACCCTGGAATTTCGGCCCAATTTCCCCTAACTCCTCTAGCTGTTGGCTGAGTTAGGATCTTTGTTTGATACCTCAAATCTTCCCAGAAAATTTTGCCAAATTAATCTTGGCTTCTCCTCAATAAACCCAGAAAAACCCGCGAAGGAATTTCGGAAAGGCTGACCCCAAAAATTCACCCTCTAGGGATGGCTACACTCTCTTGTTGGGTACATTGGCCTCTCTGATGAAAACACTGAAAGAAAGGCCTCCAACTCTCTGAAAAACTCAACTATGGAAGGGTTGATCCCCTCACAATCTCCCGACTGAAAATATCGTGAAGTTCTCTCCTCCAAATGTTGCTCCTCTCTATGACTGGGTAATCTCCCTGGAAGACTGCACTACCCCTGGAAGTGACTACGTAATCCTAAGGCTGAAATGGTATTGTTGCTCTCCAAAACTGATGGTATGGCTCCTCTCCTGAGCGGGCACTCGAAGTCCCCTGAGGACGAGGTTGGGATCTCCGCTCGAAGACACCCTTGTGCTAAACAGCACTACAGACACAGTTAAATAGCTTGAGCGTGCTCTAGTCTTGACAGACAGAAAATCATAATATGCAAGAATGCCTGAGAAGGGTTGCCTTCCTCTCTTTTTATGCTTGTGAACCCCTAAACTCCCTTGGGCCCACCTATGTTGCGTTGTCCCTTTGTGCCACGTTGTCCCTTGCTACGCTGCACTGCCTCTCCCACGCTGCCTGGCCCCACGCTGCCACTATGCTGTCCTAAGTGCCTCCTCTCCTGTGTTGTCACTTGGCCTCATGGGCCCCACTTCATCTTTTAATTAATCTGCCCAGTGACTTTAGGAAAGTGCTTTTATTCTAATGTTTTAGTCATGGGTCCCCTCACCCCTTTATTTCCGCCCAACATTAGGATTTGCCAAAAATAATCAAAATTAATATCCCAATTAGCTGACTCCTAATTTGGGAATATTACAAAGTAAAGCCATGTGATGCACCTAATGAAGTGATAAGGCAAAATACCTTGCCAAGTTTGAAAAGTTTGAGGACACTAAGGCTAGGGAGAAGGCCATCCAAGATGAAATTGCAAGGAAGAGGGAATTAATAGAAACCATGAAACGGAGTGGTTATGATGGTTATGAGATTCAAGACTTCACTTCTGTCCCTTCCACCAATGACCCCTTTCACTATGTTCCTCCTATTGGCCAAAAATCAAAACTAATAAAGAGACCCAACATCTAGAGTTATTTCTCATCCATTGTTAATCCCACAGCCACTTCCTCCCAGCCAAGTCATCAACCCACTTTGGATCAACATTAGAAAAAACAATGCAAAGAAACTTCTTATTATTACATTGCTAGATGGTGGTATGATACAGATATCCCATTTAATGTTGCTCGCTCACTTTATTACCAAGCTACGTGGGATTCTGTTTTAACTGCAGGAAAGGGCTTCAAAGGCCCTAGTGTGCATGACTTGAGGGGATCTCTTTTGCAAAAAGAGATTTGTTCCATTGATGAGTATTTGGCTGACTATAGAGAGTCATGGCTCGACACATATTGTTCCATCATGTCAGATGGATGGACTAATGGAAAGAAATGCACTATCATTAACTTCCTTGTTTCTTACCCTCAAGGAACAATGTTTTTGAGATCAGTTGATGCATCTGATAAGGTAAAGGATGCAAACCTTCTATTTGAGCTTTTGGATGAGATTATTCAAGAAGTGGGGGAGCAAAACGTTGTGCAAGTCATCACAGATAATGTCTCAAACTATGTTCTTGTTGGAAAGATGCTTGAGTCCAAATATAGGACTATATTTTGGACTCCATGTGTTGCACATTGCATAGACCTCATGCTTGAGGACATAGGCAAAGTGGAATGGGTAAAAAACACTGTAGAGCATGGCAAGTGCATTACAAAATACATTTACAACCACTCATGGGTATTGGGCATAATAAGGAAAAACACTGACGGCACAGAGCTTGTTAGGCCTGCAATTACGAGATTTGCAACTCACTTCCTCACGTTGCAATGTCTCGATTCTCAACAGAAAAACTTGCAGAAAATGTTTTCTGATGATTGGACTAAATCTCGGTGGGCTCGTAGACAAGATGGAAAAGACACCAAAAAGAAAGTCTTTGACAATTATTCTTGGAGAAGGTCTTCAGAGCTTGTACAAATTACTGAGCCCCTTGTTAAGGTGCTAAGGATGGTGGATGGGGAAAAGATTGCAATGGGATACATTTATGAGGCTATGGATCAGGCAAAGGAGCAAATACAGGCAGTTTATAGGGACAGGTTAGCTAAATATGGCCGTATATGGGAGATCATTGATAAGAGATGGAACAATCAACTCCATCGTCCTATACATGCAGCTGGGTATTTTTTGACCCCAAAGTATCATTATAAAGCTCGGCTAGGAGATCAACAGGATGGGGAGGTTGGAGCTGGATTGATCGATTGCTTGGAGCACATGGTCCCTATCCGTGCAGACCTGTTGGAAACACATAAACAACTTACTCTTTTCAGTATGGCAGTTGGTACCTTTGGAAAGAACTTGGCAAAAATGCCAAGAGATGTGGATCAACCAGGTAAGCAATTCAAATTTGTTTTTCTTTTCGAATTAAATTATTTGTAAATAAGTAATGAAATGAACTATGTTACTAATTAATGTCTTTTTATTTGCAGCACAATAGTGGGATTCATTTGGCGGCCAATGTCCTCAATTGCAAAAGTTTTCAATTGAAGTCCTCGACCAAACTTGCAGTGCTTCAAGTTGTGAGCGCAATTGGTCTGTTTTTTAGCGCATACACACAAAGAAGAGAAACCGTTTGGAACAGAAATGGTTAAATGATCTTATCTTCATGCAATACAACCTTTGTTGGAGGCAGAACCAACTGATGAACAAAACACCTGATCTAGATCCCATTGTGTTGGACAATATTGATCCAACATCAGAATGGGTGGAGGAGACTGAAGATCCAGTGTTTGAGGCAGATTTTGATATTGATGCAACATTAGCAAGGGATGAACTTGAAGCAGATTTGGTGGCGCCATAAGATAAAGACCCAGGATTGGTAGCTGCATCAAGGAAAGGCAAAAAACCAATGGAAGGCACTAGTCATGCAGCTCGAGTAACTTGTGCTTCCATTAGGTCCACTTCTATTGTTATTGGTGGCAGTGGTATTGAGGTTGCAGATGAGGTTGAGGCATCCTCAGACTCTGATCCAAATGATGCCTATGCAGCTGCCGATGTTGATCCTGTGTCTAGTAGTGATGATGAATTTGATGATTGATCATGATTCATGTGTACACTGACTGTAGAGTCTAGACTCTAGACTTGTAGTCTTGTATTAGGCCAATGGCCTCATAGCTTGTAGCATTTTTTTTGGACTTTATGGGCCATTTGGAGCCTCATTGCTTATGTATTTTTCAATGATATGTATTGCACTCGGTGCCATTTTAATATATTCACCTTTACATGGTATATAAATGAGCAAACTTTGCATGTTTTGTCTCTATTGGCTTGGAATTATGGTTGCAAATCTTAAAAATAGTTTTTTTTATTAAAAAATAATTATTTAATGTATTTTTTTTTAAAACCGGTTTGTTTAGACCTAACCAATACCAGTTAGACCGGTTCCGATCAGAAACCCAGTTCATTAGGTCCACCGGTTCCAGTTTTTAATACTATGACTTCAGCAGTGAAGAGATGCTTCAGAGTCATATCAGTATGCGGCAGGCATAATTGCTAGAGCACTTTCCTCGCTAAGAGGGAATGTTGATTTTTGTATCATCGGAAAGTGCTCTAAGTCTCAAATTTTGTGGAGAGGCTTAGACACTGGTATTCCAAAGAACCCAGAAATCGTTTGTGAAAATTCCACACGGTTAATGTTTTAGGACCCTAAGTCTAAACTTAAGGAAATTAAATAATACAGGGCATTAACAAAACATGAGTGAGAATGATCTAGAAAACGAAGATCAAATCAAGTTATAATCTTAGACGTTGATTGTGAAAATTTAAAAACAATTGCAGTGATATATTTATTTCTCCTATTTATTATTTCAATAAGTTATTATTCAAAAATCTTTCGTTAAATATTGAAATAAATACTACTGCAACATTCACAATTATATATGCAGAGAAATAAACAGTAGAGAACATAAGCACAAGAATCAATCCCATGTACACAGATATTTTTGGACAATTGTCCCCAGAAAAACCCAATGTGGGAAAACCGGTGCAGCAGATGAGAGTTTTATTAAAACTTCAGCAAATGATATCTTTACAGGGAAAATATACGACAGATAGATTCTGAACCACCTAAGACTGAATTTTCGGCTTACTCGGACAATTCTCTGACACCCAGAACAGCCCCTGCATGCATGTGCATCAATCTGCGTGATTTACTGCGCAGTCCCAGCATTGGACTGCGTGAGTCTGCGTGGGATCTCTGCGTTACAGCCTCAAACTACCTCCAGTGACCCACTGTTGCCCTCCGACCCTGATCTTGATCACCCCTGACCTCCTCCTCCTGCTTCTGCAACTTCTCGCCCTGCAACTCTCCCAGTGAGATCGATTTCGACATCAGAAAGGATCTCCTTCGGGTACTGAGTGTATGCCCCGGCTTGTCTTCCAAGTGACCCTCAAGCCTTCTTTTATAATCTTCCTGTTGGAGAACCAACGGCCCAGATTAAAAGATTAATCAATGGCTAAGATTAAAACTTGACTTGATCCATCTTTTCTAGAAGATTCACACTCGGACTTATTAATACCCTTTAATTATTTCATTTCCCTAAGTTTAGACTTAAGGTCTTCATTAAAATAATCAATTATTTTAATAAGTCTTGAACCGAGTGGAATTTCCACAAACTGTTTTTGGGTTCTTTGGAATGCTATTGTCCAAGCCTCCCTGCAAAATTTGAGACTTGGAACACTTCTGGATGCTACAAAAATCAACAGATTAGAGATCTAATCTCGGTCGTTGATGTCTCAACAAGAAGACTATAAAGGAAGTCTTGAGGGCCATTTGGAAGGACACACCGAATTGATCTAGAGTTCGAAATTTCTGGGGCGGGGTTTGCTGAGAAATTCAAACTAGAGATCTGAGCAATGAGGGGCAGAGACAGCATCCGGAGAGGAAGAAATTTTCCCAGCCGATGGAGCATCAGTTAGAGATATGCAGAGGTGATCTAACCAAGCCAACGCTGAAGGAAGAAGGGCTAACGCGGTGACTACGTAGGGCTCACGCAGAGGCAAAGGAGGGTTTCTGGAAATTTGCTTGTAGATCAGTTTCGGAGGTCGGGTTCCGGAAAGTGACACCAAGAGGTTGTTCCTCAGGGTCCACAGAGGCAAAAGGACTTGGTTGGGGCTGAACGCTGAGCCTAGAAGGGGGTGACGCAAAGGCTAGAAGGTCCAACACTGGATTGCGCAAAGGCTGCACAGTGCCTCCCTAGGGCAGGTTTTCTTCATTCGGATCAACCGGAAACTCAGTGATTGAGTGAGGTAAATCCTCACAAATTCTTTTGCTAGTGTTCCCGCTCTGTAACTGTATTACCCTAGGGGTATTTAGAGATGTATTCAGACATTGCTACTGCTTAATAATAAAACCCTCAGATCTGCTGCACCAAGTTTCCTGCATTGGGTTTTTCCAGGGACTTAGTCCAAAATAAAGGTGGCATATGTGTGATTGTTTTCCTTGCTCAGTTTCCTTGTTTCAGAATCATGAGTATTATAGTGTGGGCTACTTCAGTGATTGCTTCAGTATTTCATGTCTGATTCAGAAATAATTATGTAAAGTAAATTACATAATAGAAGAAGTAAATCAATTGGTTGCAGTAGGATTCCTTAGATTGTTTAGATCTAGGAATTTTCACATAACCAACCCCCTAGTAGTTTTGATTTAAAAAATAATCTGTTTTACAGATAGTCTATGATAAACTAATTCCCTGGTTAAGTACAGCATCCTTGCTGACTTGGAGACTTAGGCCTGGGTTGGCACCCATACCTGCTTAGAAGGTTTACATTATCTTGTAAACTGTTTGAACCAATCATAAATGGGCTACTGCTTCAAATGCTTATCATTTTCAGATTTCTCATTTTAGTCTAGAAATTCATATTTATACTTTTATCTATGTTTTTTTTCCAAATTCAGTTCTATTCCAATTATAAAGTTCATATTTCAAATCATAACTGTACATTTCTAGCTGGTTTGTTAGCTGAAACAGTTTGGGTTCATAACATTTCACACTTCATGGATCAGCTGCAGTGATGAATATTGAATGTGAAAGCCAAGTAACGCCTAGTGAAGAGGTATCCATAGAAGTTTCTTGGTGCAAAAAGGGCACGCCCAACGCAATTTCGTTTTCTTCTCATGGTCATATACAGTGGACCTCTCAACCAGTTATGATTTCTAAATTCCAACTTAATATATTTACAGTTTAGAGTTGACCAACAATAAATCAGCATAGAACCATCATAACCTTGGATCTATTAAGTACTGAGGTATATCAAAAAGATATGGAAACTCACATAAAGGTGCTTAAACAATCAGGGTTAAAATTGAAATATGATTTATTTGATTTTATTGTGATCAATTTTTTTATTTTTCATTTGTAAGGAGCGCGATTTTTTTCACTTCAGTTTATCAACATTACAGACCTGGCACATCTAGATGCACCATGCTATTCTCAGTGCAATAAGAATAAAGAAATGATTTAGCAAAAGATAGGGCATGATTTTTATTTAAAATAAATGTACATAGTTCGGCTAAATCTGGCATTTAAGTTCATATTTTTTTTCCAATGCCAAATTTGTCAAACATGTGTAGCACGCAAAAATATATGGACTGAGCATTATGGACAGATAATGTTTCTCAATTTTTTGCATAGGTGCATTAATAAAGACGATTTTTTTTTCCTGAAAAATAGAAAAATAAAATCCATCGTAACCTCCCAATTTTTACTATTTTTCTTAGAACTTTCTTACGATACTAGTGTTTTTTGCGAAACCAAAAGTTCATCTGCCCCTGAGTTCTATGAGAGCCATTGCTCTCTTTGCCCTGGTCTATCCGCTTGGAAAAGGAGTTGATTGCGTGGTCTGCATTTTAAAGACAACAATAAAAACTAGAAGAAGAAAAAAAAAAGAAAAAAAGACATGGCAAATCCCTATAAACACATTTTTATTGCTACCAAGATGAATTCACTCCAGTAATGAAATAAAACCGCTGCTGTCGGTTAAGTTTATCCTTCCATTAATGAAATAATAAGTTAGCAAAAACTTTACCCGAGAACTGCTCCAGTATTTTTTCTCCCATGGTCCTTTGTACAGGGTGCCAAGAACAGTAATCTCCAGACCGTCACGTACTCCTCCGCTGTCCATCTTCTGTGGTGGAAGATAAAATCAGCAGCTGAAGCTATTCTCAGCATTTAATTTGCATTGCATCTGCACATATGCAAATTGCCCGACTCTTCTACTCTCCCGCCAAATAAAAGTTATATTACATTTGTTTCGTGTCCTGCGAGATGCCCTTCAAAATTAACTAAGTAAATAGGACAAATAACACAACATACTTGTATGCAATGTAACCAGAATGGAACTATTCAAGGAGGTAAGGGGTTGATGCAATCTTCTGTTTCCCGTGACCTTAGGCTTTAGCAACCCACGAGGAAATAAAGCGAAGGAAGCTTCATCAGTGAGGAAATAAAGGAGTGTAGAGGTTCGAACTACATAAATACATATTGTACATATTACTTCATTATTATTTATGCGACGATGAAGAGGTGGTTTATTTGTTTTTTTTCGATGAATATTATTTGGCTCCGTCCATAATAATGGTTATTATGATGAAGATGTTGTTATATAAAGTTATATTTAAAAATAATAAAATAATATTTATTTGAGCAAATTAAATTATGGTAAATTTATTTTTTAATTTTGGATATATCTAATGTTGACAGGATAATTTTGGATAATCGAGTTGCTCAAGATGCAAACTTTTTTTTGAGTGTAAAATTTAAATAAAAGTCCGCATATCAAAAAAATGGTTTCTCTCAACTCTCGGTAGATTTAAAGTTAAAATGAATTTATGCTTATTTTAAACAACACACTAATAAATTGCTTTAATTAACAGAGGATCTAACGCGAATTTCTAGAAATTCGGAGGATCAAACTTGAGCCGCTATGGTGATCACAAAACTTTAAATTTCTGGATCTTGTTCTGGCCTAAAGTTTTGATTGCAAAACACTTATCATATACGTGGAAGAGTTGACACAGGACACAGGTTCGAATTTTCAAGGGCAATAGTCTCGTAGATTTTTCGATTTGTCCGTTAAAGGGTCCTCGCGACTTGTTTTCAGATAAGTTTTCATACAAGTCTCGTCTTTTGTTACACATCTCTGGTTCGAAAAAAAAAAAAAAAAAAAAAAAAGAAAGTTTTTCGTCAACTTAAGGATATTTATTTATTTAGTGTGTGGCATCATCTTAAAATGGAAAACAAATCAATAGTAAATGTTAAAAATGGCAAGGAAAACTCAGTTTTTGTGGAAACAAATCATTTCGGTCAAGTCAAAATTGCTTCAACAAACAAAATAGGAAATTGGATTTGGGTAAATGCAAAGCAATATCGGGGCATTTTAAGGCGTAGGCTTTCTCGCCTTAAATGGGAACAAAGAAGATGAAAACAGTTCCAGAGAAAAGAAAAGAAAAAAATAAGAGCAACAAAAATAAAGAAGAGTCAACCATTTACAACCCTACATCTACACCTCTTATTTTGTCATCAGATCTTTATGTCCAAGAACTGATCAAGGCCAGGACAACGTTCGAGATTTTGGAAGGCAAAGAACAAGAAAGGGACCGCAAAATTTCAAATATCACATTTGCAAATCAATGTTTTATGGAAGGTAATTGAATTTTAAAATAATAGATAACAATGTTACAAGAGGCTCAAGAGACTGGAAAACAAGAATGGAAAAGCATGAAGACAATGTGGCAAACCATGAAAGAATCAATAGCAGCAAACAAGGATGTGATAATTTCTAAAGCAATTCAGGTAGATACACAAGTATCTCAGTAAACAGACCTTTCGAAATAGAAGGCAAAAAAGAACAATAAGAAAGACAGTCCAAAAGAAATCAAAGTTAGAGTTGAAGACGCTAATGGTTACATAAGGATAGAGGAAGAAGAAGATGCAAGTGCTCGTAGAGCACATGAAAGAGAACACAAAGAAAGAAAGGACAGGGAAACAAACTTTATTATCAGGGGAATAAAAGATTATGGGAAGAATGAAAGTACTCTCAATTTGACAAGGGACTTTCTGAAAGAGAAACTACATTCGAAAGGGAAAATTCGCCAAGAAAGGAGGGTGGGGAAGATATGTGAAGAGATGCCTCGGCCCATAAAAGTCGTCATGGAAAGTGTGCAAGAAAAACACCATCTCTTGAGAAAAAATAAACTCTTGAAAGGCTCACACTTCTTCCTAGATGAAGATTTAACTAGCAAACAACAAGAGGATAGAAGGGAAGAAGTGGAGAAAGTTAGAGCACGAAGAAATGAAGGGAAAAGGGCATGGTTGTACAATGGTAAAGCATTTATTGCAGTGTTTGGGCCTCAAGGAAAAACTGGGTAGCAAATTGGCAGTAAAGAAAAAACAAATAATTCGATGATAGGGAGGAAAACAACAAGATCAACATGGATGAAAATGGGTGAAGACTCAAATTTGAGTCTTATGTGCCAAACTGCGCAGCAGTCAAATCCTACCCAGGTCTACATAAGTTTAGTTTATTGGAATTGTTGAGGTTACCCTTGGAGGAGGGGACCTAGGTTAGGGCCTATTGCGGAAGGTATAGACATAATTTGTCTCGCGGAAACTCATGAACATAATGGTTGCAAAACTCTTGTGTTTGATTGTTATTTGAAGTTAGCTATTTGGAACAAGGTAGCAGAAAATGGCAAAGGGTATGGGGGAATACTAGTTTTAGTCAAAGAAAAAGAAGGTCGTCATGTTTAGTTAAAGAAATAATATGCAAATAAACAATATTTATGGTTCAAAATATCAAAGATTGATAATCGCATAAGAATTGAAACATGTTTTTTTACCCCTCAAGTCTCAAAAACTTACAAAAATGAGGGGCTAGACATGGATCTGTATGCAACTTTAAAGCAATATATTGGTGCATGCTCTCAATATGGAGAAGTTATTTTAGTGGGAGATTTCAATGCTAGAACATCAAATCAACAAGCTAGAATCCTTTGTTGCAAAGAGAATCACAATCTTATTTGGCTCACTAAAGAAAAGAGTCCCCAATGGATGAGATGTTCAGAAGATGACAAAGTTAGCAATCATTTTGGAGAGGAATTGCTTACATTCTGTAGTGTTTTCAACTTAATTATTTGCAATGGTCTGGATAGATGGAAAAGGTTTTGGAACTTCACTTGCAACAAATACAATGGGGCAATTGTCACTGACTATGTGATTTGTTCACAAATCTTGATAGAAAAGATAGGCGAAGTTAATATTGGAGAGCATATTTGGGACTTAAAATCATACCATAACCCAATTTATATGAAGTTATCATGGTTAGAAGAAAGGCAGCATAGGAGGAAAACCCAATGCTCTCGACAATCATTATCAAGGGGTAAAATTCTTCTAACACGAGAAATTATACTATCTTCAAGACAATGCTAGAGAGATTAATTCGGAAGGAGAAAATTGGTTTCCAAAGCTTCAACAGTCATGAGTTAACAAATATAATTCAAAGCGCACTTGAGAAGGGCAAAAGAGAAAAAAATAGGAAATCAAAATCAAATTGTTTTCGTGTAAATGCTTGGTTTGATGAGGAATGCAAAATGGCAAGGAAAACCTTGAAAAAGGTAGGCAAAGAGAAGATGAATGTATATTTATATAAACAAATACTAAAAAGGAAAAAATATGAGTTCATGCAAACAAGGCGAGAAGAGTTAATATATCTAGGCAAGAATAACCCAAAGCTTTTCTGGCAGGAACTTCAACCAAGGAAGAAGCAAATCAAAAATAATATTACAGGCAATCAATGGTTTGAATTTTCAATTAAACTCTATGAGAAATAATCAGAGGTTGACCCTCCCCCTAGGATCAACACAACTACAAAGCTCTTCACATTACAAGAGGTGGAGCCTTTGGAATTAAGAATATGAAAACAGGAAAGGCAAAGGACTTGGTTGAACTTCAAGCATAGTATCTAAAATGGGGAATGAACACTCTTGCACCACACATCATGGAAATATTCAAAAACGTCATTCAACAATAATTCCCAAGAGATTGGACAACTAGCCTAGTAATACCCCTTTTTAAAAGTGGAGACATTAATAATCCTTCCAATTATAGAACCATTATGAGAATCCTTTGTTTGCAAATATTTTTCGGTAGCATGGTAGAAAATAGAATCAGTAAGTGGGTAGAAGTAAAAGGAAAGAGGGCAAAAGGACAAACGGATTTTAGGCTAAAGCATTCTACATTGGATCATGGTATCACGTTGAGACACATTATTGAAAAGGTATGGGGGGACAAAGAATAAGTATTATGTTGCTTTGTTGACTTCAAAAAGGCATTTGACACATTCCCTAGAGATAAGTTGTGACATAGAATGGAAGAACTTTAAATTCCTATTCATAATAGAGTCATTGTCCATAGACTTTATGAAGAGGTGAAAGTCAAAATTAGAACCTGGGCGGGTATTTCAAAAAGCTTTGGAAGTGACATTGGAGTCAAGAAAGGTTTCCTTCTATCGCCTACTCTTTTTGGTTTATATATTGATAAACTAGAAGAGTAGCTAAATCTGTAAGGTGGAGACGGTGCTCGGTTGGGGGAGTTTGTGATAAAGCTTCTTTTATATGCTAATGATCTTGTATTGATTTCTAAATCAGCCCATGGATTGCAGATGCACCTATATTCTCTTGAGCATTTTTGTAGAGTAGTGGGGATGCAAGTCAATACTAGAAAGACCAAAATAGCGATTTTCTCTAATAAAAGGAAGCAGAGCCAACATACATTCTTCTTTGAAGGCAACATTCTTAAAGAAGTAAATGAGTACAAGTACCTTGGGATTGATTTCAATAACAAACTTAATTGGGAGGATTGCAGAAAGAAGAGAAGTTTAGGAGTGTGGAAAGCATTATATGCTCTTCAAAATAGATGTAGAGAAGCAAAGTTATGGGATTGGAAAACGATTAAAGTGCTTTTTGGACTCCTAGTTTGTCTAGTGATGCTATATGGGTGTGAATTGTGGGCTAGCAACACCCCCGTCTCAAAATGGAAACAAATTGAGAAAATCCAAAAATACTTGATCATGAGCAAGTTCAAAATTAAAAGTTTGGTACCTTATGAGATCATGTTGGGTGAAATAGGAACAAATCTCATCGGAGCAATTGCTATGGTGCAACTCATAAGATATCTAAAAAGAATTGAGAAATGGGAGTAGGTAGATGGCCTGATGTTATCTTCAATGAATGCATGAGTGAAAGAAAGAAAACATGGATGAGACAAAACCACACATGGATGCAAAAATGTATGGAGAAAAGAGTTGGGTAGAAAGAAGAAGTACTACATCGAGGAATTCAACCCTGCGTGTGATCTCCAATAGAAAGAGTACATTGGAGCTAACATTCCATGGAGGGAAAAGTTCTTATTGCTCAATTAAGAACCAACTCGCATCAACTTCGTTGTGAAACAGGACTGTGGAAAAGGCCTAAAGAAGTTTGGGAAGAACGAGTGTGTACATTTTGCACATTTGGGGGAGTGGAATCAAAAAAACATTTCATTTTGGAATGTGATGCGTTCAAATACATCAGAGAAAATTATGGGAATATGTTAGCATCGGTTTCTTGGCATTGTCTTTTTCAGCGAGCGGATTGTTGGAAGGTTGGGCGAGCTCATCATTAATTTGAATAAGAAAATGATTGAATTGAAAAAGGTGAAAAGCAGAGAATTGATGGTGCCATATACTATTTTTAGTCTCGTGGAAGTTAAAATATCATTTCATTTTATTTTATAGCACATAAATCTCTCTCTCCCTCTCTCATTATTTTTGTTATTAATACTTACTGAATTATTTTGTTATTATTGTTTTTTAATATAACAATCAATTATCTATAATATTTTTTCTACATATAATTTGTCAATTCCATATTAAGTCGTGAAAGAATTACAGATCACCCTCATACTGAAAAGTAAATTAAATTTTTGTTGAAGATTGCAACAAGAAATGGTGAAATTGGCATCCAGAAACAACATCCTTGATCCTAGTGAAAATTAAGCACCTACACTAGGTGGGGCCCGCACAGGCTATTATTAGGTGGATGTCTATTTATAGATGTATGGGCAAATTCTATTTATAGATGTGGTATATTTATAGATGTATGTGCAAGTTCTATTTATAGATTGCATGTCTATTTATAGATGCATGTCGACTATTATTATCCCTTAATATTAGTTGGACAATAAACAATAATATATTCTCAATGAGCACTTGGAAATAGTTAGCTGAAGTGGCAAATCAGTTAGCTATAGGAATTTTGAGTTAAGAGGTCGGTTGGCAGGACATGCAGGTGGACTTAGCTGTAACTGAGTGATTCGAAGTTGTAGTAGAGTTGGAAGTGTAGTTATGAAAGTTGTAAAGTAGTTTAACTCGGTTAAGTGAGTTAAACTCAGTGGTGCTAGTTGTAACTGAAGATACACTAGTGAGAGATCAAGTGAATTAACTATTAATTAATTCACAATTAGTGGTTTCACATGCAACTTAAGATTTACTACTATTAACTGCATGCATGTCAGATCCAGTGGAGACCTAGTTGAGATGTAGGTGAAAGGGACAGATTGACTATCAGTTGTGATATTATCGGTTGCACACATGCAACCACACACACATTGGATGTGCCTATGAGGATTGCGCAGTCAAGGAAGGCAAGAATCAATCATTCGGAGCTTCTTGACCATCAGGGATTGCGCAGTGGAGGCAGGTTGTCTGGAGACAGTAAATTGGCTAAGGAACTTGCCAATTTTTGTATGACAGTGTGAGACAGTTAGCTATTGTACTGAGAGCTCTTGGATTGGAGTTTTGTATGTAATTGTTTCATGATCCATGATATAATACATAATAGAATATAGTGGGGTTTTCAACTTTATGCTTTCCCAGTAAATTATCTATGTTATGTGTGATTGATCTTTCTTCATGATATTGTGATTGCCGATTGTTGTTCAAATTCCGTAAAGATTTTGTAGAACTGATTATGTATTTAATAGTGGCATATAATTGTTAAATTAGGAGAATCCAAGATATACATGCTTGTTTTATAATTTCTACATGGTATCGAAGCACATAAAATTGCAATTTTGAAGCAGGAGCTGAGTTTGTTGGTGGAAAGAACTCGAATTTGTAGAAAGACTTTCTTGGCACTACAACTGATTCAAGATCGACATGGCTTTCAATGGCTTGAGGTTAGAGCATGCACTCGAGGGCAGCCCAAACTACATTGCTTGGAATGACAGGATGGAGGCAGTATTCGAAGACAATGGCTTGAAAAAATTCATTGAAAAAGATGTTCCTAAGCCAAATGCTGCTAATCTTGATGCATGGCAAACGAAAGTGGAAAAGGCAAGGAGGATTCTATTGGAGGGAGTACGATACCACATTGTCTCAAGCCTCCATGGGGAAGCCACACCATATGCTATGTGGAAGGCTTTGACGGATCTATTCCAAAGCAGTAACGACCATAGGAAATTGGCGCTCAAAGATAGACTTAGGAAGATTAAGATGGAAAAGAACGACATTATTCTGGTATACTTAACAAAGTTTGTCCAATGTCAGGATGAGCTTGCGAGTGTAGGCATAACCGTCGTTGATGATGATTTGGCTCTCTTGGATCTCTTGGGACTTCCTAAGAGTTGGCACAGTTATGAAGACTCTGTCAACGGACGGGAAAATTTGCCGAATTGGGAACGACTGTGGTCGGATCTGGTGCAGGAGGAGTTCAAGCGGAACACCAGAGATGGCTTTTCATTAAAGCATGATGATGAAGAGGATTGTTCTTTGGCTACCAAGGTGAAGAAGGGGAAGGGGAAGAAATTCCATTCTAAACCTGAGGCCAGTAAAGATGGAAATGAGCACAACATGTCCAAAGTGAAGTGTTTTCACTATCACGAGCATGGACATATTGCTGCAAATTGTCCACAAAAGAAGAAGAACAAGATGGTTGTTGGAGCTGCAGCTGGTGAGGACCTTGCCTCACAATTTGAGCTTGACTTTTCACTTATTGTAGGCATGGTGTCAAGTGCAATGAGTTCAATGTGGTAATTGGATAGTGGTACTTCCTTTCACATGACGGGAGATAAGAAACTTTTCAATGACTTGGAGGAGAAAGATCTCCAGATGCATATTGAGTTGGGCAACGATGGACGATACAATGCAACCGAAATTGGTACCATTACCTTTCAGAGGGCGTCAAGTAAACTCTTTCATTTAAAAGATGTAATGCATGTACCAGGTTTGAAGAAAAATCTAGTCTTAGTCGTAATGTTAGAGGATGGAGGCTATGATGTTGTCTTTAGTGAAGGGAAAGTTTTCTTACGACACAAAGCAACAGGGCAAGCCAAGAAGGTTGGGATTCGAGTTAAGAATCTCTATAGACTTGATGTAGATGGGATTTCTACAGAGCTTCCTACTATTGGGAAGTGTGAGAAAGCCATGCAATTGACCCTTGAGAGGGAGTTGCATTTGCATGTAGGTAGGAGTGAACCTTAGGATGTGCAACAACCACAAGAAGAGGACCATGGAGTGGGAGCAACCACTCATGCAGAGAAATTTCGGGCCAGATGGGCAGAGGGAGTGCATGCAGCTATACAACCAGGTGAGAGGTGGGGTGACATGTATGGATAATCCCAAGAAAAAATTTATGGCCATGATTCATTGAGATGGTGTGGATCTCATGAATCGAACCTGGCTACGAGGAGCCCACAGAGTAGCAGTAGCAGGGTCAGTTGGATTGATGCAGTCAGATGTCGTGAGGACATGAAATCAAAGTGACAGTGTCGGATACTGGAGCGCATATCAGAGTTGACAGCAAGTGCTGAGTGCATGGGTGCAGAGGTCAACAACATAGTGGATCCAGAAGACATGTGCAGTTGGTACAAGCAGAAGTCATAAGACTTTGATGACAAATGCATTATATTGATTCAGTTGTTTGGAGGCCATTCAATTTCGAAAATGTTGCATGCAAAGGTTGTAGGGCACATGCATGGAGTTGCATGGCGTATGCAAAAGGTTGCAGGCTGCATGTTGCATGCAAATACATTCCTTTCTTGTTGAGAGGGAGTGTTGAAGATTGCAACAAGAAACAGTGAAATTGGCATCAAAAAACAACATCCTTGATACTAGTGAAAATTAAGCACCTACACTAGGTGGGGCCCACATAGGCTATTTTTAGGTGGATGTCTATTTATAGATGCATGAACAAATTCTATTTATAGATGAGGTATATTTATAGATGTATCTGCAAGCTCTATTTATAGATTGCATGTCTGTTTATAGATGCATGTCGACTATTATTATCCCTTAATATTAGTTAGACAATAAACAATAATCTATTCTCAATGAGCACTTGGAAATAGTTAACAGAAGTGGAAAATCAGTTAGCTATAGGAATTTTGAGTTAAGAGGTTGGTTGGTGGGACATGTAGGTGGACTTAGTTGTAACTGAGTGATTCGAAGTTGTAACCGAGTTGGAAGTGTAGTTATGAAAGTTGTAAAGTAGTTTAACTCAATTGTACTAGTTGTAACTGAAGATACACTAGTGAGAGATCAAGTGAATTAATTATTAATTAATTCACAATCAGTGGCCTCACATGCAACTGAAGATTTACTACTATTAACTGCATGCATGTCAGATCCAATGGAGATCCAGTTGAGATGTAGGTGAAAGGGATAGATTGACTATCAGTTGTGACATTATCGGTTGCACACATGCAACCACACACACATTGGATGTCCCTATGAGGATTTTGCAGTCAAGGTAGGCAAGAATCAATCATTCAGGGCTTCCTGACCATCAGGGATTGTGCAGTGGAGGCAGTCTATTTGGAGACAGTAAATTGGCTAAGGAACTTGCCAATTTTTGTATGACAGTGTGAAACAATTAGCTATTGTACTGAGAGCTCTTGGATTGGAGCTTTGTATGTAATTGTTTCATGATCCGTGATAAATACATAATAAAAGATAGTGGGGTTTTTAGCTTTATGCTTTCCCGGTAAATTATCTGTGCTGTGTGTGATTGATCTTTCTTCATGATATTGTGATTGGCGATTGTTGTTCAAATTCCGCAAAGATTTTGTAGAAGTGATTATGTATTTAACAGTGGCATATAATTTTTAGATCAGGAGAATCCAAGCAATACATATTTTGTATTAAATTTCTACAATTTTTAGGGGTGAGAGGAGCAGGAGGGGTGATCTTTCGCCTCGAAGAACAAATAGAGACACAATTTGCTTTTGGCCTAGGAGTAGCATTGAACAACCAAGCGGAAATCTCACTCTCTGGTAAGGACTGGAATTGGAAATTGACAAGAAAATCACCAAACTTTCAGTGTTTGGAGACTCGCTAATAGTAATTAGTCAAGTGGCGAAAGAAATGGATTCATCAAACTTAGATGTCCCTCCAACTTTACAAAGGATAGCCTCACTATTTCGACAATTTAAACAAATTGATTTCTTTCACATCTCAAGAAAATTAAATATTGAAGCCGATTCAATGAAAAATATAGGAGCCACATTGACTCAAGGGGTTCTAAAAGTGAATCAAAATGTAACATCAATGTCCCATCTCCCATGAAAATAAAAGGAAATACTATAGTATCAAGCCTTATTGAAATAGACTTGAGCAAAAGAATAATGGATTTGACTCTCATGGTGAAAGTCGACTATATAAATCAACCTTGTACATATAAATTGGTGAGAAATTTGAGATTGGGAATGGAATTTCGATTGGAATTAACTACTTTTATAGGGAAAGACAAAATCTTTTGGAAAATCTCTGATTTTTAAATCTATATGGAGAGTTATAATGAAGGATTGTTTATGGGCGGAGATCATCAGACTGAAATATATTGGCCCGAAGAGCCAGGAAGATATTCTTATGTCGGGTTGGGAAGAATCGAGGTGCCGGTTAGAGATTTGGAGGGGCTTCATCAAATGGTAGTCAATATTTAGTGAAAACTTAGTATGGAAATTTGGAAATGGTAATAAGATCATGATTGGAGGAAGACAGATTTATGGTTTGGGACAATCTTCTATTTTAAAACAAGAATTATGGAACAAATAAATCGTAGGGGTTTATTTTACATGGGGCAGATGATTAGGGAGTGGGATAAGGAGATTCCTGTATGGAAGAGTTACAGTGAGATGGGGATTGCTGAGAATAACAAGGAGGATTGGGAACATATATTTTATCCCTTAAGCATATTGGATTGAGAAGGGATGCAGTGGGCGATCAAATATCATGGGGAGGAACGACACCGGAATTCAAGATCTATTTGAAGGTGGTCTATAAGGCCTTGACGGATAAAAGACTGGTAATGGAACCTGACAATTGGTTTAAACATTTGTGGAGGGTGCCGGTACAAATCAAGATGATCATTCTGATGTGGTTGATATGGAAAAACAGGAATTTGACGTGGGAAAGCCTACAAAAGAGAGGATGGCAGGGACCGGGTAAATGTTCTTGTGTAATTTACATGAAGAATATAATATTCATATGTTTTACTGTTGCTCTTTTGTGATGGAGGTATATCAATCTTTGTGTTCTCACCTTGTTTTGGCAATTTCAGATTATAGTTCTACAGCTGATTGCTTCAGGTGGTGGTCTGATAAAGGGAAAAAGCTGAGAGCGACTCCTATATTGGCGCACTGGTTCATTTGGAGAGTGACAAACAGGAACATATTTGAAGATAAAGTTTGTACTCTGTGGGATATTTGTTCTCTGGTTTATAGCTCACTAGAGATTTTGAAAATTATTCATAGACCTTCTAGAGATTTGTCAATAAAGATGAGACCAGTGGAAAATATTTACCCGGTTGGATTTTTTGATAGGGCTTCAGAATCCCAAAATTGTGGTTGTGGAGCATGGTTAATGCTTTCACCTGATTGTCACTATAAAATATTCTGGAATGGAGGCAGAGGTACTAATATGCGAACTGAAACCATAGCGCTGTGGGGTCTTTTATGGTTTGCCACCCATTTATATGTGGAGGAGCTTTGGGTGTTTGGTGATTCGAAGGTCATCATTGACCACCTGAATAAAGGTACAAACCTCAAGCCTGGAGCTCTCTTGCATTGGATAGACAGGATTAAAGGCTTAAAGAGGTCCTTCACTACAATGAACTTCAATCATGTGTTCAAAGAGAAAAACACTGAAGCGGATAGGTTGTCAAAAAGAGGACTGAATGGGAGATTCGGGGAGATGTTTTACGAGATCTATAACATATCTGGTATCAGAGCGGAAGGCAAAGTAATTTTTAGTTAAGATATATTCTCCATTATGTTTAATAGAAATCTGTAAGACAAGATGATCGTAATTTCTGACATTTGATAAATTTTGTTAAGTTGTTCTTAGAAAAGCAAGATCAAATGAAAGACATTTCTCTAGAATAAAGATGTTTTTGAACTTTTGTATGAAGTGGATTATGTATAAGAAACTTTTTGAAAACTTATACTGTGTCCTAGTACACTATATAAACCAGAGGTATTTTTCCGGCTGAAAGAAAAAGAAAAGACAAGATGAAGTCCTTTGTTTTTTTTGTTTTTTTTTTCTCCATCTTACGGCTACAAGTTACAAGTGGAAATGGTATTTCGCCCTCCAATGAGGAGGAATGGTGTTGATTCAAGTGATGGGAGGTTTGGCATCAAATTTGCAATTAAATCTCAATAACTCAATTATTTATGATATTTCTCCATATTAGTTGGTCAACGTTCCAAGGAATCCTTTGTAATCTAAATATGGATATAGAGGCATGGAAATTCATGCACCAGGGTGGAAAATCCGTGGATGTTTTGGATTTAAGCACAAGGGTATCGTTATATTTTGTCCTCGATCAGTGTCGTCGTTGAGGAAACAGAGCAGGGAGGGATCATAGTTGGTTAGTGCTTCTTGGCTTCAATTGAGCGGAAATGCAAGGTCTACACACAGAGGCTTTAAGGGGAATGTATCGTGAAGGAGAGTCGTCCAAGTTGAACTGCCTCCTGGAAAAGTTAATGGACTCGGTTAAAGGAGTGATGCAAACTCTGATTCACGGAGAACCACGAAGGAAACAAGGAGAATGGATTTTCAGCTAATGATTACCACCAAATACGAATTGTTGCAAAGCAAGTTTGAGAGCTTTCAGCCATAAATGCGCTTAGAATTGTATTGTATTATCTCACAGGGTGGCAGAACTCGAGAACAAGTTTAGCAACCAGTGAGGACATGGCTAGAACCAGTGAGGATCTGAAGTTGAAAAAGCACATAATCGCATGAAGAATTTGAAGCCGAACCTGAGGATGGTGATGCAGCAGAGCGGCCAACCTAGGGTTCCTCTTTATCTGAAGTGTTTTTTATGTATTGTAGATATCTATTGTTGTTAGGAGTCTTTTGCAGACTCTACATTAGGCTCTATTTCATAATACTAGGTAACTTTTGTAATAGGAATAGAAGCTCTACATTGTTGGCGTAGTAGTGTTTTGGCCCATGATGCATAATGTAAGGGTTATGGTCTAGTCTCCAACTTTTCATTATAATACAAAATACTATCTGTTTTTTTATGTTTTATTTTTTTATTTTTGCTTTTAGTTACAAGTTCTCTCCATATATAAAGTTTGATGTAGAATTAAGGTTGAAATTGAATTATTTTTTATGGCTTATATTTGATTGTAACATTTTTAAAAGGATTAATAACAACAACAAAAAAACATCTATATATATAGAGAGAACTCTATCTCTATGTATATATAGAGGGAATTCTATATATTATACAAAACAATTGAAAATTGAATATTCCTTATAATTAAAATATTTTATTACTGTGTTGTTCAAGATCTATCTTAACTCCAAATCTACCAAGAGTTGAGAGGAATCAAATATCTTGAGGTGCAAACTTTTCTTCAAGTTTTGCACTCAAAAAGGGGTTTGCATCTTGAGAAATTTGATCTGTCTTGGCACTTGGTAGATCTAAAGTTAAGATGGACCTATGTTGGTATTAATAAAATGTATAATTAAGTATTTTTACTCTGCCAAGAGGAGTTGTACAGTCTAGTATGATGGAATGTTACAGTGTCCCTAAATGAGAGAGGTTGTAGTGTCCGTAAAATGAAACACTAAGTCAAAAAATAATGATAATAAAACATAATGTCAACTCAAATAAAAAAATAAAAAATCTATTCAATACAATTTGTTTATTGTAATTTTGTTTTTATTAATAAAATTACAAAACTTTTTTTCCTTCGAAATTTTTTTAAAATAAAACAAAATAATAAAATAAAAACAAAATATGCACATCACATTAAATAAAGTTAAATAATAATGACTCATATTCATAAATATGATATTTGAGAACATATAATTAATAAACATATAAAAACTTAATAAATATATAATTAAAAATAAAAATATTCCTAAATATAGAAATGTGAAATATAGGGCCTTCATGCAAGAAGAGTTAACATATTAATCAGAGGATCCATGTGAAGGCCTCCAAATTTGATCCACACCAGGTAGTACCTCTCCACTAGTGAACCTGGCACCTCAAGTGATGCCTTTGTTAGAACAACTCAGCCCTCAGTACAATATCCACCTCGATTAACATATCAAAAGGGTTTATTCTACGGGCCACCTCCAACGTGTCAACATGTGAAGTCTTCCTTATAATGCTCTCTCCTCTCAAGGGCGCCCAAAAACCCTACATCACCTTCAAATTGGCCACTTATCATTTTCTTTTGGAAGTGAATTCAATCATCTTTCCTTTATCAAAACAACCCTTTGTCATTGTGTTGGAGGTAGAGGGCCCAACAACAATTATCTTCTTTGTGCTGGTAAACAAATCCAAGATTCTTGTCTCCCCTCCCTATTTCTGTAGTAAAATTTTAAACTAGGAAATGCAGAGTGGCAATATATCAGTGACGAGTTAGTCACTTCCCTCCAACTTGCAAGGAAGGGCGCACCAAAAACAAGAAAGAAATGTGTAAAGAGAGATATCAATGAAACTAGTCTTGTCCACGGAGAAGACATCAAACTCAGTGGTATCTCGAGTATGGAGGAAATCGTGGTGGTGGGTTGATTTGCAAGTAAGAGAATGGTCACATAAATCATGAAAAATTGGACTACAAAGCACTTTTCCCTATACTTGCCTACACCCCTCGGTGCCTATTCCTTGCAAAAGGATGGATGGGTTGCCTCACAACATCTCAAGAAGACGTGGAATATTTATTATAGTAGCGATGACAATGAGGTTCTCAAGCCCTGTATCTAAAAAATGGATGGTAGATTTCAATGTCGTAATGGAGTGACTCTCGGTGGTACCCATTTGGGTTGGGCTTCTGGCCCTTCCATTAAATTTTTGGTATAATGAAGTAATTAGAGATATTGGAAACATTTTGGGATTCTTTTATGAGGCGGATACCTCATAAAAAAAATCAGGTTACATGGTACATGGTGAGGATGTTGGTTGGGCTAAATCTAGCCTCTAGCCTTCCTAATTCATTCTCAATTCAATTTATATCCAAGATTCACAAGCAAGATTTGGATTATGAGGGAATACCCTACAAATTCAAGTGATGTCATTCATATGGGAACCTAAGGGAATATTTCCGTTTTGGAATGGTAAAAAAGAGATGGGTCCACAAATCCTTTAGGGGAATGGACTCTAATAGCTCCCCCCTTCAAAGCACAACAGAAGGAGATCAAATTTCCAAGGAAAATATTTTAGTTCCCTCATTCGACTCAGATGGTAAAAAAACTAGTACCGTAGGGACCTCCTATGTTGGCTCTTGCACCTGGTTCAAAGGAAGCGAAAAAACCGTGCTACAACCATTACAACCTACTCAACGAGTTTGCAAACAATATTCCCCCTTCCTCTTCCTTTAATTTTAAAATGAAAAAAAAAAAAAAAAAATGTTGCACATATAATCCCTATACATTTCCAACATCTATATGCATTTTCCCTTTAGATGATATTCCTAGACTATCTATCCTCCCCCCCTTCCCCACTATTAGACTGTGCTCCACTCCTCCCTTAGAAAAACCTTAACCCCCCTTTCATTTTTATCTCTAGAAAGAAAACTACCAACCACCTTCCTCAACTCCTTCTAACTCACATTTTAACCTCATATCACACTCCTCCCTCCCCTTTGAAACATGCATTTCCTTTGGGGTATTCACTCTACAACTTGGAGGGGGAATTGGTTTGTTTGAAGAATAGTGTACTCATGGACCTAATGGAGGGTGAAAATCCTGTATATCGAATGCTATGAAATAGGCCTCTTCGAAAGTTAGGATAGGGAAACAAAAGTTTATACTCAGGGCTCTTAGAGCATCTGCCCCTACAAAGGGGTCATAATGAGGATCTTATCCCTAAATCAGGGGTTGGGATAAGTCCACACAAAAATTGGTCATCAAGAGTTTGATCTCTACTCTTTCTCCTCGAATTATTTTCTTACAAGAAATGATGATTAATGTGTCACTACAACCTCCATAGTGTCCTTGTTTCTCCCCTCTTAGTATTTTCACCACACAAATGCCACAAGGCACTCAAGAGGACTTATTACGGGGTGGAAGGATTCTATGTTACATTGTACATCAGCATGGTCCTCTTGGTCTTGACTTGCAACATCTTTCATCTCCAAGGACTATGTATTATAATTCACTAGATTGAACATATATGGACCATATCATGACAGGAAAGTTTTCTAGAAAAATATTTTTAATCCCCCCTATTTTGGTATGTAAAATATCATATTAGAAGGGGACCTAAACATAACAATGGGAAAATAGGAGATATGATTCACACTTAGACCCTTTGGTAGAATATTTTGTGGATAATATAGATGCAAATATTCTCCCCACATGGTTAGACAATCAGACTAGGAATGCCTACATAGTCAAGGGATTGGATCGGTTCCTAAGATCTGAAAATTTATTAGATCTAAATTTACAAATCTGCCGGTGGGTATCCTCTGGGGGAGATTCATATCACAGGCCAAATATTCTTGATTTGGATCCCTCAAATTCAAAACTAATGGGGCCTTTCATGTTAAATCTAGGTTGGCTGAGGCACGCCTCCGTCATTGAAAAAATTACAGAGGTTTGGAGTTCTTATAATCCCACTTTTGGAACTTCCCCTCCAATCCAATTTTAGGAAAACTTAAAAAAAAAAATGTGAAGAAAACTATCTCTCAATGGGCCAAGGAAAAAAAAAATGTCAAGACCAAAGGTTCTTAATTGAGATTAAAACAAAATTACAAGATCTCCTCACTTATTAGATACCTCCACTTTATTTTATGAGCGAAAAATAACTTTAAAAGCCCTAGAAGAGAAAAAAAAATCCCTTTTGCTAAAAAAAAGAAAAGGAATGGTGTTTAAAATGTAGGACTTTATGGTGGTTCGAGGCAAGGGATGACTATACAAAGTATTTTCATGGAATTGCAAACCACGAGAAAGCTATCAACCCCATATTGGAGATAACAAAAGCTGATGGTTCCAAAGCCAGGAACTCCAAGTATATTGTGAAGGAAGGTTGTTCATACTTCAAATCCATCTTCAAAAAACCTGACAGAGAAAACATTGACAAAATTCTCCAAATAGGGGCTTGCTTCCCTATATTTATTGACGAAGAAGGGAATGAGGACCTAATGGCAGAAATCCTAAAGGATAAACAATAAATTTCCCTACATATTTTCCAAAAAGACAAAAGTCTCGATTTGAATGCACCCCCCCGCCCCGGCCCCCCCCCCCCCACCACATAATTTTAACAAGCATGAAATGATTTTTTTTTTGGGGACAAGAGAGTAAATCTACGATTCGACTTGTTTTTACATTAACTAAATCATAATTATATATACATAAGTGGAGAGACTCTTGGGATTCCAATTCCAAGGTCTATTGGTTTTCTCCGAATTATAACTAAACTATTTATGATATTTACAATAATCCCAATCCTTTCGAATTAGGTGTCAACATCCCCCCCCCCCCTCCTTAATCTGAAGGGATGTTGGTGAGTCTAAGCATCATTTAAAATCTTTAAAACTTTTCTCTTCCAAGTGCTTTGGTGAAAATGTGTGCAATCTTATCATTTGTGGAACAATGTCGTAAGAGGATAGTCTTGGCCTCAACATGATGTTGAATTTGATGATACTTTGTATTGATTTGCTAGGTTCAATCATGGAACTTTGGGTTCTTGGTAAACTTTATTGCATAAGTGTTATCAATCAAAAGATGAGTTGAATGCACTTGTTTCTCCTATAAGTCTTCTAGTATCTTCCTAAGCCACACAATTTCCTTAATTTCTTCAGTTGCTACCACACATTCTACCTGAGTTGTGCAAACCATTGGAACTGATTGTTTGCATGACCTTCGAGAGCCAGCTCCTAATCCAAGGCTCATAACATAATCTAAAGTAGATACTTTGGTTTCTTTATTGATCTGAGTATGAATGTTAGTTTTTTTTGCCAATTTCATTTTCAGATTTATAATTTATTTGTTGATCTTATACTTTATGTACATAGGTTTCCTTGTTGCTTATGTGTGTCAAAAAGGTAAATTAACTGAGTTTTATGAGTCAATTCAAGATCATAAAGTATGAAAATCAAATTTTGAAGAACAACAAAAATATACACAGCAAACCATCACAATTGATCTGTCAACATAGAGTTTTGATGAAGGAGTTCACCCCTCCTGGGCTACATCTCCTTAGTCCAACTTTCATGGCTCAGACCTCTGTATTAGCTCAATAGTGCTAAAATTTATGTTTACAAGCATAAAATTATCTTGAAACATACTCCAATGAGTCCATAATGTCAAAATATATAAAAAATGACTATTCATTCTCTCAATTTGGCCTCCAGCTGATCTAGGCATGGCCTTCCTTCCTGGTGGCCCTGGGCTTCAATTTTCTTCAAAGTGACAAAAACACCTGTAGAATTGCTCCATTGCCTCTATAACCTATACCAATGTGTTCAGAGCAAGCCAATATGCTAGGAATGACTCTTCCTGAGCCAAAATTAGTCAAAAATTTCTCAAGCTATAGTTCATTCAATTTTTCCCTAGGATCCTCCTCCAAATATGGAGAAGACTCCAGATAATTCCTACAAATTGGGGATTTTGCCGATTTTGGTGTCGCCTCTAAAAATCCGCCAAATTAAGCATTGATTTAATTAAGACTAAACTCGGTTTAACGGTGTGATAAGCACGGGTTTAATGCACACTAAGGGCGTTTGTTATGGCGCTTAGGAATGGGCCATATGGCGCAGTCGAATGGGAGGAGGTTGGCCCACGGGGCTGCCCCCTCCATTCTCGCTGTTAGAGTTTGATGTTTTCTAAAATATATATTCTCCTCCAAAGTTTAAGACGTCCCGCCCACCGGCATAGTGGTAAAAGCTTTGAGTTAGGAGGGGGAGGTCACGGGGTTCGCCCTTCGCCCATCCTATATGCATATTTTTATTACCATGCCTCTGTCGATTAACCAAAGTCTATATCCTTTGGGTTATATAATACGCATTCCACCATATTCAACTTTGGATTATGGTTTAAAAATATATGCCCGCCATATCTGGAACTGGTATTCTTATTATAAAAACAAAGTTTCAAAAGCGTACACCGAATTATCAAAATTAGGATTGTTTCCTAGTTTCAAAAGGCCGGTATTTAAACATGTTTCAGATTTAACTGTTTGAGGTGATTTTTCTTACAGATAAAAACTATAACTAAAATTTAGAAGTATAGATAGAAGCAAATTATTAGTGGCCATCACTCGATTTGCTACGTCAAATAAAATCGAGAGTATTTTGTTCGCATATCACACTCCTTAACCAACCTTGATTGCAAGCATAAGCACATTTTCTCTTCGAATTCGTATAGGTGGATGGGATATGATCCATGTGTGGATCATTCCAGATATTCCCATATGACCCATTTCCTTATTTTCTTCTCAAAACCTATCAAACCATAACAATAGCTACAAAAACAATGATTAGCTGCAAAATTGCACAGATTCTGCAGCTAGTTACAGAAATTTGATTAAATAACAAGAAACATCATAATATAAAGTAGAGATCATTAAATGCTTTCTATGATGTGGAATATTTCAATTATCATTGATTGGACTCATGAATTTGTGAAAAGGAAGGAAGAAATGACGAAAAAGGGTGTCAAAGTAAGAATAGTTTTGAGGTTCAACATACCCCACTAAGAAACCATTGCATGTCCTCATGCACTTTATCAAAAATGTAAGTCTTCACCTCATATTGCATTTGTTCTAATACCTCTGCTAATACATCCAGCGTCATCTTCTTGCCTTTCCTTGAAGTGACTTCCATTCTAGCTTTTCTCATAAGGAGTTTGTACTTTAGGCTGATGACTTTCTTATTAAGACATTTGTTCTTTTTCTCCAGGTTCTTATTCTTCTTATACCACAGCCCCAAATGTAAGATGGTGTTATCACTAATGACCTTCTCCAAGTGATTCTGTTCTTTCAGGGTTTCATTTTCTTGTTTAATGTGTTTGTTCAGTATCTCCAGCTCATAAATTTATTGCTTGAGGGTGTTTACCAAAGGTTCTTGTGGACTGATAGGCTGCTCTTCTACACTTGGATTTGCTTCTGCATATCTTTTCTCCAATGACTCGATATAGTCATATATTTCCTATTGTGCGGGGTCAATTCCCAGGGATATCCTTCTTGGACTGTGTACAAGACTATGTATAGGATAATGTATAGGACTGTGTGCAGGAGAGACAATAATGGGTGATGACACTTGGGGCTCCTCTTCTAAATTGACAAATTCGTCCTCCTGTGATGGTTTCTTCTTCAAGGGTTTACGAATTCTAGAGCTTCTCCTTGGATGTGGAGGGTTTAAGTCTGCTAAACTTGTAACTTTGCTCTTTTTCTCTATATTTCCTCTCTTTTTGACTCCCTTATGTTTCTTATTTTTCATTAACTCTGCAATGGTGAGTTCTTCCTCTTCTTGTTGAGGTTGAGGTGAGGATTTATTCTCAATGCGTGTATCAACCTTTCTCCTTCTACTTTTTTTGGTTTTGTCATCCTTAGGCTGCTCTGGTTCATCTTGAAAGTGATTTCTGATTAGGAAACTTTCCCAGGAGTCTCCCATGCTTTTTAGATGGAATTCAAGAAGTATCTTTATTAGTCCATGATGATGCAGGGTGTTTTCTACGAATTAGGATCTTTTATGGACATTTGTTGTAATATTCCCAAATTTTCACATGATATTTGGAATATTAGAGTTCTTAATAAACCTACTTAATTAAGTAAATAAAAGGGTGGAGGGACCCATAATCCTAAAGATGAATAAATATCCACTTTTAATGTGTGAATGTGGATTAATTAAGCCTAGATATTCATAATGAGGTAGTGGAGCCACTACCAATGTGAATGGAATTGGAGATCATGTCTCATTAATGAGATAGATCATGGAGGTTGAAGCAGTCAACTAAGATCTTGGAAGCGATCAAACCTAAGATCATAAAGCATTCATGATGAGGTGATGGAGGAAGTTGTGCAATTAATGCACACATGGTGTGGAGGGAGTACATTGCACCTAGACATGATGGATGCCTTGGAAAGACATCGAAGTCAAACATGGAGGATCTTGTCCACATGCACAACGCTGTTTAGATGAGGGCCAAGGCATGGCAAGGCTCATAAACTATATAAAGGAGATGAGGACAAAAATTAAGGAAGGCTATTGATTATAGATTTTGAGGTCTGTTTAGATTTGGAATTGTCACGTGACATTCCATTGCTTTCTTGGGTTGTTTAGAAAAGATTGCAAGTGTTGTTTAGCATAGGGTGTTCTTGGTCAGGAATCCCTCCTCTTTCATTGAGTGATCTCTTGGAAGAGGGTTATACTTCATTCTACATCAGGCATTGGTGTCACTTATTATTTCCATCATTTGCAGAACATCTACCTTCAGGAATTATGCAATTTCTGAAGATCAATTTGGAAGGTGGAGGTTGTCTTCAGCATTTTAGCTCGAGGACCGGTGAAGGTTTATTCTGATCACCTTGGGCTTGAAGATCAACATTCCAAGAGCTTCATTTTAGATCTGGCATTAGGAAAAAGGTTATTTACCTCATAGCAGCAGTAATTCCATCTATAATTACGCTGTCCATCATTGTAGATCCAAAGGAGGAAGGAAGTTGCTAACATTTTAGCTAGTAATCCTGCGAGGGATCATCCCATCACCTTGCCATTAGTATTTCCTTCAGCCTGGAGTCTATTGTAGCATATTTCAGCAGGCATAGAGCCTCTCTCTATTGTACAACGCAGTTACTGTAGCAGCTGCATTATCAGTTGCTGCAATCTAAAGGAGGTGGAAGAGAAGGCAAGATCTCAAGCTCATAACTTGTAGATATGAAGGATGGATCAACCCTCAAAGCTTAGATCTGTTTGTAGAACATATTGCACCCATCTTTGGATCAGATATAGCTTTAGATATATAAACCCAACAGACAAAGGATCAAACCCTAGGAGGGTGATTTTCCAAAGTTATAGATCTGGAAAATCCTTTATGGGTTATCTTGGGTTTCCATTTCATTGGCCAGATCTTGAATCTTGGCATCATTAGAGCTCCTAAGCTCCCTAGATCTGCATTTCCTTTTGCATCATTTTCATGTATATCAACAGTAGAAGGGACAACGCAGTATTTCTTCCTGTAAGCTCACTAGTTACGTAGTGCTAGTTGCAGCACCATTGTTGGGTGATTCTAGGCCATCTCTTGGGATAGATCTACTCATCTTTTGAACATTGTGTAACTGATTCATCTCCATATAATAAAATGGCTCATCTTCTCTGTAAATTCTGATGTTTTCTTGAGACTTATTGTTTACTTAGTTGCAGTTCTTATATTGTGTTTAAGTATTACTGCTTTCTCCCTTTTTGGATATTACAGTGGTATCAAAGCATGATCTTTGGCTTAGCCCGTGGACACTTCACCTTTTGCATCCAAATAAGAAGAAGATAGATGAGATCTATCGTGAAGGGGGATAGTTTTTCCATTCCTCTCCTTAGATCCAAGCTAGATCTCTCCAAGGAGGTCTATCAAATGAAGATAGAAAGGCAAAAAGAAGATCCAAGAAGAAGATTTGAAGAGGAAGGTCCAAGCACTTCCTATCAGTAGAAAAGAAAACCGAAGAACCATAGATCTCCTCATAGATATACTATGCTCACTTTCTTTGAAGAAGGTGAGAGGTCTAGAAAGGAAGAAAGAAGAGAACCTGAGACTCATGAGACTCTCGGTTTGTATCTTGAAGAGTACAAGGAACAGTCTAGAGCTTTCAAAGAAAGTCTAACTCTCCAAGAATTATTTGAACTCAAAGAAGAAAGAAGATCTTATAGCAGCAATAGAAGAAAGAGGCACAATAGATTTTATTTGCCTACATTTGATGGATCTTCCTCAAGCACCGTTAAGGCTTGGAGGAAAGAGTTAGATACATTTTTCATGCTACATCCTGTGGCTGAAAAAGAGGCTGTCCAAATTGCAACACTTCGTCTTTATGGTGAAGCCAATGATTGGTGGTTTAGTCACATGGAGCCTGCAAAGGTGACTAAATATTCAGATTTCTTTCACAATTTGAGGAAGAAGTTTGATGTGAATAAGATAGAGATGGGCCACAAAGAGACATTTCCTAAAGAAACAAAGGAGGATGTCATTCTTGTCACTCTGGACAAGAAGTCACTACATTCAACACCAGCTACATAAGTACTTGCATCTAGAGAAGAGACACTTGCAACCTCGCAAGATAGTCTTGAGCTCTTGACACATAGAGTCCCATGCATAATTCAGAAGATGCATGAGGAAGAGGAGTAAGATTACAGCGTTGGTACATTGGTAGAAGAGAAGCCATCTCTCTTACCAGTAGTTGGAGACACCATTGTCCTAGTTGGAGGAACTCTTGTGTTCTGTCAAGAGGTTCCTACATATCAGTTGATCAAAGGTATGCATACACATTCATCACCTATTATTTTAGTATATCTTATTGAAACTTATGGGAACATGCCATTAGGGCCAATGCATAACCAAGGGTTAAAACAAAATGTTGATTTGAAGCAGCAACATATCACAACACAAAGAACCCTTGATTTGATCAAGGAGGAGATGAAAAGCTATCCTAGTTTGTCATGGATGGACTACATTCAACCCTTTGAGTTGAAGTGTGGATTTTCAGAAAATGGGATGAGCATGATATTATGTACAACAACTGGTTATGAGATCAGTATTGTACCTTGCTTTAAGACAACATATGTATTACCCTGCAGATCTACAACGTTGTCACCTAGTAGCAGTGATAATGAAGAGGCCCCATTATTCTTGGAGCATTCTGAAGGTAGCTTCACTCATGAAGCAATGAAGGTTAAGACATCTTGAGATGATAAAACTTTTCTCCTTTCTTGATGACACTTTCTCAATGAGCATCTCATAGCTCAAAGAGAGACTTCTACCTACAGCACATCTAGAACCTTATTAGTTTTGGAGGGCCATTGATGAGAAGAAGGTCTCATCAAGAGATCTCATTGGAGGTGCACTTCAACATTTCATGAAGTTCAAGGTTCTTCATAAGTTTGGGAAGGTTGGTGTCCTACAATGGAAGGATACCAAGTTTTTGCAGAATGAGATCCATCATCCACATTGGGATGAATGGTTGGTAGTATGGAGCAAGGGGTTGCCCAACCACTTGCAGATCTATGATATAGGCCAACAAGAAGCATGGTTGCGCTAGTTGCCCTTAGGTGAGTACGGCTACCACTTAATGAGTCATAATTTTTTTGATTCATGCCTTACACATCACTGGAAGAATGCAGAAGAAGAAGGCATGGTTACTTTGGTTATTAAGAAGAGAGTTTGGACATCACATGTTATATCTTATGTCCATGTATTTACTCTTGTTTGGGATATGTCTCATGTATTTACATGTATTTCTATTTGGGATGTATCTCATGTTCATGTATGTACTTGGGGTTGGGAGAAATCATAACTCTCACATGATGTGGCATAAGGGAGATTGTTTGTATTATGTTGATGAGACATATCACATGTCCATTACTTTATTGTTGCTCCATGACTTACATCATGATAATGCAAGAAGGCAGCAAGAATCGTTGTTGCTATGGTTACTATTGGGAGAGTATGGGCTGAATTCTTCCCATACCTTACATGACATTGTTGGAGAATGGCAACAGGAGGCCTTACAGCGTTGGCTTCTATTGGGGGATTGTGGTCATTGTACATGGTATAATGATGATGTGATGGGACAACAAGATGCCTTGTTAAGGTGGCTTCTCTTGAAAGAATATGGCCACTACATTTGGTAAAATGATGATGTGGTATGGCAACAAGAGGCATTGTTGAGATGGATTCTTTTGAGAGAGTATGCCTCTCATATTCTCATTGATGTTGAATTGGCATGGCAACAAGAAGCATTGTTGCGGTGGCTTCTTTTAAGAGAGTGTGGCTCTCTTACTTGTTTTCATGACGATCTAACATGGTTGCAGAAGGCTTTGCTGAGTTGGTTGTTATTAGGAGAATACGGTTTGACATTGTTTATGTTTTCTCATATGTCTCTACTTCTTGTTTTTCACTGTGATGATGTAATGTTAGATTCCTACATGGCCAACATGGCTAATGACGAGGGCATGAATAGATGTAATTTACTTTATGTATCATGGGTTGGAGAGATATTTCATAAGTTGGGACTTTACTCTTTGGGAATGAACTGCTTCATATTATGTATCTCATGTGTAGAGGAGACATTTGGTCATCATATGGCTGCCACTTGGAGATTCATTGACGAGGATGGGTATCTAACTTTTCAGATGGAGGCCATTCTAGACATTCCAGAGAGGCAAATTTGGAGATGGACATGCATGACACAATGTGACAGATGGGAAGGCCTTCCACATGAGGATGCCATTTGGAGGGAGGATGTTTGCTGTAGCATCCATTTTTGCAGTTACTTGAGGACAACCAACATTTTTCCGGGGAGGACTGTAATATTCCCAAATTTTCACATGATATTTGGAATATTAGAGTTCTTAATAAACCTACTTAATTAAGTAAATAAAAGGGTGGAGGGACCCATAATCCTCAAGATGAATAAATGTCCAATTTTTATATGTGAATGTAGATTAATTAAGCCTAGATCTACATAATGAGGTAGTGGAGCCACTACCAATGTGAATGGAATTGGAGATCATGTCTCATTAATGAGATAGATCATGGAGGTTGAATTAGTCAACTAAGATCTTGGAAGGGATCAAACCTAAGATCATAGAGCATTCATGATGAAGTGATGGAGGAAGTTGTGCAATTAATGCACACATGGTGTGGAGGGAGCACATTGCACCTAGACATGATGGATGACTTGGAAAGACAACGCAATCAAACATGGAGGATCTTGTCCACATGCATAGTGCAATTTAGATGAGGGCCAAGACATGGGAAGGCTCATAAACTATATAAAGGAGATGAAGACAACAATGAAGGAAGACTATTGATTATAGATTTTGAGGTCTGTTTAGATCTGGAATTGTCATGTGACATTCCATTGCTTTCTTGGGTTGTTTAGCACAGGGTGTTCCTGGTCGAGAATCCCTCCTCTTTCATTGAGTGATCTATTGGAAGAGGGTTGTACTTCATTCTACATTAGGCATTAGTGCCACTTATTATTTCCATCATCTGCAGAACATCTACCTTCAGGAATTATGCAATTTCTGAAGATCAGTTTGGAAGGTGGAGGTTGTCTTCATCATTTAAGTTGGAGGACCGGTAAAGGTTTATTCCTATCACCTTGGGCTTGAAGATCAACATTCCAAGAGCTTCATTTCAGATCTGGCATCAGGCCAAAGGTTATTGACCTTTTAGCAGCAATAATTCCATCTAGAATTATGATGTCCATCATTGCAGATCCAAAGGAGGAAGGAAGTTTCTAGCATTTCAGCTCGTAATCATGTGAGGGATCATCCCCTCACCTTTCCATCAGTATTTCCATAAGCTTGGAGTCTATTGCAGCATATTTCAGCTAGCATAGAGCCTCTCTCTCTTGTAAAGCACAGTTTCTATATCAACTGCATTTTCAGTTGCTGCAATCTAAAGGAGGAGGAAGAGAAGGCAAGATCTCAAGCTCCTAGCTTGTAGATCTGAAGGACGGATCAACCCTCAAATCTCAGATCTGTTTGTAGAAAATATTGCAACCATCTTTGGAATAGATCTAGCTTCAGATCTGTATACCCAACAGACAAAGGATCAAACCCTAGGAGGGTGATTTTCCAAAGTTGTAGATCTAGAAAATATTTTATGGGTTATCTTGGGTTTCCATCTCATTGGTCAGATCTTGAATCTTGGAATCATCAGAGCTCCTAATCTCCCTAGATATGCATTTCCTTTTGCAGCATTTTCATGTATATCAGCAGCAGAAGGGATAGTGTAGTATTTCTTCATGTATGCTCACCAGTTATGCAGTGCTAGTTGCAACACCATTGCAGGGTGATTATAGCCCATCTCTTGGGCTAGATCTACTCATATTTTGAACATTGTGTAACTTATTCATCTCCATATAATAAAATGGCTCGTCTTCTTTGTAAATTCTAATGTTGGCTTGAGATTTATTGTTTACTTAGTTGCAGTTCTTATATTGTGTTTAGGTATTACTGCATTCTCCCTTTTGGGATATTACATTTGTTGACATTTTCTTTAGACTATTCAATAGGAAGTATGGGAGGTTTATTTCTCCATCTTCCAAAAATTTCATCAACAATCGGGCATGATAAACAAACATACAGCCAAGTCTGCCTTCACAAGTAACAAACTTTTGTAAAATTAAAAGCATGTCTCTCCATTTGTTTTTGAGTGCTAAACTGGGAATTCCTTTCTTGTAAATAGAAGTGTCCATACCTGGATTCTTAAGAAAAAATTTCCATTCTTCACTATGAATTTCCTTGTTTTTAAACCACCTCTCGGGAGTTTTGTAGCTTCGACCACAATGGCTTATGTAATTGAGAATTTTATATCTCCAATTTCGACCTCTGTCCCGTTGAAAGATCTTGCAAAGCACTTGGTGACCTCCTCATGGAATCCATAAAACTTCTATATAAATCTAAGCCATTGCACTTTCTGCAACATTTCCTTTACCTGAGGATAACCCTCCATGAATTTCGCTCCCACAGGTTCAGTTCTCACTATCAGACCCATGTCTTTGTCGTGAGGAGTTTTACCTACAAAACTGTTCTTCTTTGATCGAATGATTTGAGGTCATGGATCTGGGTTAAGGATGTTGATGGTTTGTAGAGAATTACAGGTGAAATAGATATTCGACGAGGTTTTAAAGGAACGTGGATGAGTGGGTTACATAAGTAAGACATGAATGTTAATCATTAATAGGAAAATAGGTTATGAATTATCATGACATATGATAAAGATGCTATGGTCTAATTGTGAAATTGTGATGTGATTTCGAATAAAATCTAATGATGACATATTGAGGCAACATATGATCACTTACATTATATATGCTAATGTTTTTTGGTCTTATTATATATAAAAAAATTGTAGCATACCTTTGGAACCAACTTTTTTTCTCTTTTCTTTGTGTTGATTCTTCAGGTATACTTTCAGCATGATCTTCAATGGATTACTCAATTTCTTTTGTTCAATATGTTTGCTTGAGTAGGCTGTAAGAAAATGTGACAGAGCTGCAGAATGTGATGACAACTGCAAAATATCCTGAGAGCTGAAAAATTGTGGCAATTTTGTAGCTACTTCTTTTATTGGTTCAGAGAAAGAAAGGGAACAAAAAATTTAGGATTTTAGAATGGGAGAAAATATAAAATGTTAGAACTTTGATTCTCATCTTATGTTTTCTGTATAAGGATGCCAATCATTGATTGGTTTTCATACTTATACAATTTTTTTTTAATATATATATATATATATATATATATATATATATATATATATATATATATATATATATATATATATATATATATATATATATATATAATTCCTCCTTTGTAATTGGCTTATGATAGAATTTTAATCGATGTCCATTCACAAGAAGAAGTACATTTTCTTCATCAATTGTCCTTATCCTGACTGCTCCATTGTCAAAGAATTTTTCGATCTCATAAGGCCCAAGCCAATGAGTCTGAAATTTTCCTCGGAAGTCTTTGAATTTTGAATCGAACAAAAGTGCCCAATATCTTTCTTGGAAATTTCTTTCTTTTATGTACTTCTCATGCCATCTGGACCTTTGTTGCTAGACTAGACTGGTTCTTTGAATTGCATCTTGCCTGATCTCATCAATCTCATTAAGTTGCTCCATTCTGTGCTTCTGGTCTTCTGATAAATTAAGTCCCAGTCCGAGTGCTATCTTAAAGGTTTTGATCTGAAATTCTATAAGAAATAGGACTTGCTTCCCATAAACAAGTTCATAGGGAGTATGTCCCGTTGTATTCCTCCATGTAGTATGGTAGGCCCATAAGGCTTCAGGAAGCCTATCTTCCCAATCCCTCCTATGTAGATGTACAATCTTTGAGAGGATTTTTTCGATCACTTTATTGGTGGACTCCACTTGACCATTTGCTTGTGGATGATATGGAGTGGATTTTCTATGTTTAACCTTGTATTCATCCACGATCTTTTGCACCATCTTAGATGTAAACTTAGATCCCCGATCTGTCACAACTTCCCTTAGGACACCAAAACGAGTGAAAATATCCTCAAAGAGAAATGAAACTACATCATTTTCAATAGCAATAGAAAGTGCTTTAGCCTCTACCCATTTAGTGACATAATCAGTGCAAACCAGAATGTACCTCTTTTGTCTTGATGGTGGATTTATTGGTCCAACAAAATCCAGGGCCCATTTTTCAAATGGTTCGATGAGTACCTGAGGTTGTAAGGGCATTTCATCTCTAGGAACATGTTTTCCTATTCTTGACATCTGTCACACCTTTTTACATACTCCTTGGCATATTTAAAGATGGATGGTCAATAATATCCTAAATGAAGGATTTTATAGGAAATCCTCTTATCAACAAAGTGTCCACCACAGGCTTCATCGTGGCATGCCTTTAGAATTTCAGGCATTTCATATTCTCGAACACACCTTCTGATGATGAGATCTAGACCTGTTTTATACAATTCATCGTTAACCCATGAGTATAATGTACTTGTTTGAATAATTCTTCTACTCTCTAGGAAACAAGTATGCTGGTAATTTTCCTGTAGCTAAGTAGTTAGCAATATCTGCAAATAATGGAGATTTAGTAGTTATTGCAAAGAGATATTCATAAGGAAAATTATCGTCTATTGGAGTATTAATATTGTTGTTTTGAATTCTAGACAAGAAATCAACAACTGTGTTTTGTTTTCCAGGGCGGTCTAGAATGGTGATGTTAAATTCTTGCAGGGGTAATAACCATCTTGTGATTCTGCTATTAGTGATAGATTTATTCATTAGGTACCTAATTTCAGAATGGTCTGTGTGAATAAAGGTTTCACAGCCGGTGATGTAGTGTCTAAATTTGTTAATAGCATGGAAAACAACTAGAAATTATTTTTCAATTACAATGTAATTTAACTCAGCTAGAGTCAATTTTTTACTTATGTAATAGATGGCATAAGGGATCAAATATTTTTGTCCTAGTACAACTCCTAGAGCTGTATCTGAACCATCTGTTGAAATGTGAAAGTTTATTTTCCAATTTGTACTTCTTAATATGGGTGCTTCAGAAATTTTTTCTTTTAAGGTTTCAAATGCCAATTGGCAATCAGGATTCCAACTGAATTCACAACCTTTGGTAAGCAGTTTGAAGAGTGGAGATGTTATTTTGGTGAAGTTTTCTATAAATCTTATATAGCACCTTGTAAATCCTAGAAAACTTCTAACATCCTTTTGACAACTTGGAATTTATAATTTGGAGATGGCTTCAACTTTAGATGATTCTACTTTAATTTCATCCCCTGAAATGTGATGTCCTAAAACAATTCCTTAAGTAAAAATCATAAAGAATTTTTCATGACTTAATGAAAGATTTGCTTCTTTGCATATTTTAAGGACCTTTTCCAATTTTTCAAGAGCCTCTTCAAATTAATTTACATAAACTGTAAAATCATCCATATATACTTCCACACAATCATGTATCAAATCAGAGAAAATTCCTAATACTGCCCTCTAGAATGCTGGAGGTTCATTTCATAATCCAAAAGGAAGTACTCGGTAAGCATAGGTTCCCCATGGATAGGTAAATGTGGTTTTTTCGTGGTCTTCAGGTGCTACTTGAATTTGATTGTAACCACTAAAACCATCCAAAAATGAGAAATACTTCTTTCCTGCTAATGTATCCAATCCTTGATCTATGAAAGGCAATGGGAAATGATATTTTAGAGTAGCCTTATTCAACTCTCAATAATCAATGCATACCCTCTATTTACCATTCTTTTTAGGTACAATCACTAGGGGAGAAACCCACTGGTTGTATGAAATTTGATAGATGAAGTTTACATTTAGCAATTTTTGCAATTCTTCTTTCACAATTTCCCTAAGATTTGGGTTCATCCTTCTTTGAGGTTGTCAAAAAGGCCTAAAGTTTTCCTCAATGTAGATATTATGTATACAAGTCTCAGGAATAATTCCTTTCATGTCAGTGCACTCCCATGCATATGCAAAAAAATGTTTTTGTAATGTTTTGGTTAACTTTTCTTGTTGAAAATTTTCCAAGTTTTTGTTTATGTTTAAAGGTTTCCCTGGAAAGATTTCATCTATAGAGTTAAAAAATTCTTCCATAAAATATAAAGACATCTGTCTAGATGACAAGTATTCAATATTGCACTGTTCTTGAAAACTATAATCATCTTTAGATTGTGAGGATGTTTCAAAGTTTTCTATTGAATTTAAGATTTGACTTTCTTAAATAATATGAGAAATAGTAAAGAGAGGTTGAATCTAATTCTCATAATATACCCATTCTTCATCTCCTATTTCTGTAATTATTTTTGCTAGAGGATATAGAGTGAATTTATTTGTTGAGTTTCCATCAGAAATAAATATATCACCAGATCTACAACTAATGAAAGCATCAGTTGTATCTAACCAAGGCCTTCCTAAAATTAATGGATGTCCCCCTAGGTTGTTCTTGGGAGTTAGGATCATGAAGTCAACTGGATACTCCCAAGAGTCTAAGGATACATATATGTCTTCTAATACACCATCTGTCTTGATTACTGATCTATCTGCTAATTGCAGTAATGTCTGTGTATATTGAAGGTTTGGAAGCCTAAGTTGTTCCATAGTATGTTTGCTCATGATGTTGATGGCTTCTCCTAAGTCAATAAATGTATTTGGAATCTCAATGCCATTAATGTGTGTTTTTACAACTGGACTTCTTGTGTCCAAATATTTTTCTATGGTTAATTTTCCCATCATAATGTCAACAAATTTTCCTACTAACTGAATTCTTTTTATTTTATTTTTGTTTTCCTTCCTGATTTTTTTGTGCTCAACTCTCTTATTGTTTTAGCTAGAATAGGAATCTCTTTAATGGCCTGTAAAAAAGGAATTTTGATACAAACATTTTTCAATTCATCTAGAAATTCATAATTGGGCAACAAAATTTGTTTTTCTATCCCTCTAACAATTTGTAATCTTTCTGGAAAATGAGGGGTAGAAATAGATATTGAAGGTTGCTCTATTATAGGAGTTTAGTTTATTGGATCTTTTTGTTTTTCATTTTCAGAATTTTGGTTCTACCGAAGAGATGTCCCTTCTTTAGAACTTTTATTTTGCTGTAGAGAAATTTATTCATCAAAATCATCTTTTTCTTGAATAACAACAGAAGGATTTTATCTTTCTAATATTCTACCATATCTAAGTTGGAAATTTTTAAGATCTAGTGGGGTAATCATGTAAGCTGGAAAGTTTTGTCCTTCTATGTTATAAGCATTTTGAGAATTTTTGTAATTTGGGTTTGGTAATGGCTTAGCAGGTAGTTGATTTTTTCTTTGTGGATATGGTAATGATAGTTGTGGATTTTGGTTTTGGATTTGGGGTGGTTGATTTTGTTGTGGAAAATGTTGGGGAGGATAGTTTGGATAGGGTTGTAGATACTAGTGATAATGAGAGTATTCGCCATAAGGATTTTGCATCCCTTGTTTCCAAGGTTGATGCTGGTACCAAGGTTGTTGCCATGATGAATTCCAATTGTTTGGTGGGGGCTGATTATACATTTGGTTATTAAAACCTTGAGTTTGTGGCGCCTGCCGTGGTCTTCTACAGACAAAAAAAAGAGGATCTACTGAAGATGGAGTTGCTTATTCTTCTTGAAAAACAACCTTAAGACCTGGTATAGAGGGACATTTTTCTGTTTCATGATTTTTGGCACAAATAACACGTCTCTATAACTTTTACATCAAGAGGACATTCTCTCAAAGCATGTTTCTTTCTGCATTTAGGACATAAAATAATTAAGGCATCAGTTTCATCTTTCTGTTTGTTCTGTAATTTCAGGGTGTCTATTTGTTCACCGAGACTCCCTAAGATATCTGCCTTAAATTCATCAAGCATATTTCAAATTTCCGCCCTACTCACTGTTCCAATTGCATATTTATTTATTCTAGAGAGAATAAGATCCCTTGTATTTTTCCTAGTTTTTGATTTTCCTCTTGAGAGATGAATGAATAATTTAGAAATTTCACGTAATGGTAATTGAGAGATATCTCTTTTTCCCACCATGTTAAGGATATCTATCCATTAATATCTAATGGCTTTCAATAAGAGAGATTTTAAAGTATCTTGATCTAGATGTTCCATCTTAGCTCTCTTGATATTATAATTGAATCTCTCAATTAGATCTTCTAAGTTTTCGTCCTCTCTATGCATCATTTTAAATACTTCATCCTTCCTATTAATATGTATGCAATAATCCATATAGCTTTGAAAAAATGCACTTTTCATCTCATCCCATGTGCTAATATATTGTGTTATCATACCCATGAACTATTATAGAGCTGCACCCTTGAGTGTTGCAGGGAATAACTTCAATTTTTGAGAGTCTTGTAAGTAGTCATAATATCTGCATAAGACTTCAAATTCAAATAAAAATGTTTCAGGATCCTCAGTCCTTAATCCATGAAAATTGGGAAGGACATAAGGTGAAATATTTTTCTTTGTAAAATTTGTATCCTCATCAACTATAGGAAATCCAACAGAGTTAGGATCTCCTCTGCCTCTACCTCTTCCTCCATCTCTTCCTCCACCTTGTCCTCTACCTCTTCCTCCTCCTCTTAAGGCTTCTTCATGGCCTTCTTCTTCTGCCATTGTAGATTCCTCAGAGCTAATGTAAGGTTCTAAATGTAGGGTTAATTGTTCTTCCTATGGTTCTTTTATGAATGGGATATTGAAGAAAGTTTCTTCGTCTTCTTCCTCACTAGGGATTTCTAACTCTTGAGCTAAAATATTTTCTCCTGTAGAGGTGAAAAATGTTACTCCTTCTATTGGATATCCAAGATCTTCTTCTTCTAAGACTGCCTAATTAGATGAAGTTGGGAAATCTCCTAGGTGGATTTATGATCTTAAGACTTCAGGAAGTCTATGTCTTGAGGTTAAAAATGGGATATGAGTTTGAGATGGTGGTGTGGCACTACGTGGTCTTGGTGGGGTGAGTGGTGTTGTAGGAATCAAACTTCTACCTCTAGTTATGAATATATCTTTCTCTATGCATGCCATTTTTTTTTAATGTAAGAAATAAGGCTTCCTAATTTCACTTCCCCGGCAACGACGCTAAAATGTTTAGACAATTTGATGTCTCAAATTTCTATCATGAATTATCGACCAAGGTTAGTAATTTGATGAAATGAGGTGCACTATATATGCTTACATAACCTTTTTCTCTTACTTCGTTGTGTATGTTTATGCTGTTTTGGGGATTTTGTATCTTATGTCTAATATTGGTCTAAGAAATGAAATCTTTTAATGCTAGTGAATAGTCAAATCTAAATGAATTTCAATGATGAAAACTAATTCTTAAAGACAAAATAAAATGAAATGTTGTTTTTATTCTAAAGAAAGAAATTGAATTACAAACTATTTTTAATGTAATATGATATCTAAAAGAAGGAAGAAAATGAAATGTTCATTAACTAATCTAAATTGCATAAAAATAAATCAAACTTTGAATGATGTTAGTAGGCTAGCAAAACATCTATGAAAAATATCTAACTAGTTTAAAATAGAGCACTATTCTAAATCTAAATGCATTCAAATGACAAGATGAAATCATTTCCTATCTTATCCATTGAAAGCTTCTAGTCTTATGAAAACATAGCATAATTATAATTTAATTCTATCTTAAATTAATCTAATTCTATTCCAAGGATTGAAAGCATAAATCCTATTACTAAGAATTAAATTGACAGTGTTGATTGAAATGGAAAGCAAGTACAAAGCATGTGAAAGGAAAGTATGACTCTTGTATGACCAAATACCCAAATCTGATCTAATTGGAAAATGGCAGAGCCACTTTCTTGAGACGACTTAGTGAGCACAAGATTACACAGCGAATTGGAAATTTAATGTAAGAAAGCATTCATGAAATTAATCTATAAAACAGTAAGAAAATTAAACTATGAATTAACATTAAATTAACTATGAAAATAATGTGAATTTAACTATGAATTGACAAGAAAAGTAATAACGAATCAACAGGAAATTAAATAACAAAATTCAAACTAAAAAACAACTAAAAAACCTCCTTTCCATGCAGGGGCCCTCTACAACAGAATGAGTTGAAAATCTAATGTACTACATGCGCATCAAAGGATATGGAATTGGTCTTCTTATTATGAAAAATAGAGTTTCAAAAACGTACACCGAATTAACAAAATTATGACTGTTTCCCAGTTTCAAAAGACCGGTATTTAAACATGTTTAAGATTTAACTGTTTGAGTCGTTTCCACTTACATATAAAAAATATAATTGAAATTTAGAAGTATATATAGAAGAAAATTCTTAGTGGCCGTCTCTCGATTTGCTACGTCAGAGCAAATTGAGAGTATGTCGTTTGCATATCACGCTCCTTGACCAACCTTGACCGCAAGCATAGGCACGCTTTATCTTCAAATTCGAACAAGTGGATGGGATAAGATCCATGTGTGGATCATTCCAGAGATGTCCATATGACCCATTTCCTTATTTTCTTCTCGAAACCTATCAAACCATAACAGTAGCTACAGAAAGAACGATTAGCTTTAAAATTGCACACATTCTGTAGCTAGTTACAAAAATTAATTTAAATAACAAGAAACATCATAATATAAAGTAGAGATCATTAAATTCTTTCTCTGATGTGGAATATGTCAATTATCATTGATTGGAGTCATGAATTTGTGAAAAGGAAGGAAGAAATGATGAAAAAGGGTGTCAAAGTAAGAACAATTTTGAGGTTCAACATACCCCACTAAGAAAGCATTGCAGGTCCTCATCCAATTTCTCAAAAATGCGAGTCTTCACCTCCTATTGAATTTGTTCTAATACCTCTGCTAATACATCCATCTTCCTCTTCTTTCCTTTCCTTGTAGTGACTTCCATTCTAGGTTTTCTCATAAGGAGTTTGTACATTAGGCTGATGACTTTCTTATTAAGAGATTTTTTCTTTTTTCTTCAGGTTCTTATTCTTCTTATACCATAGCCCCAAATATAATATGGTGTTATCACTGATGAAATTATCCAAGTGATTATGTTCTTTCAGGGTTTCATTTTCCTATTTAATGTTCCTATTCAGTATCTCCAGCTCATAAATTTCTTACTTGAAGGTGTTTACCACAGGTTCTTGTGGACTGATATGTTTCTCTTCTACACTTGGATTTGCTTCTTCATATATTCTCTCCAATGACTCAATATAATCATATATATCCTGCTGTGTAGGGTCAATTCCTGGGGATTCCTTGCTTGGACTGTGTTCAGGACTATGTATAGGAGAATGTATAGGACGGTGTGCAGGAGAGACATTAATGGGTGATGACACTTGGGGCTCCGTATCTAAATTGACAAATTCTGCCTCCTGTGATGGTGTCTTATTCAAGGGTTTACGAAGTCTAGAGCTTCTCCTTGGATGTGGAGGGTTTAAGTCTTCTAAACTTCTAAATTTTCTCTTTTTCTCTATATTGCCTCTCTTTTTTACTTCCTTCTATTTCTTATTTTTCATTAACTCTGCAATGGTGAGTTCTTCCTCTTCTTGCTGAGGTTGAGGTGAGGATTTCTTCTCAATGCATGTATCAACCTTTATCCTTCTACTTTTTCTGGCTTTGTCATCTTTAGGCTACTCTGGTTCATCTTGAAAGTGATTTCTGATTAGGAAACTTTCCCAGGAGTCTCCTACGCTTTTTGGATGGAATTCAAGAAGTATCTTTATTAGTCCATGATGATGCATGGCGTTTTCTATGAATTGGGATATTTTATGGACATTTGATGACATTTTATTTAGACTATTTAGCAGGAATTATGGGAGGTTTATTTCTCCATCTTCCAAAAAGTTCATCAACAATCGGGCATGATAAACAAACACACAGCCAAATCTGCCTTCGCAAGTAACAAAATTTTGTAAAATTAAAAGCATATTTATCCATTTATTTTTTAGCGTTAAACTAGGAATTCATTTCTTGTAAATAGAAGTGTCCATACCTGGATTCTTCAGAAAAATTTCCATTTATCACTATGAATTTCCTTGTTTTTAAACCACCTCTCGATAGTTCTTAGGATTTCTGTAGCTTCGGCCAAAAAGGCTTCTGTCACTGAGAATTTTGTATCTCCAATTTTGACCTCTGTCTCGTCGAAAGATCTTGCAAAGGACCTGGTTACCTCCTTATAGAATCCGTCAAAATTTTCTATAAACTAGAGCTATTTCACTTTCTGCAACATTTCCTTTACCTGAGGATAACCCTCCATGAATTTCGCTCCCACAGGTTCAGTTCTCACTATCAGACCCATGTCTCTGTCGTGAGGAGTTTTACCTACAAAATTGTTCTTCTTTGATCGAATGAATTGAGGTTGCGGATCTAGGTTAAGGATGTCGAGGATCTGTAGAGAATTACAGGTGAAATAGATATTCGGCGAGGTTTTAAAGGAACGTGGATGAGTGGGTTACGAAAGTAAGACATGAACATTAATCATTAATAGGAAAAATGGTTATGAATTATTATGAGATATGATACATATGCTATGGTCGTATCGTGAAATTGTGATGTGATTCCAAATCAAATCTAATGATGACATATTGAGACAGCATATGATCACCTACATTATATACGCTAATGTTTTTGGTCTTATTCTTTAAACAAATTTTTGTAGCATACCTTTGGAACTAACCTTTGTTGCTCTTTTCTTTGTGTTGATTCTTCAGGTATCCTTTCAGCATGATCTTCAATGGAGTCCTCTATTTCTTCTATTCAGTATGTTTGCTTCAGTAGGCTGTAAGAAAATTTAACAGAGCTGCAGAATGTGATGACAACTGCCGAATCTCCTGAGAGCTGCAAAATTGTAGCAATTTTGTAGCTACTTCTTTTATTGCTTTAGAGAAAGAAAGGGAACAAAGAATTTGGTATTTTAGAATGGGAGAAAATATAAGATGTCAGAACTCTGATTTTCATCTTGTGTTTTCTGTATAAGGATGCCAATCATTGATTGGTTTTCATACTTATACAATTTTATTTTTATTTTTTATTTTTTTAATATATATATATATATATATATATATATATATATATATATATATATATATATATATATATATATATATGAAAATAAAAAGAAGACTAAGTTGGGGAGGAAGAAAGATTCTTCTTCACCAACTTCATGTATGTATTGTCTTGAATTTTTTTGATAAATTCCTCCTTTGTAATTGGCTTATGATAGACTTTTAATAGATGTCCATTCAGAAGAAGAGGTACCTTTTCTTATCAATTGTCCTTATCTTGACTGCTACATTGTCAAAGACTTTTTTGTTCTCATAAGGCCCAAGCCAATGAGTCTAAAATTTTCCTTAGAAGTCTTTGAATTTTGAATCAAACAAAAGTGCCCAATCACTTTCTTGGAACTTTCTTTCTTTTATGTACTTATCATGCCATCTGGACCTTTGCTGTTGGACTAGACTGATTCTTTGAACTGCATCTTGCTTGATCTCATCAATCTCATTAAGTTTCTCCATTCTGTGCTTCTGATAAATTAAGTCCCAATATGACTGCTATCTTGAAGGTTTTGATCTGAAATTATATAGGAAATAGGACTTGCTTCCCATAAACAAGTTCATAGGGAGTACATCCTTTTGTATTCCTCCATGTAGTCCGGTAGGCCCATAAGGCTTCAGGAAGCCTATCTGCCCAATCCATCCTATGTAGATGTACAATCTTTGCGAGGATTTCTTCGATCACTTTATTGGTGGACTCCACTTGACCATTTGCTTGTGGATTATATGGAGTGGATTTTCTATATTTAACCTTCTATTCATCCACAATCTTTTGCACCATCTTAGATGTAAAATATATCTCTGATCAGTCACAATTTCCCTTGGTACACTAAAGCGAGTGAAAATATCCTCAAAGAGAAATGAAACTACATCATTTTCATTAGCAATAGAAAGTGCTTTTGCCTCTACCCATTTAGTGACATAATCAGTGCAAACCAGAATGTACCTCTTCTGTCTTGATGGTGGATTTATTGGTCCAAAAAAATCCAGGGCCCATTTTTCAAATGGTTCAATGAGTACTTGAGGTTGTAAGGGAATTTCATCTGTAGGAACATGTTTCCCTATTGTTTGACAGCTGTCACACATTTTGACATACTCCTTGGCATATTTAAAGATGAATGGCCAATAATATCCTAAATGAAGGATTTTATAGGAAATCCTCTTATCAGCAAAGTGTCCACCACAGGGTTCATCGTGGCATGCCTTTATAATTTCAGGCATTTCATCTTCTCGAACACACCTTCTGATGATGAGATCTGGACCTGTTTTATACAATTTATCATTAACCCATGAGTATAATGCACTTGTTTGAACAATTCTTCTTTTCTCTCTAGGAAATAAGTATGCTGGTAATTTTCGTGTAGCTAAGTAGTTAGCAATATCTGCAGACCATGGAGATTTAGTAGTTATTGCAAAGAGATATTCATCAGGAAAATTATCCTCTATTGGAGTATTAATATTGTTGTTTTGAATTCTAGACAAGAAATCAACAATTGTGTTTTGTTTTCCAGGGCAGTTTAGAATGGTGATGTTAAATTCTTGCAGGAGTAATAACCATCCTGTGATTCTGCTAATAGTGGTAGATTTATTCATTAAGTACCTAATCGCGGAATGGTCTATGTGAATAAAGGTTTCATAGTCGGTGATGTAGTGTCTAAATTTGTTAATAGCATGGACAACAACTAGAAATTATTTTTCAGTTACAATGTAATTTAACTCAGCTGGAGCAAATTTTTTACTTGTGTAATAGATGGCATAGAGGATCAAATATTTTTGTCCTAGTACAACTCCCAGAGTTATATCTAAACCATCTGTTGAAATGTGGAAAGGTATTTTCCAATTTGGACCTCTTAAGATGGGTGCTTCATTTGCTTTTAAGGTTTCAAATGCCAATTGGAAATCATGATTCCAACTAAATTCACAATCTTTGGTAAGCAATTTGAAGAGTGGAGATGTTATTTTGGTGTAATTTTCTATAAATCTTCTATAGTACCTTGTAAATCCTAGAAAAATTCTAACATCCTTTTGACAACTTGGAATTGATAATTTGCAGATGACTTCAACTTTAGATGAGTCTACTTTAATTCCATCCCCTGAAATGTGATTTCCTAAAACAATTCCTTTAGTAACATCACAAAGAATTTTCATGACTTAATGAAAGATTTGCTTCTTTGCATATTTTAAGGACCTTTTCCAAGTTTTCAAGAGCCTCTTCATATGAATTTCCATAAACTGTAAAATAATCCATATATACTTCCACACAATCATGTATTAGATCAGATAAAATTCCTAATAATGCCCTCTGGAATGTTGCAAGTGCATTTCATAATCCAAAAGGAAGCACTCGGTAAGCATATGTTCCCCATGGATAGGTAAATGTGGTTTTGTCTTGGTCTTCAGGTGCTACTTGAATTTGATTGTAACCACTAAAACCATCCAAAATGAGAATAACTACTTTCTTGCTAATGTATCCAATACTTTATCTATGAAAGGCAATGGGAAATGATCTTTTAGAGTAGCCTCATTCAACTCTCGATAATAGTGCATACCCTCTATTTACCATTATTTTTAGGTACAATCACTATGGGAGAAACCCACTGATTGTCTGAAATTGGATAGATGAAGTTTACATTCAACAATTTTTGCAATTCTTCTTTCACAATTTCCCTAAGATTTGGGTTCATCCTTCTTTGAGGTCGTCTGATAGGCCTAAAGTTTTCCTCAATGTAGATATTATGTATACAAGTCTGAGGACTAATTCCTTTCATGTCAATGTACTCCCATATGCATAAGAATGTTTTTGTAATGTTTTGATTAACTTTTCTTGTTGGATTTTTCCAAGTTTTTGTTTATGTTTAAAGATTTCCGTGGAAAGATTTCAACTGTAGAGTTACCAAATTCTTCCATAGAATATAAAGACATCGGTCTAGATGACAAGTATTCAATATTGCATTGTTCTTGAAAACTATAATCATCTTCAGATTGTGAGGATGTTTCAAAGTTTTCTATTGAATTTAAGATTTGACTTTCTTCACTAATATGAGAAATAGTAAAGAGAGGTTGAATCTCATTCTCATCATCTATCCATTCTTCGTCTCCTATTTATGTAATTATTTTTGCTGGAGGATATAGAGTGAATTTATTTGTTGAGTTGCCATCAGAAATAAACATAGCACCAGATCTACAACTAATGAAAGCATCAACTGTAGCTAACCAAGGCCTTCCTAAAATTAATGGATGCCCCCCTAGGTTGTTCTTGGGAGTTAGGATCATGAAATAAACTGGATACTCCCAAGAGTCTAAGGATACATATATGTCTTCTAATACACCATCTAGCTTGATTATTGATCTGATGGCTAATTGCAATAATGTTGGTGTATATTGAAGGTTTGGAAGCCTAAGTTGTTCCATAGTCTGTTTGCTCATGATGTTGATGGTTGCTCCTAAGTAAATTAATGTATTTGGAATCTCAACGCCATTAATGTGTGTTCTTACAACTGGACTTCCTAGGTCCAAATATTTTTCTATGGTTATTTTTCCCATCATAATGTCAAAATTTTTTCCTACTAATTGATTTTTTTTTTAATTTTTTTTTTTGTTTTCCTTCCTGATTTTTTCGTGCTCAACTCTCTTATTTTTTTGGCTAGAATAGGAATCTCTTTAATGGCCTATAAAAAAGGAATTTTGATACATAAAATTTTCAATTCATCTAGAAATTCATAATTGGGCAACAAAATTTATTTTTCTACCCCTCTATCAATTTGTAATATTTCAAGAAAAGGAGGGTTAGAAACAAATATTGAAGGTTGCTCTATTATAGGAGTTGAGTTTATTCGATCTTTTTGATTTTCATTTTCATAATTTTTCTTTTGCCGAAGAGATGTCCCTTCTTTAGAACTTTTTTTTTGCTGTAGAGAAATTTCTCCATCAAAATCATATTTTTCTTGAATAGAAACAGAAGGCTTTTTCCTTTCTAATGTTATACTAGATCTAAGTTGGACATTGTTAAGATCTAGTGGGGTAATCATGTAAGCTGGAAAGTTTTGTCCTTCTATGTTATAATCATTTTGAGAATTTTTGTAATTTGGGTTTGGTAATGGCTAGGCAGGTAGTTGACTTTTCTTTGTGGATATGGTAATGATAGTTGTGGATTATGATTTTGGATTTGGGGTGGTTGATTTTGTTGTGGAATATGTTGGGGAGGATAGTTTGGGTAGGGTTGTGGATACTGGTGATAATGAAAGTATCTTCCATAAGGATTTTGCATGCCTTGTGTCCAAGGTTGAGGCTGGGACCAAGGTTGTTGCCATGATGAATTCCAATTGTTTGGTGGGGGCTGATTATACATTTGGTTATTAAAACCTTGAGTTTGTGGCCCCTGCCATGGTCTTCTAGAGATAAAACAAAGAGGATCTACTGAAGATGGAGTTGCCTATTCTTCTTAAAAGACAACCTTAAGACTTGGTATATAGGGATATTTTTTATTTCATGATTTTATGCACAAATAACACAGGTCTCTATAACTCTTACATCAAGAGGAAATTCTCTCAAAGCATGTTTATTTATGCATTTAGGACAGAAAATAGTTAAGTTATTAGTTTCATCTTTCTGTTTGTTCTGTAATTTCAGGGTGTCTATTTGTTCACTGAGACTCCCTAAGATATATGCCTTAAATTCATCAAGATTTTTTCCAATTTCTGCCCTACTCACTATTCTCGTTACAAATTTATTTATTCTAGAGAGAAAATGATCCCTTGTATTTTTCCCAGTTTTTTATTTTCCTCTCGAGAGATGAATGCATAATTCAGCAATTTCATGTATTGGTAATTGAGAGATATTTCCTTTTCCCATCATGTTAAGGATATATATCAATTCATCTCTATTGGATTTCAATAAGAGAGATTTTAAAGTATCTTGATCTAGATGTTCCATCTTAGCTCTCTTGATATTATAATTAAATCTCTCAATTAGATCTTCTAAGTTTTCGTCCTCTCTCTGCATCATTTAAATACTTCATCCTTCAGATTAATAGGTGTGCAATAATCCAGATAGCTTTGAAAAAATTCACTTTTCATCTCATCCCATGTCCTAATAGATTGTGTTATCAAACCCATGAACCATTTTAGAGCTGCACCCTTGAGTGTTGCAGGGAATAACTTAAATTTTTGAGAGTCTTGTAAGTAGTCATAAGATCTACATAACACTTCAAATTAAAATAAAACTATTTCAGGATCCTTAGTCCTTAATCCATGAAAATTGGGAAGGACAAAAGGTGAAATATTTTTCATTGTAAAATTTGTATCCTCATCAACTATATGAAATCCAACAGAGTTAGGATATCCTCTACCTCTACCTCTTCTTCCATCTCTTCCTCCACCTCTTCCTCTACCTCTCCCTCCTCCTCTTAAGGCTTCTCCATGGCCTTCTTCTTCTACCATTGTAGAATCCTCAGAGCTAATGTAAGGTTCTAACTATAGGGTTAATTTTTCTTCCTCTGGTTCTTCTATCAATGGAATATTGTAGTAAGTTTCTTCTTCTTCTTCCTCACTATGGATTTCTAACTCTTGAGCTAGAATATGTCCTCTTGTAGAGGTGAAAAAGGTCACTCCTTTTGTTGGATATTTAGGATCTTCTTCTTCTTATACTGCCTCAATAGATGAAGTTGGGGAATCTCCTGGTTGGATTTCTGATCTTAAGACTTTGGAAAGTCTATGTCTTGAGGTGAAAAATGGGATATGAGTTTGAGATGGTGGTGTGGCACTACGTGGTCTTGGTGGGGTGAGTGGTGTTGTAGGAATCAAACTTCTACCTCTAGCTATGAATCTACCCCTAGAGTCTCTTTCTCTACGCATGCCCCCCACCTTTTTTTTTTAAATGTAATAAATAAGGCTTTCTAATTTCACTTGCCTGACAATGACGCCAAAATTTTTAATCAATTTGATATCTCAAATTTCTATAATGAATTATCGACCGAGGTTAGTAATTTGATGAAGTGAGGTGCATCATATATTCTTAGGTAACCTTGTTCTCTTATTGCGTTGTGTATGTCTATGTTGTTTTGGGGATTTTGTATCTTATGTCTAAAATTGGTCTAAGAAATGAAATATTTTAATGCTAGTGAATATTCAAATCTAAATGAATTTTAATGATGAATACTATTTCTTAAAGAAGGAAGAAAAGGAAATGTTGTTTTTATTCTAATGAAATAAATTGAATTATAAACTACTTTTAATGTAATATGAAATCTAAAAGAAGGAGGAAAAGGAAATGTTCATTAACTAATCTAAATTGCATACAAATAAATCAAACTTAGAATGATGTTAGTAGGCCGGCAAAACATCTATGAAAAATATCTAACTAGTTTAAAGTAGAGCACTATTCTAAATCTAATTGCATTCAAATGACAAGATGAAATCATTTCCTATCTTATCCATTGAAATCTTCTAGTCTTATGAAAACAAAGCATAATTATAATTTAATTCTATCTTAACTTAATCTAATTCTATTCCATGGATTGAAATCATAAATCCTATTACTAAGAATTGAATTGACAGTGTTGATTTAAATTTAAAGCAAGTACAAATCATGTGAAAGGAAACTATGACTGTTGTATGACCGAATACCCAAATATGATCCAATTGGTAAATAAGAAAGCCACTTTCTTGAGATGACTTAGCGAGCACAAGATTACACAGTGAATTGGAAATTTAATCTAAGAAATCATTCATGAAATTAATCTATAAAACAGTAAGCAGATTAAACTTTGAATTGATAGAAAATTAACTATGAAAAAAATGTGAATTTAACTATGAATTGACAAGGACAGAAATAACGAATCAACAGGAAATTAAATAACAAAATTCAAACTACAAAACAACGAAGAATCCTCCTTTCCATGCAGGGGCCCTCTTCAACAAAAGGAGTAAAAAATATAATGGAATACGTGCATATAAAAAGATCTATAACTATTCTTCTTATTATCAAAAGTAGAGTTTCAAAAGCGTACACTGAATTATCAAAATTAAGACTGTTTCCCTGTTTCAAAAGACCAGTATTTAACCATGTTTTAGATTTCACTGTTTGAGGCGTTTCCGCTTATAGATAACAATTAGAACTGAAATTTAGAAGTATATATATAAGCAAATTATTAGTGGTTGTCTCTCGATTTGCTACGTCAGAGCAAATCGAGAGTATTTTGTTCGCAAATCACGCTCCTTGACCGACCTTGACTGCGAGCATATGCACGTTTTCTCTTCGAATTCGAATAGGTGGATGGGATAAGATCCATGTGTGGATCATTCCAGAGATGCCCATATGAACCATTTCCTTATTTTATTCTCAAAACCTTTCAAACCATAACAATAACTGGAGAAACAATGATTAGCTGCAGAATTGCACACATTCTGTAGCTAGTTACAGAAATTCATTTAAATAATAAGAAACATAATGATATAAAGTATAGATCTTTAAATGCATTCTATGATATGGAATATGTAGATTTTCATTGATTGGAGTCATGAATTTGTGAAAAGGAAGGAAGAAATTATGAAAAAGGGTGTCAAGGTAAGAACAATTTTGAGGTTCAACACTTGGTTTTCTTCGAATTATAACTGAACTATTTACAATATTTACAATAATCTCAATACTTTTGGATTAGGTGTCAACATTATTACTGATGATTTGTTGAGTGTGGTGAAATATTTTAGAGTAAATGGTCAGGTACTAGCCCCCTTTTACTCCACTTTCATAACCCTTATTCCAAAGTTTGATAAGCCTTAATCCTTTGGTCAGTTTTCACCCCATCTCTTTGTGCAACACCATCTACAAAATAATCACAAAGATTATCACCCTTCATCAAAAGACTATTTTGTTGGATCATACCTCCTTACAAAAAATTGATTTGTTGAAGGACCACCAAATTCATGAAGCTATAGAGCTTACTTAACAATGCCTTCATTCTATTCCTATACAACAACAAAAAGTAGTTATATACAAAGTGGATTTATCCAAGGCTTTTCATAGGGTGGATTGGCTTACATTAGGTTGATCCTTCTCCATTTAGGGTCCATCCATTCCTTTGTGGATTGGATTTATAATTGTATAAGCACCTCTTCGATAGTATTATTGATAAATGGATCAGATTGCCCTTTCTTCAATCCTCATAGGTGCATCAAACAAGGTTGCTCCTTGTCCCCTCTCCTTTTTCTACTAGTTGTCGAAGCTATTAGACAAGCTACCTTATATGAAAAAATAAGACATTTGATTAAAATCATTGGAATTACCCAAGCATGTTCTCTCACTCACCTCTTATTTGTGGATGACATCATCATTTTCCTTGCAATGGATAGTAGCAGTCTACAAAACTTAAATAACATACTGGAATTGTTCTCCATGGCCATAGAAATGATGATAAATCGTGAAAAATATACTCTTATTGGAAATTCTTTTGAACACGATGACATTGAAAATATATTTAGAACATTTTCAAAAGATCTGATGTCTCTAAGATATCCTTTAAATTCATAGGGTTTCTCTTGAAACCAAACAATTACAAAAAGGAGTACTACGCATTGTTTATTGCAGGAATTGAGATCATAATCCAAAGATGGTGTAATAGATGGATCTCTAAAGTTGGAAGGTTGGTCCCATGCAAGGTTTTCCTCAAGGCCTCTCTTGTATATTGGGCATATTTAGCTTGGGTTCCACTGGGCACTCTCAACGAAATAAAACAAACAACTCTATGATACCTCTAGGTTGGGAATCATGAAGGAAGACCATTTTCTCTAAGAACATGTTCCTCAATAGCAAATCCAAAAGCATTAGAAGGTTGGGGACTAAAAGACCTTATTTGGTTTTCAAAAGCATTAACATCAAAAGGATATTGGAGGATGATAAAAGGCTCTAGTATTTGGTTCCAAGTAGTGGTCAAAAAATACATTTTCTCTTTACATTAGAATGACTCAAAACTGCGAGAAAATCTACTCATAATGGTTCCATAGTATGGAATGCCAATATAAATTATTCTGATATTATAATATAAGGCCTCAGATGGAAGGGAGGAGATGAAACATATTGTCATTTGGGAAAGACCCCTAGATAGGGAGATGGAACTCACACATTCTTTCAACTCGGCTAATACAATATCTTAATGAACAAGGAATTTTCTATCTCCATCAAGCTTCAAGTAGGATTGGGTTCCTTGGATAGTAGACATGTAAATGAACAAAAATTTTAAACTTACATGGAGAACTATAAAATGAATGATCACTTTACAAAACCTCTCTCCAACAAACACTTATCTCCCTCTCACCAACATAATATATCTTAGCCTAGTCATTATCTCCTTCAAGGGGATACATCCCAAAGTATGGATACTTATCATTAGCTCAGTAGCCAGATGCCCAACCTCCCCCCTAGTGGGAAAATTGTTTATAGAAATTGAATAGTGCACCAATGAAAAAAAAAATTATGTGGCTTTTGCTGGAAAATAAAGCTCCCACTTGGGACAACCTTTAGAGAAGATCCTTATATGAGCCGAGTAGATGCTCACTCTGCCCTAAGGAAGATCAAATGATCCCACATCCCTTCATACAATGCCCCTTTTCCAAAACTACATGGATGGAAATCCAAAGAATATTAGGGTTGAATACACATGGTAGGGAACACTATTGAAGAATGCTTAAAATCTTGGTTATAATCATAAGGGAAAGGTAAATTTTAAAGCACTCCCTCTTGTTGCAAATTGGGTAATATGGTTGGAGAGGAACAATGTTATTTTTGAAAACTAAGGACAGTTCTTAATCAGGGTAGTATATAACAGTCTTGCTCTCCAGAATTCTCTTCCAAGGAAATACAATACTTCGCATGAACATAATAAATTTGAAGTTGTTATTCAAAAATATAACCTGTGGGCTTTCTTTGATGGAGCAACACAAAAAAATCTGTCCATTGGAGAACCTGGAGGACTCATCTACATATTTGATTCACACTATATTTCCTTTTCTTGCAACATTGGAATGGAAATAAACAATTATGTCAACTATTTTCACTCAAATTTCATATTACAACATACTTAATACCTTCAGATTAATGAGATAATTCATATTTATGGAGATTCAATGTTGTCGATAAAATAGATGTAAGGAACAACTAGATCAAAAACCACTCTCTTCTCCCTATTTATGAAGGAATTATACACAACTTAAGGAATTTATCACATATTTCTTTCACGCATTTACAAGAATCAAAATAAAGAAGCATATCAACTTTCAAAAAGAGGATTGGCATTGGCTCAAGGATAGTGGGAAATTAAAGATATCAATCAATTCCATCAATGACCACTAATTGTGCCCCTTGGCACAAAAAATAATCTTATGTCATCCTTTTCCACACACACACACACATATAGAGAGAGAGATTATCATTGTTAATACTGGAAAATCGTACAGGCATAAGAAATTATAAAATTTCAAGCATGAGGTACAAATAAAGATTTACTGGGAATAAATACATTAGAGGAGCTAAAAATTTAAATTTTCCTAAGGTCAAAAGGCAAATTTTTGGACTGTGCGTAGGAAGCATTGGCCCTAAGCGCGCATTGTGGTTTTTTGTTTGATAGTCGCGAAGAGTGTGGCTATCCCTCCAATAGCCGCGCGGTCCTAAAGAATGAAAAATGTCACTATCCAGGACCACAAACCACACTTGGATAAAAATATTTTCACTCAAGATAACTAAGTACAGTCGCGTTTGAACCAACTTGAGGCTTTAGTGCAACACACAAAGGAATCATATCCCCATTCTTGTGTCACCATCCATCTTGGACCAAGAGAGGGAGGGAAAATTTGAAATTTGTCTATAAAAGCTAGCCATGGGAAGAAAAATGAGAGACACGTTGTTATGCTAGCCAAATTTCTCATCAATAAACCAACTTGTGTTGTCCAGCAACAAGAGGATTGGAAGGATTCATTTGTTGGCCATCCAACACCTCAATACAAGAGAGAAGAGTTCACCATGTCTTTATCGATCTACCATCCTTTGAGAGGGAAGAGAGGCTGATGCAGCAAAAAACTGCACTTTACATATATAACCGTGGACTTGTGGGTTATGGCCCACATAAACACCTTTATATGCAGTGGATTACAATAACGGAGTATTATTAAAACATACATATGTGCGCGATCAAACAACGCTTAGTTTAAAACAGATCACACATAACCTTAATACACTTACATACACACGAAATGGGGTTCTTGGGTCCCACAACATGCAAACCAATCAAAATGTGTCGTAATCGCTTGCCCGCAAGTTTGCCACTCTACTGATAACATAAACCATAAGACATGTGATGTGCACTTGTGCGCAAAGCCGACACGTGGCCTTCCCTCATCGCATCGCATATTCCAAATCTTACCGCATCACAACCAATTTACCTTGCGAACTCTTAACGTTATCCATTAACATCTGCAAAGTGAGAAATCACGACTCACTGCACGCCGTTGATCTGCGCCCAATCTAACGGTCCTCACCTACTCACCCTTCTTCGCATCACAGATTACATTATTTTGTTGCAATGTCATCCCAACTGTCGATCTATTCCTTTTTAGATCTGCAATATAATCATGACCGTCCATTCACTTGCGCACGGTTCTTCTTCGTCTTCCTCCTTTACTCCTCCTCTATCCTTCCTGACCTTCGTCTTCGTCTCGTCATCCCTCAATCTCTGCCATAGCTTTGTCTATGCGAAGTTCATAGGAACTTCATCTTCTCGCTCACTCCACCCAATCTATTCATTAATAGAAAGAATACAGATATGTAAAACACACATATACAAATAATGTCTAGTTTAAACCTGGATATATATAGCAACACACAATTTCATTAATACACAGAACTTGAGTTACAGGCTAAGGCCACACTTGCCTAAATTACAAATTTCTTCCTGTGGCTACATTGCGCTCTTCTGCCCTATCTCTCATACAACACAAGCTCACTTTATAAAGGAATTACAAAGGGAGTGGATCATTTAAGATCCACAATTTTCTCCCACAATCACTTAACCAAACCCAAAAATCTCTCTATTCGATTACATGGCAGATAATAACAATTTAATCAAGTCTTCTAAAGACTTATCAATTCCATTGATTTAGCCCCATTTTACGGAATTTTACCCGATTTACAAATGATTGTCCACATTTCACGCTTCACAGCATTGAATTTGAATTATGGTCCTATGCTCCTGCATCAGAATCCCCAAGTACAAAATTTCTATGACCTCCTCATCATATGCCTCCTTCATCCTTTAGCAATTCTACCCACATCCTCTGTGGAATTTCTTTTATGATCTTTCTGTGAGCTACAACAAAACATTTGCAGTAATAAGTCCTCCCTGCTACACGATACCTCACCAAGCTTCTCTCCTCTAAGCTCAGTCTTTCGGCATCTCTCTGGTTCTCTCTTCTTTGGAACCATTTGAGCACTCCTTGCTCTAGGCTACTGCAATATTCTCACTTGCACAACAATATAAAGACCACAAACTCACCAATATTCAACATAACTGTACCTCCTTCTTTTGCACACAAACTCTTTCTTGCAAGAAATCTTTCCCTGCTCTGATACCACTTTGATGTAGCAAAAAACTGCACTTTACATATATAACAATGGACTTGTGGGTTATGGCCCACATAAACACCTTTATATTCAACATATTACAATAACAGAGTATTATTAAAACATACATACGTACGCGATCTGTTGATCAGCAGTTGTCATTGATGTCAACCCAAGCAGCACCAGGGGCTAACCCAATATTGAATGGGAGTTTTGACCTACTAAATTACTATATTCTGGTTCAAGAATGATTTTGATGGTTTCTACTTGTCGAGATGTTTCCGTTGATATATGGCACGCCACGTAATTCTTCACGGTTTGAGAGATATTCATGTTTGAAGTTTATACCCCCAGTTAGTGGGCTAAAACCCCATAGGGTTGTGGCATGGGCCATTGAAAAGTCATAATTAATATTTTTTAAGCTTCTAAAATCCCTCCCACATTCACTTGTTGAAGCCCCTCTCAACCTAAGCATTTATATAAATTGTGATCCTCATTTCCTCCTTATGCAAGAGATTTCGCCATTTGAAACAGGTCATCGTGGAATTTTCGCTCTAAATTTTATTCTACTAAGGTTTAGAAGCTGAAAATTTTATGAGGCAAATCCAAAATCCTGAGGAAGCTGCTATGAAAATTTCAGATCAAGGTGCGCAATATTTTCGGAGATATGATCTGTGGAAGTCGGTGTTTTTGCAGGCTCTTGAAATTCATCCAAAAGAAGTGACCTTGGTAAAATCGTCATAACTCTCTCTCTAAGTATTGGATTGGAATTTGGTAAAAATTGGAAGATAGTGCACAGACTGTAGTTTTCACTCTATTAATTTTAGAGCCAAATGAAGAAACAATGACATGTGGCATGCCGTACAAATTTGCTTTTCTAAAACAGTCCATAATTAGGGCATTGTGAGATATTGGGTATAACTCTCCCTTGAAGAATCCAAATTGGCTGAGACCTGTGGCATTGGAAAGATGAATCAGAGGAATACTACAGGACCAAAAATCAGATATTGGGGATCTGAAATAACAGATATACACTAGATTCAATATCGAGCTCCTAGAAGGAAAAGAAAAAGCTAGATCATGTGTTGTCAAGGGCTGCAAAGGACCAGACTTTATAGGGAAGAAAAGAAAATCAAGGTGCAGCAGAGGGTAGCATGACAAGAGAAGAAACCAAGGTGCATAATAACAACAATAATTTCATCACATGAAGTCTTCAAGTGGGCAACACTGCATACAATCATTGTAAAGGTATCATTGTACTAAGTCATTGCAAATACATTATTGTAAAAATTGTACTAGTGTCTATCTGCCAAGAGTTGAAGAGGTAGTGTCGGGTGGTCTAGGATCATCATTAGGTGGTTGTGTCATAGTTGGGGTTATGTTCTAGTGTGTCTTCTTCTTCTACATCATTCTATATCATTGTAAAGTGGACCATTTTCCCTGGTACAAGAGTCCATTCTTCTTTTATTCTTCTATAGGGTGGTAGGGTGGTGCTAGGGTGAGTTGTAGCTCATTGGGTGTTGGGGCATCTGTTCAGTTGACTACTGAAGAATCTCGGGCGTTGGAGCGTCCATCCAGTGGGAGCTGGAGAAGAATGATTTTCTAGATTCTAGGAAGTTGGAGATTTATTTTCAATTGGAGTTGAATATTAAAGAATTATTAGAAAAGCATTAGGTGGTTTTTGTCTCGGAGTGGGTTTCCACCTTAAAAACTGTGTGCATTTTTGTTCCTCTTGTTTGTTGCTATCATTGTACAAACACTGATAATAATTGAAGATTAACTAATGCTCTAATTAAAAGGAATACTGATTCACCCCCCCTCTCAGTATTTCCAACAATTGGTATCAGAGCTTGGTTCCTTCAATAGTAGTTTAACAGCTGGAAGGAGGTCATGGAGCATACCAAGAATGGTGTACCTTTATTCAATGAAAATAATTATGCACTCTAGAAAGGAAGAATGGAGGTCTATCTCTTGGCGCAAGGTTACGAAGTATGGGACACTGTTCAAAATGGATTTACATCAACTACGGATGAACAAGGTAAGAAGAATTTGGTAAATGATGCAAAAGAAAAGAATATTATTATTAGTGGACTTATTGAATCTGCTTATCATAAGGTGTTGGGTTGTAAAACTGCCAAAAATGTATGGGACAAGCTTGAGAATATATATGCAGGTGACTCAAATGTCAAAGAAGCAAAACTTCAAATCTATAGAGCAAACTTTGAGCAACTTAGAATGAAAGAAGATTGCAAAATTGTTTCATACTTCCAATACTTTGATGAAATAACCAATACTTTGGAAGGATTGGGAGAGCCAGTTGACGAGAAGACTATTATATGGAAGATTCTTAGAACGTTACCAGGGAGATTCAACCCAAAGATATCGGTCTTAGAATATAGTGCAAATCTGGACAAACTCAACAAAGAGGAATTACATGGAGTTCTCATAGCATATGAAATGAGACTTGATGAATAAGAGGGTACTTCAAATCTAGAAACTGCATTCGTTGCATCTAAGAAAACCAATAAGGACAAACAACCTTCAATTGAAATGACATGCACTTGCAATTGTGAAGAAAAGGGAGATGATGGAGAAGGTCTTTCAGATGAAGAATATGCTTACTTTACGAGAAAACTAAAAACTGGTAAGGGAAAATTCAAAGGTAAAATTCCATTGATATGTTTCGGTTGTGGTGAGGTTGGGCATTTCGCAACAAAATGTCTGAACAAAAGTGATGGCAACTCAAAAATAAATAAAGGCTTTAAGAAATTCAACAGTCAAGGAAAAAATAAAGGATCCAAAAGGAACTTTCTCTCTAAAGAAGATAGCTCATCATCCGATGAAGAAAGTGACAGCAAAGAAGAAGCCAATGAGAAAGTATTGTTTATGGCCAAGCACGATAAACAAGAAGTATCAAACGATGAAGAAGAAAGGTTGACCATAGAAGAATTTTATGAGGAGGCAATCAAGCTTATAAAAGAGCTCAATGCTGAGAAGATCCGTTCCAATACTCTTAAAGAAAAAGTTCAAGGTCTTAAAATTGAAGTTGAAGAACACAAATGTATTGAAGAGTCACTTCAAAAGAATTTGGAAGAAAGCAACCAAAAAAGGGAAGCATTAGAAGCTGAATTAGTGTCGCTGTGTAAGGAAGTGAAGAAGGGAAAAACTATCCAAAACTATGCCAACAACTCAAGGGCATTATAATAACTCATCAACAATCAACGATCTTACAACGACAGAACTGGCCTCGGTTACAAAGAAGAAGAAGCAGGACCTTCTACAACAAAATATAATGAACCTATGAGATCTGACATACATGTAGACTTCATTGGACAAGATTCGCAAGCACATCCTTGGAAGACGATTCCTCGACGAAGATTCCATCCAGGTTCCAACATATTTTTCATGGCTATTGTTATTCATGTGGAAAATTTGGTCATAAAGCTGTAGAATGTCGCATGTACCCTAGGGACCAATACAATTCCAGGAGATCCTTCAAATATGAACCTCCTAGGGCTCAACGAAACATCAATAAATTTGAACATTTAAGAAATAATATGGAATGTTACAAATGTCAAAACTTTGGACACATAGCCAGAGACTGCAGGCTTGAAAATCCTCCAGAAGAATCTTTGAAGCCATAGAATGAACGAACATGGAAGAAGAAGAATACTGATAATTGTGCTCTCACTCTCAAGGCTCAAAACAACAAAGATGTGGGGTATGTTGACAGTGGTTGCTCAACGCATATGACTAGAGATAGAAGGAAATTTGTATCTCTGAAAGAGAAGAAGGATGGAATTGTATCCTTTGGAAATGATGGATCTTTAAATGTTATAGGATCAGGTACCGTCACTCTCGGAAGCAAAGATGTTATAGCCAAGAATGTTCTATTGGTTGAAAACATGAATCAAAATCTGCTCAGTGTTGGAAAAATGTGTGATCAAGGACACACAATGCTATTCAACTCCACAAAATGTGAAATCAGGAAAGGAAGGTATGGTAAAATTGTGGCTACAACAAGTCGAGCTCCAAACGACATATATGTTCTGGATGAAGCAACTAAAGCATGTCTGCTAGCTAAAGAAGATGAAAGCTAGTTATGGCACAAACGAATGGGTCACATAAACTTTGAAAATCTTGTCAGGATAAGCAAAAAGGAAGTAGAACGAGAAATGCTGAAAATCTCAAAACCTTCCAACACACTATGTGAGGCCTGTCGGCATGGAAAACCAACAAAAGTCTAATTTAAAACAAAAGAACACTTTGCATCACAACCATTGGAATTGATACATACTGATCTATGTGGTCCTGTGAGAACAAAAGGCTTAGATGGAGAATTATATTTCATGTTAATGATAGATGACTATACCAAGATGACAACCGTCAGTTTCCTAAAGAAAAAATCTGAAGAATTTGAGTGCTTTAAGATCTACAAGGAGTTGGTTTAAAACGAAATTGATTTGAAAATAAAGTGTCTAAGATCAGATAATGGTGGAGAATTCACTTCCAAATTATTTCAGCAATACTGTGATGAAAATGGAATAAAAAGACAATTTTCAACAGCACGAACACCTCAGCAAAATGGAGTTGCTGAAAGAAAGAATAGAACCGTACAGGAAATGGGTAGAACAATGTTGAAGGACTCAAAATTGGATGAAAAATTATGGGTTCAAGCAATTGATACAACAGTCTTCATTATCAACCGAAGTCTTCTCATAAATAATTGCAACAAGACTCCATATGAATTATGGAAAGGAAAACCAGCTAATGTAAAATATTTCAGAATCTTCGGAAGCAAATGTTATATCAAAAGAGAAGATCAAAATTTTGGTAAGTTTGAATCATGTGTTGATGAAGGTATCTTTGTTGGTTACTCACGCAAAATAAAGGCCTATAAATGTTATAATCTAAGACGAAAACAGATAGTGGAGAGCATAAATGTTACATTTGACGAAGATGGTGTTCTAGCGAATAATGACGAGGATATAGAATCTTTGAAACTTGAGACAGAGGCTGAAAAAGACATAGATAAAATTGTAGAACAAGAAGCAACTATCAACGAGGAAGAAATAAACAATGATCATCAAGATATACCAGAACAACAACAAGAAGCTCCTCCAAGGAGAGCAAAAGAATGGATTCAAAATAACCATGCATCAAATCAAATCATTGGTGACATAAATGAAGGTCGACAGCTTCGTTCATCACAACAAGTTCACATTGCTTTTCTAGCAACCTTTGAGCCTAATATTTTTGAGGAAGCCAGCTAGAATGAACATTGGGTAGCAGCTATGAATGAAGAATTGGATCAAATTGAGAAGAATAACACCTGGGAATTAGTTCCACGACGAAAAGATAAAAATGTCATTGGGACTAAATGGGTGTTCGGGAACAAATTGAATGAAGATGGGCAGGTTACCAGAAAAAAATAAAGATTGGTTTGCAAAGGTTATGCACAAGTGGAAGGAATTGATTTCGATGAAACATTTGCAACAGTTTCCAGAATGGAAGCCATCCGAATGTTTCTCGCTTATGCATGTTCAAGAAAAATAAAAGTCTACCAAATGGATGCTAAGTCAACATTTTTGAATGGAGAATTAGAAGAAGAAGTTTACCTCAAACAACCTGAAGGTTTTCTACTATCAGAAAAAGAAGACTATGTTTGCAAGTTAAAGAAGGCTCTATATGGTCTCAAGTAGGCTCCCAGAGCATGGTATGCTCGTCTTGATGGATATCTACATCAACAAGGGTTAAAGAAAGGTACTGTTGATAGAAATATTTATGTACAAATAGATAAAGATAATTTAACAATCGTTGAGGCATATGTGGATGATATAATATTTGGTAGCAATGATGATCGAATAAGTAAGAAATTTTCTACAAAGATGCAAAGTGAGTTCAAGATGTCTTTACTTGGTAAGCTGACATACTTCTTAGGGCTGCAAATATCTCAGCAATAGAAAGGAATATTTATATGTCAAGCCAAGTACATCAAGGAAATGCTGAAGAAATTCAAAATGGAAGATTGCAAACCTGTCCTTACTCCGATGGTAACATGTTGCAAATTAAGCATAGACGACTCATCTAAGGATGTGGATAAGAGGTTGTACAGATCTATGATTGGTAGTATTCTATATGTAACAGCCTCTCGACCAGATGTTATGCAAGCAGTTGGACAAGTAGAAATATTCCAAGCAGCACCAAAAGAATCACATATTATTGCCGTCAAAATAATTCTTCGATATCTAAAGGGCACAAAAGAATATGGCTTGTGGTATCCCAAGGGTAACAATCTCATTATTCAAGCCTTAACAGATGCAGATTGGGTAGGAAGTGGTGATGATCGTAAGAGTACTAGTGGAGCAACATTCTATCTAGGTGGTTTTCTCGTATCATGGTTGAGCAAAAATAAAACCTCAATCTCGTTATCTACAACAGAATCAAAATACATTGCAACAGCATCATGTTGTACTCAAGTCCTTTGGATGAAACAAACTTTGCAAGATATTCAAGTACAATTCAGTGAGCCTATTCCCATATTTTGTGACAACACTAGTGCCATCAACATCTCCAAGAATCCTTTCATGCATTCAAAAAAAAAAAAAAACATTCCGATCAAATATCATTTTGTTAGAGAACAAGTCGCTGAAAATAATATCAAACTTAAGTATGTTTCTACAAAAGAACAAATTGATGATATCTTCACTAAACCTTTACCTCGTGAAGAATTTGAATATCTTCATCAGAAGCTTGGGATTCTCCCAAGTTCTCATTAGATTACAGGTCTACAGGACGGTTGTGTGCCAGGGGGAGTGGAAGTGTGTACAGGTCCGCAGGATGGTTGTGTTTCAGGGGGAGTTACCCTTTTCCATTGATGTCAAAGGGGGAGAGAATGTTGTAGGAAGAGGTGTCATGATTGCAGGGGGATTAATTATGTTTCCATCAATTCATAACCTTAATAGACTTACATACACTCGAAACAGGGTTCCTAGGTCCCACAACATGCCAACAAATCACAATGCGTCACAATCGCTTGCCCGCAAGTTTACCACTCTACCGATAACAATAAACCATAAGAAATTCGATGTGTGCTTGTGCGTAAAGCTGACACGTGGCCTTCCCTCATTGCATCGCATTTTCCAAATCTTACAGCATCACAACCCATTTACCTTGTGAACTCTTAAAAATATCTGTTAACATCTGCGAAGTGCGAAATCGCGACTCACTGCCCGTCGTTGATTTACGTCCAATCTAATAGTCCTCGCCTACTAGCCCTTCTTTGAATCGCATATTATATTGTTTTGTTGTGATTTCATCCCAATCGTAGATCTATTCCTTTTTAGATCTGCGATCTAATCATGACCATCCATTCACCTGCACGCGGTTCTTCTCCGTCTTCCTCCTTTACTCCTCCGCTATCCTTCCTGAGCTCCGTCTTCATCTCGTCATCCCTCGATCTCTGCCATAGATTTTTCTATGTGAAGTTCATAGGAAATTCGTCTTCTCGCTCACTCCACACAATCTATTCATTAATAGAAAAATACGGATATGTAAAACACACAGATACAAACAAAGTCCAGATTAAACCTAGATATATATAGCAACACACAATTTCGTTAATACACAAAACTCGAGTTACAGGCTAAGGCAACACTGGCCTAAATTACACCTTTCATCCTACAGCTACATTGCGCTCTTCTTCCCTACTTGTCATACAAGACAGGCTCACTTTATAAAGGAATTACAAAGGGAGTGGATCATTTAAGATCCATGAGTTTCTCCCACAATCGCTGAACCAAACCCTTAAATTTCTCTATTTGATTACATGGAAGATAATTACAATTTAATCAAGTCTTATAGAGACTTATCAATTCCATCGATTTAGCTCTATTTTACGAAATTTTCCCCAGCTTACAAATTATTTTCCATGTTTCACCCTTCACAACATTGAATTTGAATTATGGTCCGATGCTCCTGCATCAGAGGCTTGCTAAAAACTTGAGGGGAAGAGACCCTCTTGTCTTGGATATTGGTGCTTCTTAGCTCAAAGGATCCACTACAAGAGATTTAGAATTCCATCTTCTAATACCACCAACACCTAATAAAGGGATAAATCTCTCCATTATTGAGTTATTAGTGTGTTTTCTCTATTGAGAGTGTTTCTTGTGCATGTTGTTTTGTTTTTGTTTCATTGTTTATGTAGCATGCTATGTTTCCATTTAACTTATCTTATTACATGTTGAACTTGTTCCACTAATGTTTGAAAAACCACTTTGACTTGTGACTTGATTTTAGGCAAGTAGCCTCCCTACTAAGTATAGTGTATTTCTTCCTCCCATGCGCCAAATGCACTACCACAGGAATTGCGACTCCACTAGATTCTTTCTTTTGAGTTAATGGTTGTTGATGTAGGTCCTTCTTCCTGCTCAACTTGCTGGAAAATCACTCCTACATCCTCTCAACACTCTCAATCACACTCACTGAGAATTTTTTGCTCAGAGAAGGAGGATTTTATTTGCTTTTTCCCGATCGCACGCATTCTGTTGAGACAGATGCGCGCTTCACGCCTGTGGGTGGATAAGCTGCGCAGTAGGTGGCTGGCCCATTTTGCACTTGTTTTTATCATTTGTTTGCAGTTGTAAGGTGTTGGCAACCCATAAGAAATTTTCCATCACTGTGCTTTGGTATTTCATGGCTGTTTAGGATGCTTATTTTCTAGAATTTAGCTTAGCAACTAAGTAGTTTTAATTTTAGTTTTTTTTTTTGCAAATCACACATAGTTTAAGTATGGGAAAGTAAGTGGCCTTCAATCCACATATGTTTACCGAACAAACAATTTGTTGATAAAATATACATAACACATATAGTAATTAGCAGAAAAGTAAGTGGTGCATGTATCCACATTATCTTTAGCTAATTCATGTTTTTCAATTTTTGTACTAGATTAGCTCAATTTTTTCATTAGGAATCTAGACCAAGACCAAACTGTCGAAAAGAAAGAAACTAGCATCTTCCACCCTTGCACCTTAAGATGAGCCTGGGTATGCATATGAATGCTTTCATAAGACAATTTTCCATCTCCCTATAGTGACAGATTAGTCTAACTAGGCAAGGTGTAAGCGGCCCATAATCTGCACATCGTTTATTTTTGCAATGAACAATCACACATAGCATAATTAGAAAATTATTGTATAGAGTCAGCGCTTATCCAAATCTCATAACACTTGTGATTGTACACTCCAAAGCACACACGAAGCATCGGTAAGCATTGGAATAAAATGAACCCAATGTGTTGGGACCTTTTTCCTCTTCTTACAGTTACTTCACCACGACACACCCTAAGAAAATTGAGACTCTCTAAAAACAATCACTAATCGAACTCACTAAATTCTCCCCACAGGGGCCATAAAATAAAATATAGTTCAGTTTAGGGCCATCGGGGGTAGGCATCCAATAATCCACCAAGGTCATTCTACATTTTGAAAAATAGATGTTGACTTTTTAGGGAGCTTAAAATCTGTCTATCCACCCATGGAACAAATACCCGAGCGTTACCAGGGACCCGTTTTAGAGGTGCTTGAGCTTAGGCCCAGTGTGTGCAGTACTTTCTTGGGCTACCTGACCCATCTAGTGCTCGGTACTGGTAGTTGAATACCAAGAAGCTCAAGACACGAACATTCACGTGGGACGACGATACTTTAGTGGCTAAAACTAGGGCTTCCTTCCCTATAGGTGACAGTGCAGGCATCGCTAGATACTCTTACCATTACCTTGGGTGATTCTTCGGCTGTTAGAAGGCATCGCCAGTTCTTTCAAGATGTTAGCCCCAGTACCCATCATAAGACATCTTCGCAAGGCAAGGACAATTAGGTCTATTTAGGCATTTGAGCATCATACAAAAAACAACCAAACCATATTTTTTTCTTACTTGATCACATAACATTAAATTAAAGGAAAAATTAACTCTTATTTTTTCACTTTGTTTTATGCATGTGATCGTATTTGCTTTGATAAAAATATTCCTTCCCTCAGTAAACAAAAAATTATTACCAAGATTAAGCTAGTCGACACCATAACAGGATCCAATGTGACCTGGTCTATCTAGGCGTTTTTTGGACCTACCCCCATTAGAGGGAGGAGTGCCAAGTCTTTCACCATTTAGGCATCAAAGATGACACACTGCCACCATTATTGATTCATCCTTTATCAGGATATATGTGATTGGAAATCCCCAAAGGTCACCCAACACCACACAAGTGGAAACCCTAAGAAGGTCACCGCACTCAAATCCTCCCACAACCCCCATAGAGCAGAGGAGCACTACCCCTTCGAGGAGTCAATAGAACATTCAACAGGGTACACCACATGGTAATATTCCCCAGGTGCCCCCCATAAACCATCACACTTAGATACCTGTGTTTCCATAGTACACAATGGAAGTCAATACTCAGTTACCCTTCTTAGCATCTCATAATCTTCCAGACCTAACAAAGCTAACTAATGACCCCATTGCACATGTTAGTATGCTATAAATCATAGGAAATCAAGGTGACTGAGTATTTCAAAAGTTTCAATCTCATATTGAGTACGGTTTTCCATATTCAAGTGATTTCCAAAAAAAAAGAAAAAAAAAGAAAAGAAAGAAAAACCCCAAAAAGAATAATACTGAAAGTGCTGCAAATCAAAATGGCACTACTGATTAGATTAGTTTGTTCAATTATACAGTTTAAGCATGATTGTACAATTTTAAATTTTTGTTGATAGGTTAGAAAATAAAGGTTTGCCAAATTGTTTAAACTTGGCATATAAGTAGATAGGTAGAAATAAAATTGACTCAACAGCTTAATCTGAGTCAATGGAAGAAATAAGGATAGATGTAGGTTAGGGTTTTAAATAAAAAATGAATTGGGTCTGCCAGTCTAAGTGCACCCTGCAAAGAACAATTTTTTTTTTTTTTAGATTAGTGACATGGGTAGGTAGGGATGAAAAGAAGAAAGTATGGAGGAAATATGAAATTCATCCTAAAATTTCAGTTAGAGGATTTCATGTGTTCCTGATTAAAAAGGGAAAAATCAAAGGACAAAGGTGTATTTGTTCTAAAGTTTGGGAATTAATATTTATTTGAAAATAAATTTGACATATTACATGTCATATCCCCCATATCCTATGTCCTGAAACCATATTTACACCCCCTCTCTTCATTAACACTCACCTGACCCCACCATCCGATCACCCGTCCCATCGTCACTAAACACCCCCATCTCTTGTCCCATCTCCGTGCCCTCCATTTCATTTGACAACTCACAAAGGTTTTCATCCCTCCCTCATCCTTCGAACGTTAACGTTGGGAAGGGAGGGGGGGGTAAACAGGGGTCCAAAAGCGATGGTTTTCCAAACCACCCTGCTCGCTACATGTCACAGCAAATAATTTCGTACACCCCCCACTACTTTCCTAGCTTTTACCGGGCCGGATACCTCTGCGAAAATTCTGAGCTTTTCACTCCAGGTTAAAATCATCGCCACCGTTCAATTTCGTCTTCCTCTTGACCGTTGCATAACCGTTGCGCCATTATATTTACACCATGACATCTTCTTCATGTCCCCTCCATCCAATTAGCTACATTCCCGCCATAGGCCCGTTGGACATTTAATGGCTTAGGTAGTTACCCAACGAGCCAGCGCCATGTCAACGGTTACACAATCACTTTATAAAACCAATTTCCCGCAGCTGTGGCAAGGTTTACTACTGTTTTTTGCATTCTATTTTTTACAGGTGATAATTTCAAGGATTTGCAGAGCAAAGACAAGTGCAGAAAAGCTTTCAGCTCTTAAAAAGAGTTCTTCTGCAATCCCCTTTCTTCTTTTCGTTCCCTGTTCTGATCTGCATAAGCTCCCTTCTTTAAGCCCTTTCTATACAATTGAAATCATATTATTTTCAGGGGACAACAATGTTTCCAAAGAAGGATCAACAACCGTTTAATCCAATGGTTTACCCCTAGGTAGACGTGGATCATGTGGCTTTGGCTGAAAAATACTAAAAAATACACGAGACACAGTCAGATTTTGATTTATTCGATGTCTACTATTGGCTAGAAAAAAAATTGATTGATTAAGTTGATTATATAGGGTTATGGGAGACCAAATTACCTTATTTCATATTCCCAAAGACCCACAACTGCCTCAAATTTGTGAGGAAGTGTCATACATACTATGACATCAATCAGAGAGTTGTCGTAGCCCCCACAGGAGAAATCCCTTTTACTGTTAGTGCCCAGTCAATCCAACAAATGATGCAGGCTCCTAATGTTGAAGAAACCATTCCATTTTCTTATGAGGCCCTTAGAGAACTATACCAAAAGCTGGATTTTTCTAGTAAAGCCAAAACATTAGAATTATTCATGGCTACTGATGCCCCACTACCCAAAAATAATCCTCCATATCCCTCATCCACTTTCCCTGATAGAACCCAATATATTGTCACTGTCCTTTCATATTTTCTAGGGTATCATTCAGCCCAGTGGATTGATGAGGCTATGATAGGTTTCCTGTCTATTCTTTCATCAAATTCTAAGTGTTCAATCATGATTAAGTTTAGCCAATTCTTAGCTGATCCCATCCATGATCAATTTCTAAAGTTTCACATAGAGGAAGTGTTCAAATACACTTTAGTATTGGTCTATATGTTTGTCTATTTTCAAGCCAATACATTCCAGTTTACAATGAGGAAGGTTAATGATGACTCTCACCCTTAATCATTCATATTTTGGACAACCATGTTAATGAAGGAGGAGAAAGACTACACATACGAGAGATTTGTTGATTCATTTGTACATCCAGCAATGAGTATAGTCAGCAGTTCAGTGGAACCAAGGATTAATGAGGAAATTAAGCAAAGCATGCAATTATCAGATTAAGTGAGAACTGGAGATTGGTACTTGTACCAAAACTATACTAAGATAAGAATTTATGGGTGTGAGTTGGCCCTTTACAAGCTGCCAAAGTTCCTCCCCATGAGGATCTTTTCCCTAGAATACATCAGGCAGATGATCAATGAAAATGAGGTGCACTTTGTATCTGCCAGCAATATATCTCAATTTAGGATCAAGACCCAAATTGGTCCTTTTATTTGTAATAGTATGGTAGCAGGAGAATAGGCCGATAAGATGCTGAGGGAGATGAAATTTAATCACAGCTTCACTTGGTTATATGACCCACTGGGTATTATTTCCAAGAAAAGGGTGGAGAAAAAATCAACCCCTTATATCCATACCCACAGGCCTGAGATTGAACGGTTTATGAATCAAGCAGAGTGGGCAGCAAATACACTACAGGAGGCTGAAGAACAGGTGATATCAACCTCAAGCATTCAAACCCCTATTCCATAGGAAAAGAAGTCTATAGAAGACTACAGAAGACAAGGGAAAAGAGCCAGAGAAAGAGACAATAGGGAAGAGGCCAAGAGATGATCAGTCTGCTATGGAGACTGATACATCTAGTAGAGAATTAAAGATGAAGTATGAAAAGAGAGCTAGATTCCAAATGGATATTGATCAAAGCAGTGAAAAAGGGAAGCAAACGATCATAAGCATCAGGGATTCTCCAATTTAATCTTTAGCAGGTGGCCAAACCATATTTTAAACATCTTCAACCACCATTCCATTCCAACAATAGAACCTACAAACTCCCACATCTACTGCTACTACAAGGGGAAAGGAGGAAAACATCTATGACACATTTAGGGAAATCAAAAGGAAAAATGAAATTATGAAAACCAACAACTACAATCAGAATTGGAAGTAGACAACCAATTAAAAGAGCATGCTTTTATCAGCCTTGTCTAGAAAGGAAAGATGAGAGTGCTTTCAGCCTTGTCTAGAAAGGAAAGATGAGAGTGCTTTCCTAGAAGCACATATCTCTTAGCCTAAATCACCTGCAGACTTCAGGCATGCTGCTTTTGAATTTGATGTGAAAGACATCCATCCAATAGCCCAGATGGATATGCATAAGCAGACTGGAGAGATTATTTCCTTCAAATTGACATGCACTGTCATGAGCTTATCGAAAATTCAGGTATCATTGGCCAATTTTCAATCTCAGCTTAAAATGGATAAGGTTTCTTCTCTGGCCAAAGATACAAGAATCAAATTCCTGGAGGACTTAGTGGTAAAAATTGGGTATGGACCAACTAATGTAGAGCTGTGGAAGATATATTGAAGAAGAAGAATGCAGATATAGCAGCCCTCAGAAAAAAACTCAAAATTTCAACAACTGAAGACCCTTTAACAAAGGACATTGAGGAAAATGAAGCTCAGAAAGCAGAAATGATGAAGCTAATCATGGAGCAGTCAGCACAACTGAAGCAAATGGAGACATAAATGGAAAAATTGGTTAAATAAAAGGAGAAAGCAACATTATTGGGGAGGTAAATCCCCTCTGCGGACAGAGGCGATCCCTACTAGCCCAGATCGGGTCTAGCAACAACCGAGTCACGCTAAGATGCAAGTTCCTAGTTACAAAAGACCAAGATGCGACAAGAGGGCTACCTTAAGTCCCACGTTGCTGTTGCTTGTAGAGAAGATAGCGCTTCCGTCCTTCGCTTTGGAAGATCACAATTCTCCCGCTTAGCACGTTCAAACACCTGCACGTACACGAAGAAACAACACACAATGTAAAACCTAATACATGCAACCATATATCAGTCAAAGAAGATATAATTCATAACATAAGACATGAAATTAATCACAATGAAAGAAAGATACAACCTGAGCTCTGACGCTAGATCTTCCTTCGACGGGTCGACAACGGAGCACGTCTCGATGAAGCTCGTTGGGAATGGGACAAATTTCTCTCTCTTCGGCTGTTTGATGATAGTCTCCTTACTACTGACTCAGCTCTATTAAATATAGTTTGCAAAGGGAAAATGACAAGCTTATATAGATGGTGGAAGGGGAGTTGGGATCCCTACAATGGTGGGATTGGCCCTATCCTCAAGGAAGCTTCCATGATAGGTGGAAAACCACTTCCCCTACATGGAGATCCGGAGCCAAACCTCCCAACTCATTTTAGAGACTCGTTCAGGAGTTGGTTCTAATCAAACTTCTACCATTTAATTTTAAAAAACAATCCTTATTAAGCTTGGTGCGAGTAATACATTGGGATAGAGCGCCGGTTGGCGCGCCCTCTTTGGTGGATTTCCCCCATTGGCACGAGGGTTGAACTGGCTGGTCGCGCCAAGGCCAAAAGGGATATTTTTAGGGCTTTTTATAGGAAACTATCTTCAGAGGAATGATTGTCCTTGTCAAGGGGGATGCCATGAAAATGGTTTCAGGTCATGTCACTACTCACAGGTCACGGAATAGGCCCTCCAATGTGTGGGACGGGGGATTGCAGGGATGGTGACAAATTACTGTGTAACATATTCCCCCTAAAGCATGAGGCCCGAGAGAGAGAGGGGTGAAATGCTTTACGAGAACGTGTCCAACTGAAAACACTGCCATCGGAAAACCTGCGTAGGCAAGTACAACTGATATCTCAAATACATGATGTGTGGCATGGGCGCAGCCATCCATAATAGAGTATACAATAATCAAGTTCCAAGGCATGGATGCAACCATCCAGTGAGGATCAGTAAATAGACTCAGGTATGGTCGCACCATCCAATCAATGAGTCATGTAACAAATCATAATAATCCACAAAATCCACAGTCTGGATTCCAACAGACAAAATCCAGGGTCTTACACTCCATCTCGAACTGAATAGAGTACAAGTCCAAGCATGTGAATATGTGAGTTGAAGTCGAACATGAAATAACATCGTATGATTACCAGCCAATGATGAAAGCGGTTAACAGACACGAGAGGAAGCACCAGTAATGATAATGGCCCTCAAGGTACTATAGGTACAATCCACGGAATGTGAATAGTGAGCTGGCATCGAACACCCGCAGAATCATCCGATCAAAGGTCAATAATGAAAACCTTGTGTCGAATGCAAAGAACCTGCCATTGGGGCATGCAGGCTCCAAGGTACCGGAAGGGAGTCTCTAGATCAGCTTCTTGGATAATGAGCTGAAGTCGACAGGAAGTGACCTTGATCGAAGGTGGGCCATAGTGTTTCCCACATCATCGACGCGAGATAGAGGAACATAATGTTTGTGAATCAGGATCAGATGAGAATCAGAGGAAGGTTAAAATTGTAGATGTAAACTTCTCTTGAACATATCGGCGGCACGACAGTGGATTTGGCAGTATTTGACATCAAAATATCAGAGGTCATGATGATGAGGCAAAGAGCAGATGAGAGGTCAAAAGGGATTACCCAAACCCACGGAGGCAAGCGGAAAAACGAGATGATATGTACCCAAATCGACACGAATGCAGACAAGTGCCATGTTCAAGAGCGACATACTGCCGACACGACGATGATACAGGTTCCATTTTTTCCCCACCATTTCTGGCGAGTACCCCAATTATTTTTGAAAACAAGATTGAAGGGGATAGAATATGCTTGTGATATAAGTTCTTCCTTGGGACGAATCCATCCTAGTACATTTAACGAGCCCTAGGAAGGAGAAACTCGAATATCGTCATTATGAATGAATCCAATGTCATCAGGGTTTAACGAGTCTGACAAAGGAAGAACTCGACGTCTTTTCATGTTTAGAGAGTTTGAAAAGACAGCGGAAAAGTAAAATCCAAGAGTCCCTTTTCGTAGATAGTTCCTCAAATCTGAAAAGGTAGAAAACTATGTCTGAGAAAGCCTCCTAGTCGCGATAGGATAGGGTATTCCTTTTTCGTAAATAATCTATCCCAACCCAAAAAAGGGGTAAACGTATACTGGGTAGATGTCGTTTTGCAACCAATTTAACGAGATCAAAATGACAAGCGACTCGGCAATCTTTTCATGTTTAGAGAGTCAGAAAAGAGCTGAAAGATGACTCCAAAAATTACTTTTTCGTGTTTTTACCGAGTTCGAAAAAGTATAAAATACAACTCGTATCATCGTCCAAGCTGCGTGAAAACCTGTTGCTGCACATTAAAGCGAGCGTAAAATCCATTTTTAGAGAAAATATAATAAAATATTGGAAAATTACTTTCAAAACCTAATTTTTACTTTGAAAAGTTATAAATAGTAAAAACATATTCACTTTTACTTTTTACCTCTTGTGAGAGCAATAGTGAGATTTTACTGTGCAAACTTGCGGTGGCGATTGTGGTGAATCCAGTATGTCATTCCGGTTCTCGTTCATTCCAGGTAAGAGGCGTTCTCCTTAGCTTTGTTTTGATTCATTTTTTTATAGATTTCCATTGTGTTTTTGGATCCCTGAGGGGACCTTTGCAAAATTAGGGCTCGGCTAATTGGCGCAGGTATCGGGCACAGACCCGCGCCAATTGGCTCCTTTTTGCAAAGGGGTCGCGTCAATGGCGCAACTCAAATTTCCGCTTCAATTTAACAAAATGTGACCCAATCAGATGAATTTATGAGTGTTCCAAAGATCTAATGAGGTGTTTATGACCATGTTGGTGCAGATACATGACCACAATGGTGATCGAGTGGAAGGAAAGGGAGCATGGTGAAGAAGATGAAATGGCCATGCATAATGAAGCATGCATGAACGATCTCTGAAACTGTGGTCTAAACAAGTTCTTCCTAACACCATGTTTGAGAGCACAACCTGAGCTACTATAGTATTTGATCAGCATTTGGGACGAGAACGAAGAAGTGTTTAGGCTTCGAGACCAAGTGTTAAAACTTGAGGTCTCTGACGTTTATTTCATAACTGGATTGTCCCGCAGAGGTCCAGTACTGATCATGACAGGCAATAGACCTTCTGGTGAGAAAATGGAAATGGTGATGGCAAGAGTGTGCCCAGTGATTGGGCAGTGTGAAGGTCAATATCCACACGGTCCCCGATCTAGCACTCCGAGTAGTGCTCCACACCATTATGCGGGCAACACAACTCCTCTTAGCATCTAAATGCATGAACCCGAAACTTTTTGATTGGGCCACTTCCATAACAATGTACATCAAAAAACAGCTGACGAAGTGTAAGAAGGCCAAACTGAAACAGTTTGGGTATGGTTCCATCCTCTCGTTCATCCTTGAACGACTACCAATTTTCCAGGGCCAGGGGGTGATAGTCTCCGAGCCATCATTGAGGGAGCCACGGATGGCTCGATGGGTAGCACTCATGCCCAGATCAGGAGGAGGCCAAAAAATTTCAAGGAGGCCCGAGTTTTTTGTATGGCTATGACGACAACAGATCTTCGTTGAGGAATGGCCCTATGCCGGTACCGACTTCACGGGAGACTCAAATCTTCCACTCTCGAAGGGGGATGACTGGGATGAGGAGTTGGGTAAGAATCTTTTTGATTTTTATGTATTTATGATTTTTTTGTGATACATGCCTATTCTAACAAACAATCTTATATGTATGCATATGTTGGCCCAGAGAGACTCGCCGGGATGTCGCCCATCGCACGGAGGACTCCTCTCGCACACGATCCTCAAGCTGAGGGTGGCGAGGGGAGTGAGCTAGTCCAGAACCTGGAGGGTATCGCCTGGGGGATCCTAGATTACGCACGGCTAGAAAACGTCCCGATGGCTTACCAAAGACACACTGTGGGGGTGCCTATTCGCCTCCATCGATTACTGAGGCGATTGGTGCGCGCGGTGACATGCTACCATGAGCACCACACTGATTAGTCATCTAGGGCTTTTATATGCATATTTTTGAGAGACATGTTGTCTCTGGCTATTATTAAAACAAACATGTATATTTTTTGATTTTATGTGATGTACACAAACTGCAAACTATTCTACACACACACACACACACACACACACACACACATATATATCTATCTATTTATGGATGGATCTTTTTACATATTATGATGTTTTTACAAGTTGCGTAAATGTCTATCTAAAACCATATTAGCTACTGCATCTGTTAACGCATTCATGTGTCTGGGTATGTGTTGATATGTAATGTAATCAAAATTTCTTTCCAGTAAAAGAATACATAGATACAGTCGTAAAATGGATGGGTTTCTAACTGAATAATGACCATTAAGTTGTAATACTACAAGTTGTAAGTCCAGATACACAAGTAATGCACGAATACCGAGGTTAACAGCCTCGTTCAATAATTCCAAGACAGAACTATACTCCGCGACATTATTTGTGGTAGGTCGTAGACAAACACCTTGCAAATTGACCAACTCACCAGCAGGATCGTAGATTACCTAGGCTGCTGAGGACAGATTCCTGGTATTGCAGGAGGCACCATCCGCGAAACTGACAAAAGGAGTAATAGACATCTGCACAATCAGGAAGACCCAATCAATAGAAAGACGCTTAAAAAGCACACCACACCACACATGCACACAAAATGAAATCACTCACTTATGTACATACACACCACACAAGAATATCTCAAGCGTAGTACTTCTTGAGGTACAACCCATTTCAAGGTTGCGCCAAAGGAACACCTTTGTAGTCGATTAGCTCATAGGCCCCATTTTTAAATACTCATTTAACTATATAGGGCCCATGCCACATGGGCTAGAATTTGCCTGCTCCAAGTTTTTCATGTGCTTGGTCATATAGGAGGACGAGGTCTCCTTCAATGAAAGAACGTGGAGAAACCGATTGATCGAAGTGGGCTTTGACCTGCTTTTTCTGTGCCTCAATAACCAAGGCAGCCAAGCGGCGGGTTTTATCTAATCGTTCTAAATACAAGAGACGTTCTTCCTCCGGAGAAGTGTCAGGCAATAGTTCCACAACCAAATTCAGAGAAGGAATTTCGCATTCAACCGGGAGAGTCGCTTCCAGACCATACACCAATTGGAAAGGTGTGAATCCGGTTGCGCTCTTTACAGACGTTCGATAAGCCTAGAGAGCTGAGAACAATTGGAGATTCCAGTTGGATTTGTGGATACCAATCGTTCGTTGAAGGATCATGACCAAAACCTTGTTCACGGCCTCAACCTGGCCATTCGCCTGGGGGTAATATGGCGTAAGCCCAACTTTGATGTCAGATCGACCATCATGTAATCCCGAAAATGAGTGCCATGATCAGTAACAATTGACTTAGGGACTCCAAAACGCATAATAACATGGTGGAAAATAAATTGGGCAGCTGTCTTACCGTCAGTAGCTAATGTAGGCATCGCTTTGGCCCACTTAGTGAAGTAGTCTACGACAACGATTATATAATCATGCCCCTCGGCCGAGTGAGGGTTACATGTCATAAAATCTATGCCTCATTTAGAAAAAGGGCCTATAGTAATGACAAGATGCAAGGGTAGGGGTGGCGTGCGCATCTTGCATTGAAAGATCTGGCACGCGTGGCATTTTTGAACCGCAACAATATAGTCCTTGAATATAGACAACCAGAAGTAACCAACATGCAAAATCTTCTGGGCGGTGGCATATCCGGACATGTGACCGCCATAGGCACCACTGTGATAGTCAATCAGGACTCTCTCGGCCTCTTCCAGGGTCAAGCACGGGCGGAGCACAGAATCAACTCCGACACGATACAAGGTATCTTTTATAATGCGGTAAGGTTGAGATTGATGCCAAATCCGACATCGAGCATCTTTTGTCAACTCGAACCGGAACGTGGATTTTTGAAGATACACGATAATGTCACCATACCATGGATCACGAGTGCTAATAAGAAAGAGTGTTTCATCCGGGATATGATCCTTGGATTGGGATGGAACGAAGTCTGTGGGGAGAGAGAAAATAAGATCAGCAAAAACCAATGATTTCGTCGACTTAGCGGTGGTGAACTCTAAATCGAACTCCTGAAGGATTACAATCCATTTGGAGTACTTGCCCCCCAGCAATTGTCGAGACAGGATATATGTCATGGGGTTACAGTCAGAAACCACGATTACCATACGCAACAGGATGTAATGGCGAAATCGCTGAATGGTCTGAACCACCGCGAGCGCCAACTTCTCGACGTGGGCATAACGTGTTTCCATGTTGAGAAGGTTCCGAGATAGATAGTAAACTACGTGTTCATTTCCATCATCGTCATCTTGTACTAGAACCATAGCTATTGTGATAAACGCAGCGGCCAAATAAAGGGTAAAATTGCGATGATAGTTGGAAGGACGTATCAAAATATTGCTGGGAAATATCGTCCCAATGGAAGGGAACGTCCTATTTCAAAATTCACGTAAAGCCCTTGGCCACTTCTGCATAGTTCAGAATAAAGCAGCATAAGAAATTGGATTTCCCGTGCAGACTCCGCAGTTGATGTAACGAGGATGGGGATGGGAGGTTAATGATAGCCTCGACCTTGAGGGGGTCAAGGAGAATCCCGTCTTTGGAGAAGATGAATCTCAAAAGACGACCATAATCTACGTAGAAGACGCACTTATGAGGATTGAGCCTAATATTGTAACGTCTACAATGGAGGAAAATCTGGCGGAGGTGTTCAGGATGGTCCTCACGTTGAGCTGAATGGGTCGGCAAATCATCCAGATACGGCTGAACAATATGAAGTATGTCATGGAAAGAATAGGACATAGCACGCTGGAAGGTGGCCCCGAACGAGAGTTTTTGTAAGCAAAAGTAAAATATTAATTTGATTGTACCCGGAGAATCCATCCATAAGGGAATAAATCTCATTCCCCGCGCACTCATCAATGATTTGATCTATAAAGGGAGTGGGGTAATTGTCCTTAGGACAGGCCCGATTGATGTCTCGGTAATCAACACAGACCCGTAAAGTGCCCTAATATTATCTACAGGGACGATATTTGAAACCCATTCTGTGAGGGGAATTGGATAGATAAAGCCCGCGTTAAGAAGTTTTTCAACTTCTGCCTTTATAGCTGCGGCTTTTCGGGGATGCACTGGGTGTAGACGCTGATGCACAGGTTTCGCACCTAGATAGGTGGGAATCTCGTGCACGACTATGCTGGGATGAATCCTAGGCATCTCTTCATAGGATCATGTGAAAACATCTCTGAATTCGCGAAAAAGGTTCGTATAAACTTGTATCTCTTCGGGAGAACAAGTCACTCCCACGTGAATATTCTTGACTACCCCCGGTTTGACGGAGATGTCGATCGGCATGGTTTGAGTGATATTACTCAGGTTTCCCTCCGAAAGGACCTCATGAGTCAAAATCGGTGTATGAAGAGGCGGAGTCAGAACCTGAGATGCGAAGCGCTCTAGACAATCAGACATTGCCCCCAGGCCAGGCATGAACGAGGAACGATGATGTCCATCGCTCCATGGCAGATATTTAAGATACATCATTTCAACAATAGCTTCATCAGAAGGGAAGACTTCTCTTAAAGGATCAGGTGAATTTTCATCGCCTAGCCAAGGGGATTGAGAATATATGTCTAAAGCCATGCTCGAAGGAGGATGTTCAGGAGGAGGAGGATCAAATGCGGCGACAATCTCGCAGTAATTGATCTCAACTGGAGTTAAAGGCATCGATTCTCTGAAAGAGGTCACCTGTTCAGGTGAAGGGATGATCCAAGGGTCGTCTGACCTAGAGATCATGTTAACTTGAATGGTGTGTGGTGGTGGCGCGGGAAAAATACCCATGAGGACGGGGTCCTTGAAAAGACCGGGTCCTACACTGTCGGGGGGATTGGGGATCTGATCCACGTAAGGGATGTTGTTCTCGGAGGATGAGGTGAAGAAAGACAAATGATCAACAGTGATAATTTTTCCCTCATGAGGGAACTTCAGAAGCTGGAAGAGGGTTGACGGAACGCATAGCATGGCGTGAGTCCAACTGCGACCAAGAATAAGATTGTAGTTGAGCTTGGTGTCAACCACTTCTACTTCTACGTTGACTATCTTACCCTATAATGTGATAGGAAAACTCTCAAGAACACCCAGGGGTTTTGATTCCCGACCATCAAATGCCTCTAGGGCATTGGGAGACGAAGTAAGGGATGGAGAGCCAATGGCCTTCCAGTAGGCGGATGACATAACACAGGTGGAAGCACCTTCATCCACATCGGCTCTGTGGATGTTAAGGCCGTAGATACCAACTTGGATAACAAGAGCGATTTGATGTGGAAGCCGAGGGACAAAATTTTCTAGGTCAAAGGTGAGAAGACTGGAATCGGTGGGATCGATTCCACTGATTGCGGACAACAAAGATTTCCGTTGCAATGGGAAACTTTGAAGCACTTCCAACGCAGACATTGTAGAAGGCACCTGTGCCAGATCCTCAACAATGCTGTAGTGCTGAGCGGCACGGGCTTTTGGGTTATGAGAAGATTTTCGTAGAACACCTTTAGAAGGTGACCACACAACAGGTTCAGCGCTGGGCTTCTCAATTTATAAAGGACCAGAGACAGGTTGGGGAGGCGTGCCATCAAAGACTTCCTTCCCTGCTACCTGACGTGATCCAGGATAATCCTTCGAACATGTAGCAATTGAGACAGGTGCAGCACCATTCATCATAAAAACTTGGGACCAAAATGGTGCAGATAGTGAAGGCTGCTCAACCATCTGGGTCTGCTGAGATGAGAATGATTCTTTGAGAATTGCCAGAGTCCCTTTGGAGCCTTTCAGAAGTTGACTAACTTCAGATCGTCGGGGACAATCTTTGGTATAATGGTCTCCTTCACAAATAAGGCAGGAGTACTTCGGTTTACGTTGGGAACCATCGTCAACACGAGGTTTAGAGGATTCTGGTTTCGGGGCATCAGGTTTGGATTTGCCTTTACCCTTCTTCTTTCCTTTGGAGGCCTTTTTCGTAGGATTAGCCTGAATGGCGTTGACCTTCGCAGTTTTACCAGAATCCGGAGGGGTGGGAAGAGCAGAATTATTGGAAGAATTAGACTTCTGCTTCCCATTAGGGGATTTCCGATAATTTTGAGAAACATAACCAATAACACCATCCACTGATGGGGTAGCTGGTGTTTTAGAGGTCCCTGGCCGCGGGGCATCGGTCAAGATATCACAAAGCATGCCAGACTGTGAGTACACCAAATCAAGGTACTGGGCACGCGCGATGGTTTGTTCTTCGGTCACACATGCCCCCATGGAAATATCTTGAGCGATCTTGCTAACGAAGGAGGTAGTGAACCAATGGGTTAGTAGTTGATCAGGTATATCAAACTTGATCAGTCTACGACGACGTCGCCACTCATGAATATGATAATATATGTGGGTGGCTTTATCCTGCTTGACAGAAGTCAGGAGATGAGTCTCGGCTTCGTAACGAACCGGTAACTGAAAATGTGTTAGAAAAGCCATAGCTAACATATTGAAGTCTTGAAAGATACCGCGAGGTAATTCTATATACCACTTAGCGGCAACACCAGTAAGAGTGCGCTAGAAAAGACATAGACGAATTGAATCATCCACCCAAGAGTTTGAAGAAAAACACAGATGGTAGGTCATGACATGAGCTTGGGGGTCCTCTCCAGCTTTACCTTCAAATTTAGGACAGTCACCGGGCACCTTGGTCGGAACCGGAGGCCAATAAGGATTGTGAAGAATCAGATCATTGGTCAATTTAGAAACATCCGACAATTCCAACGTAGTAAGGAAAGGTAAATGAGGATTCAAAGGCATATCAGGCCCTCGATAAGGACCTGTACCTGTACTCCACCCTGGTTTAGCATAAATTTTCCCCCATTGGTTCTGTCCCAGGGGATTCTAACCATAAGGGGTGTAAGCCATATAGTTAGATTGATACGGTTGCTGATAACCAGTGTATGGGGGTTGATAACTGGGGTATGGACCCTAATTATATCTCAGCCCTGTTTGAGCAATATATGGATTTGACTGCTGAGTATAGGTATAGCCCGGTTGTTGAAGGTAATAATTAGAACCTTGGGGCGGGTTGTAAACCGGTCGAGATTGACGTTGAAGATAATAACTGCCTTGGGGTTGAGCGGGATGTTGGTAAGTGGGGCCCTACTGAGCCTGATAAGTTGGGTGCATAGGCGGATTCGACTATGGCATAGAGTAAATCAGCTGTTGAGCAGGGTTGACAGAATGTTCAGGCTGGCCTGGTTGGACAGGTTGACCTGGCTGAGCGGGCTACCTTGGTTGAACAGGTTGACCTGGGTGAACAGGTTGACCTGGGTGAACAGGTTGTCCTGGTTGGACAGGTTGACCTGGCTGAAGAGGGACACCAGGCTGCCCCGGATGAGTCGGTTGGCCTGGTGGATGGATAGGGCCAGGTTATGCCTGATAACCAGTTTGACCTGTAATAGGACCATAAGAAGGCCCTGGCTGTGCAACATTCCGACCAATAGGAAACTGAGGTTGCAAAGGTTGCACCATAGGTTGAGAGGGTTGGATTTGCTCCCCAAGACCGTACAAATATCCCGGTTGGTACCCCAGTTGACCTGTGGGTACTTGAGGTTGCCCTGGTTGGACCACAGGATGAGGCTATATAGGTTGATCTCGAGGGTTGTAGGACTGTCCTTGCAGACCGTATAACAACCCATGCTGACCCGAAGGTTGGCCCTGTAAGGGTTGTCCTTGTGGGTCATATAGATAACCAGGCTGGCCCGAAGGTTGACCCTGGAAGGGTTTTCCTTACGGGTTGGAAGGTTGCCCAGCCTAGGAAGACAGAAAACCTGGAACATACTGATAAGCCTCTGGAGCAGGAAAATGTAGAGGGTTTCCTTGCTCATTGTATTGATATGGAAAAATGTAAACGGGTGTACCATCCTGTGCATAATGGGAAAAATAAGGACGGTTGGGATCTTGGGAGGAATGACCAACCTCGGAGTTCGACTGCTGTAGAGACAACCGATACTCCTCAGGAGATATATTATTCGGGATAGCAGATGCTATGTAGACGTCTTCAGGAAGCGACGCGGTCCTTACGGACTGAGTAGTCACAACGGGTGTAGATGTAGCTACACAGATAGTAGGCCTAACAGGTACTGATGTGACCTGAGGAGATGATGTGAGGGGTGTCCTTGGGGACATCCCTAACGAAGGAATAACCAGCCTCGTAGAGGGAGTTGATACTCCCATAGAGGCAACAACGGTCATAATCTGACTTAAGGATCTATACCCTGCTGGAAGCGAAGGACCAGGCGAAGACATGACATATAACTCGGGGTTGTTTTCTCGGAACAACTGGTAATATTCACCAGATGTAGGGATTTACTCACTAGGAGAAGGACTGGACGAGTCCATATCTGACCCTGCTGCTAGATATTCTAAAAGACGACGAGGAATAGGAGGAATAATAGCAGCTAAAAAGGGTGAACCCAATGTAAGAGGAGCAAAATATTCCCCTACTCCAAATCCAAACCAAGTGTTGGATAAGAGCCAATTGAAATTAACTGGTCCTCCAAAGGGAAGCTCAGATAGAACCGGTCCCCTGTCGGGAAACTCAGAGACAATGGGCTGCTGAGGTTCAGCAGAGGATTGAGAGACCTCTGATGAATTGTCTGTGTAAGGAATACCAGTAGACGAAACTGAGGGTTCTGCCACTGTGACAATAATGAAAAGAGGAAGAGATCAAACAAAAGCACATGGGCAAAAACCAAGGCACACAATCAAATGACCAACAAGCAAATTCTAAAAGGGCGTGTGATCGCAGGTGATTTATTTTACCACATTGAAACTTAGAAACTTTACCGTTTCATGTTTTAAGAGTCGAGAAATGGATGAAAGATGACTCTATCTCTTTCAATTTTGAAACAAGCGTGAAAGGACATGCGCTTGATGATCCTTTCAAATTTAATGAGTCAGAAAAGATCAAAATGACTACTCTAGAAATCTAGGCAAAAGGGTGTACCAGATATCTGTGAACTGCAATATACACCTTGGTTTCAAAATGAAAGAGAAATCAACCAAGGAATTGATGTACATGCAGGCAATCTCCCCGAATGCTGTGTCCGGTGTATCACGGGTATAAGGCGGAAGACTCGGCTTCCTACGGATAAAGGATAGCAACCTAGTGGGGTCTCCCTTTATATATGCGACGGTACGGGGAGTACAAGTCCGTACTAGTGCTGTCTAAAGCCAAGAGGCGAACGATAGCTACTAGGTTTAACGACGCCGGAACACGTCACTAGCCTAGACCTCTAAATATTTCGTTAATGTTTCAATGCTGCCTTAAGGTAAATTGAATAAATTTTAGAGTTAATCTTCAATTTTGTTTCAATTTTCAGGCCCTACCGAATGTTATGTCTCAAAAATCCCCTAAATGCACACTACATGCCACTATATATCACTTTGTTCGATGAATAGCTAACTAAAAAAAGGTTGAGAGCTTTCACACAATAAAAAAATGATCTCAAAACAACCACTAGTGTCTCTAATGCACGCTAATGCAAGTAAAAGCTTTTCCTTTAGAGTTATATAACACTAATAACGCAGAAAATATTTCAATTTACATTAACTAATCAAAAGCAAAGAGATTTGTTTTTTGTTTTGTTTTGTTTTTTTTTTTGTATTTTCAATGTTTAAAGAGCAAAAATGCACTAAACAAAATGAAAACTAATAAAAATACCAATTCGAGGAATGATAGCAAAAGAGTAAAAACAAGCAAGTTCACTCAATGCAAAACACACAATTAGACCTCAAACTGATGGAGAAATCCCTCAAATCAAAGAGGAATCCCAAAGACTCAAACGAATCGTGTAATCTAGGCTCGAAATGAGACAAAGCGAAACTCGAATGAGAAAGAGAGAAATCACTCAAATAACATAATGGAACAATGAAAAACCACCAAACGAATGCAAATAAGCAACAATGAAATTGACTGATCAAACAAAAACCAAAAACTCCCACGGGAGGCTCAACACACTATAGCACCTAGATGCCCTAGGGCTAGAATGTAAAAACGATAGTAGAGGGAAAAAAACCGGAGGATAGAAGTCACACACAGTCAATCAAGGCTTCAAGACACTCAGGAAGTCGAAGAAATGGCACCAAAACCAAAAATCAAGCTCATAAATCTCAAAAAGAAGAAAACCCTAGCACCACACAGGATTGGCGTGACTGTCTGGCTGCAACTAGCGCCAGAACAGGATTGGCGCGGCTGTCTGGCTGCAACTAGCGCCAGAACAGGATTGGCGTGGGGGCTGAACTAGCAACAAGCGCCATTTGGTGCGATTGTGAGGGAAAAAACCGCGCTAGTCGAATTTACTAATGTCAAAAATAAAAAAGAGAAAATAGGAGCAGAGCAGGTATGGTGAGGCTAAACAGAGGTTTAACACTAGGAGAAGGCGAACCAGAAGAGCTAACAAGAAGACAAGACCAAAATCAACCAAAAAGACAAGACAAACTCTAATCAATGTCTCCCCAGTGGAGTTGCTAGTTTGTTGGAGAGGTAAATCCCCTCTCCGGACATAGGTGATCCCTACTAGCCCAGGTCGGGTCTAGCAACAACCGAGTCATGCTAAGACGCGGGTTCCTAGTTACAAAAGACCAAGATGCGACAATAGGCCTACCTTAAGTCCCACGCTGCTGTTTCTTGTAGAGAAGATAACGCTTCCGTGCTTCACTTTGGTAGATCACAATTCTCGCGCTTAGCATGTTCAAACACCTGCACGTACACGAAGAAACAACACACAACGTAAAACCTAATACATGCAACCATATATCAGTCAGAGAAGATATAATTCATAACATAAGACATGAACATATGAATGGAACCATAATATAAGTCATTTATTATTAATCAAAATGAAAGAAAGATACAATCTGAGCTCTGACGCTGGATCTTCCTTCGGCGGGTCGACAGTGGAGCACGTCTCGATGAAGCTCGTCGGGAATGGGACAAATCTCTCTCTCTCTTCAGCTGTCTGACGATAGTCTCCTTACTAATGACTTAGCTCTATTTAGGTTAGCTTGCAAAGGGAAAATGACAAGCTTATATAGATGGTGGAAGGGGAGTTGGGATCCCTACAATGGTGGGATTGGCCCTATCCTCAAGGAAGCTTCCATGATAAGTGGATAACCACTTCCCCTACATGGAGATCCGGAGCCAAACCTCCCAACTCATTTTAGAGACTCGTTCAGGAGTTGGTTGGAATCAAAATTCCACCATTTATTTTTAAAAAACAATCCTGATTAAGCTTGGCACGAGTAATACACTGGGTCAGAGCGCCAGTTGGCGCGCCCTCTTTGGTGGATTTCCCCCATTGGCGCGAGGGATGAACTGGCTGGTCGCGCCAAGGCCAAAAGGGCTATTTTTAGGGCTTTTTACAGGAAACTGTCTTTAGAGGAATGATTTTCCTTATCAAGGGGGATGCCATGAAAGTGGTTTCAAGTCATGTCACTACTCACAGGTCACGGAATAGGCCCTCCAATGTGCGGGATGGGGGATTGTAGGGACTTTGACAAATTACTGTGTAACAAGCATAAATTTCCATTGTTCCTTTGGAGGCTGTTCCCATTGCATCCATCCCTACAACTACACCAACCACTATAGGCACATTAGGTGGTGCAGAGTAGCTATGGAAAGTCATGGAGGACATGACCATACATACAACAGAAATAAAAAAGCTAGAAGTAGAAATCAACACCCTGAAGGATTTGAAGAAAATTTTAGACAATGCTCATGAAATTGAGATACAAAGAGCTCAGAAACAGATTGAAAAATTAATAAAAGCAGAGTGAGACTTCCATTGGTCAGACCATTGGCCAACCAAAAGAGATTATTTGGAAAATATTTTTTGATTCCATGAATGAAATATGGCATTCTATTCAAATAATATTTGAACAAAGAGATCTAATTGGACTAGTTAATGAAGCCATAGACAAAGAAAACAGAGAACTCACAGGCATGCCTGAAACAACAAATAATATTATCAAATTCTTGAATTCCAAGAACATGTTTGAAATGGAAGCATTAGGGGTGGAGGACATAACATCAACCATCCTATAAGTCAAGAAGGTACTGAACAAAAAGAGTTTGTTCAGACAGTTAGAAGAAAAGTGTCATCAATTACAAACTGGTGTCAGCAGATTCTTCAACAAAATCGAACCACTAACCAAAATAGGATTGCCATCTCTTTTTGTGATAAATGATAAGATCACACATAGACATGATTATGTCAAGAAGTTGAAAGATATTGCCAAAGATACAACAAAATTTGCAGGGATTAAAGGTTCAATAACTGGAAGAGCCTTCCTAGAGGCTATGGATAATGATTTATATATACAACATGAAATCAACCATATTTTTAAGTTAAGGCCAACTTTTATGAAGTTCACAGAGACCAATGAGATTTACAAGAAGTTAATCAACATCAACATCCCGAATGCACAAAAATGGGAGAAATTGTGTGATTACCAAGAAGGGCGACAACTCAGCGCATCAGTAGGATAATCAACTCAGCAAATCAATTAATTCTGCAAATCAATGTATCAACACAACATATCAGCATTATATTATTTAAATCTTCCAGCACGACAATAGATTAAAGCACACAATAACGACCTTTTGGAGATTAGGGCCACATGTAATAGTTATTCTATCGCGTCCAATTTGTGGTCACATTTGTCAAATTGAAAATCATTATTGTAATAAATAGCAGATTTCCCATGTAGATACGACAATCACTAGGAATTAGTTAAATACTGCATTTTTGTCCAATATCAAGGGTTGGCCCTTAGAGTGTAAACTTTTCTTTTGGAGCATTGTAATTTTGGAGTTGGAGCATCAATAATAAAAGACTGTTTTGCAAGATTCTTGAGCTATATTTATCTGATGATATCTTTTATTTACTATGTTTAATGTTTTCCACTGTTATTATTTTCAGTATATCATTTAATTCTAATTGTAAAATAGAAATATGAAGATTGAGATTTGCTAATAAAGCACCTTAATTCTGGTTGCGTTTACAATATAAATGTTTTCCTTTTTAAATCTAGTTAAAAAATACTTAATTGCTTTTTGACCACTACTGGAATCACTCTTTCTTTCATTCCACAATTCATTATGTTTTAAAGATGTAGTAAATATAGTAAGCTTGCCCTGCAAATGCTCTGGAAAATTTGATGCAACAACCAACCTATTATGACTCCATATCCCAATGGAAATAATTTAAGCTCTCCTAATCCAACCAAAGTATCAATAAAAAACAAACTTCATAATCAGTTTAGCTAGCTTAATATCAGAAATCATTAAAAACAAAGCTAAATATTAAAGAGAGATCCCTCCTTGAGTCTAGGAGGGCTAGATCATAGGCTCCAAAGTGGTTTTGATGTTTTCATTTTATGATTATTCTTACCAGTCTTAAAATTATACAACAATAACAACACATAGCCCTAAGTGGCATCCCATGCCCACGAAGCTCACTTAGGATATACCAAAATTTGAAGGGAAGCAAGCGGAAGACCCATGAAATTATATTATGACTTTCCACCAGCGGTGTTTGTCCAATAATATCATTGATGATACTATTTGATTGAGAATGTTTCAGCACACCCTAACTGGCTCTACGGCGAAATGGTATGTCGAGCAGCCTTCTACTTCGCATGGAACATTTATCGCCCTCACTACCACGTTCCTCACTTATTTTTAGCTACCCATTCACCATGATTCGGGAATGGAATTGCTGACTCATTTTAGGAGAACGCTAGTCGTCCATATATCAGACCATCTCCACGAATGGCAAAGACATCGTAGTTTGTGTAAATCCAAAGTCGACGATAGTGTTTTTCTGGAATTATTTTTGAAAACTCTCACAACAAAGATATCAAAAGATGTGGCAACGCAGAAACATACCACCGAGGAGGATGCCATTAGAAAATCCCAGCAACTTGAACTCATCTAGACCCAGTCAGGATATATTTACAATGTCCTGCCAAACGCCCCACACCTGAAAACTTATAGAGAGTTACCAGGCACGTTGAATAATTGAGACAGTTTGATTGGGTCCTTGACTCAAGGTCACCTAGGAAGCAATATCCATTACCCAGGATATTCATACGATTCTACCCAGAAAGTGACGCAACTTGGCTACCAACAAATTCAATCTGCACCTTTGCAGAATATGACAAATAAGGTGGCACCATATCATCAACTGTAGGGAGGCTCGTACCCTCCCTCGCATGGGACCCAATACTCAATTAGGAATGATGACAGAAGAGATCTCCCCAACTATCTTACACAAACTAGGGACAGGGGAACCCATATCCCCCTTTCCCTGCACAAAATCCACCATTGCAAAACAATGCACCGGTGAACCTAGTGCAACCATCCCAGGCTCAACAGCGCCAGGCTTACGACCATGAGAACCGCAATAACCCTCCTAACACTGCGAAAAAGAAGCCTAGGAATAAACAAAATGGAGACTCTGGACAGGGGGCAGTAACCAACAATGCCTCCCGAGATCTCAGTCTGGGGACAACCCCAACCGAAGTCAAAACCAGGAGCCAAACAACAACTCCTAAGGGAAAAACAAGAGGTCCAGTATAAGGAAAAATAATTCTTGTGCCATATGTGGTGAGTATGACCATTGCACTGACCACTGTCACGGACTCCCCGAACTGAAAAAAATTCAGGGTAATCATGGACAAGGGGGACCTACCCAACAACCTGCTATAATGCAGGAGCCTTCCCCCCACTAAGGAGTGGTTAACACCCAAAAACAAAAACCACCCCAAAATTATATTGGAGGCAGCAACCATGAAATTTACATGACTGGCAAAGAATTGTTCTTCCAAACAAGTAATAGGAACTATGATGCCCCCTTGGACAACAACCCATCAGGTATGAGCGTGAGTGCACTTACTGCATCGTTAACGATATCCAAAGTACCTATAGAACCCCTTTAAACACGGTCAAGGGGCCAACCGGGTGTGTAGGACATCACTCCAAAGCTACTCATAGCTACAACATAGTAGATGTTTTTGAACAATCACCTCCTGCCATGTTAGCCTTAGAAGTCCTACAATAATTCCCAAGACAATGGAAAGCCATACTTTTCGCATTAGGTGTAATCAACCGTTGTGATTCACACATAATGGTTTTTGACATAGATAAAGCAAGCCTCGGGCTTCCTTATCTAGCCGCATTCCAAATACCAGTTTCAGTCCAAAATATAACCATACACTGATGCATCGTTGATGAAGGAGCATCCACGTGCATCATGTCCAAATCGGTTTGGAAAAAGTTAGGATCACCTAAACTGAAACCATCTGATATCATGCTTAGAGTATACGATGGTCACCCTTAAGCCCCCATCGGTCTGTATCAAAATGTCCTTGTAAACATGGCTGAAAAGATGATACTTATAGACATTGAAGTCTGGGACGCGCAACTAGACTACAATATACTTCATGGGCGTAGTTATATGTACTCCATGACTGCAATATTGTCCTATACCTTTTGAGTGATTATGTTGCCCCATGACGATCGGATCATCACCATCGACCAACTTACATACTATGATAAGAAACCCATGATGACTCTCGATGTCGTGTTACCATACATAGACACAACTACGGAACCACTCACGTGGTATACAAAATTTGGCCCGGTCTAATTCAAACCATCATCGATCCTAGGATCATTCCTAGGAGATTCCCCTATCATACCAGAGGGAGCCTCATAGAGTACGAAGGCACCGATGTGCATGATGCTATCATCAAAAATCGAAATAAACCTGGATATGGAAACCGGTAGTACGAAGACCGAAGCCATTGCCACGACATTCCTTCCCTACTCCATTGTGCAAAACCCATTTTTATACCCCCACCTGGTTTTGTGTCAAAGCAAGTCTTTGCAATTATAAAATTTCCAAACATGGCTTTCACAATACCTGTGTGGTATTTGGTCCCACCATCCATGCTAGGAATTCTTGGCATCACTTCTATAGGGATAACCGCTATCTCCCCTCAGGAGGCCACAATGGTTAACAAAACACTCGTAGCAACGACAACTAACACAACCAAGAAAACCAACAAAAAATGGCAGAAAATTGAAAACCCCAAAATACCTAGGTCAGTACAACCTTGCGCAGTATGTGATATCATAGACCATCCTACTAATATTTTCCTGGATTTATATGAATAAAAACCTCTTCTAAACACCGAAATAAATGATGCGACCTCAAGTTCCCATAAAAAGGAACATGCCATGAAAAACCAAGGGAAATCATTGTGCACCAATCATGCATGCGTCATATGCGACCGTTATAGTTATTATACCCATCATTTCCTAGAGATGCCATGATATAGAGATGCCCTGCAAGCCCTAGAGCAATCTTACCAATAGGACCCCTCAGATCCACCCATGCAAATGGATGAGGGAGAGCCTAAAACCATACTATACCTATGAGGGGAGCCTACATCCTTCTTGTACACAGTTAACCGAACAGACCAAAGACGCCAAACGGAGGTCACTCGGCATGCCCCAGTTTGCGCACTGTGCGACGAGCCTGACCACCTATTCACACAGTGTCCTGAGTTAAGGGAATTTAACTGTTGGTACCAAGTCCCTCACGTTGCCCAAATAAACTTAGTTCGACATCGGTGACATACATGTCATTTTTCGAAGCAACCACCACGTGTGTCATTATCCCCATATCCATTGATTCCGGTCCATGTTGGATTTCATGCAATGTTTCATCATTGAAAATATAACTTAGCTGACTCAGACACAGAATCCGCGAACAATACTACCTCTCAAGGGATGAAAGAAACAAGGACCATACTGTATGTGTCCGTGGAGCGACGGTCACTTGAACGACCGCCTCCCCCTCGTAATCGCCCCCAAGCTCCAGTATAGCTCTGCGCACTCTGTGATGAACGAGATCACTTCATCGCCAACTGCACAGCTCTAGATCTATTCGAAATATGGTACCCATTCAACCCAGTATACTACGACTACTTATGAGCAGTCCAGTATTCATGGAGAGTGTGTTCAAGAGATCATCCGGTTCGTCGTTGTCCCTACATCCCCCTATTCTGTTCGACGTTAAATTTTTTACCCCATGCCATAACACACCTCGCCGTAGCAGACAGATTGGATTCAGAATCCATGGAAAGTTTGACAACTCAAGAAAATGAGGCAACTAGGTCCATTTTATTCATGTCAGAAGAAAAATGACCAAAAAGGGGGCACATAATCACCCCCAACTGCCCTCCATGGATAAGCCCAACCTGCGCATTATGCGACGCACACAACCACTTTTTTTCCCAATGTTTGGATTTAAGATCATTTCGCAGATGGTTCCAAACTACCCCAACATCCCAAAGGGAGTGGATAACCAAAGAGAAATAGTCTTGTCTAATTTGTCATGAAAACCATCACACTCAACATTTTACTTACATCTCCCAATTTCGACGTTTGTTAGATACCATACGGTCATTGGTTAAACAATACCCGGATGTAACTGGTCTAGAACCAAGGCAGCCTAGTGCAAGGCAGCATGCCCCCCATAGTTACCAAAAAATTAGTGTGGCTAAGACAACCCATCGTCCTAGAAGGGCCCAAGACTAGCCAATAACAACATGTGTGCTGTGTGATAGAAATGACTGTAGGTCCAATCAATGTCAGGAACTAGAGAAACTCATTGATAGTCTTCGCATGGTCACCACCATCCCACAGATCAATCTCACCAATCAAGAGAGGATCACACACTGCTATTGTAGGATTTTCTCGCAATTCCACCATACTATGAATTGTGAATACCTCCCAAGGCTACGAGCGACAAGGGCAACGTTGAGTTTGAAATCCTTAAAATAGAAATACCAAGAAAAATCAAAGACTCAGAGATGGCAGAAGCGAGATGTAAATTTCTTGTCCTTCATGGATGTATTCTCAGGGTATAATCAAATTCAAATTTGGCACATAGATCGGTACAAGACAACATTCACTATCCCTTGGGGCACATTTTCATACTAGGTAATGTTGTTCGGTCTTAAAAACACTGGAGCCACCTTCCAGCGGGCCATGAACTATATCTTCCATGACTCGGCCCACCTAATATTAGATTACTTGGACCTCACCATATGATCCAAGGAACAAAGTGATCATCTAGAGGATTTATGGTTGGTATTCCAATGGTGCCGACACTACAACCTATGCTTGAATCCTCTCAAGTGTGTCTTTTACGTCAATGTAGGTAGACTATTATGGTTCATCATATCCCAACAAGGGATTAGAGTGGACTGCCTCAAGGTCCAAGCAATCAAAGAGGTGCCACCACCCAAAATTCTCAAGCAACTTCAGAGCATGCAGGGGAAATCCAACTTCTTAAGACGCTTTGTCCCCGACTACACCACTTGCACACAAGGATTCCTATGCCTACTCCATCAAGATATCCCATTTAAATGGGATGATCAGGCTCAATAATCATTTGAGGTGCTAAAATACACATTATCTTCAACCCCTTTAACCAACCCACCAAATTATGACAAAGACTACACCCTATACCTATCAGCATCAGACACTGCCATAGTTGGGGTGTTAGTACAAGACAAACCAGATGGTAAAGAACACATAATTTATTACGTCAGTAAGGACTTATCGAGCCCCACTTTAAATTATGAACCTGAAGAAAAAACTTCCCGAGCCCTTGTACACACAGTACAAAAACTTCGGCATTACATCATCCTGCAGACTACAACAGTCATAACAACTATCAATCCCATGAAATATCTGCTAACTCGCCGTCTGATGAACCACAAATACGCTCGATGGGTAGTCATACTACAGGAATTCGACTTGCATTTTAGCTCCCCCAAGAGAAAAAAATCTTTAATCTTAGCTGGGTTCATCACTGACCTCCCAATTCTAGCTAAAGGATCCCCGATTAGTGACTCACTACAAGATGAACATCTATTTCTAGTGACGACTGAAGATCCTTGGTACGGCGATATCCTCCTATTCTTACGAACCCAAAAGTTCAATCCAAAGCTGACACGTGATGACCGAAGGTGCATACGCCACCAGGCCCCCCGATACCTCCTCATGGGGGATGTCCTTTATCGATGTGGCGTTGACACTATTTTATGCTGCTGCCTCACGCACGACTAATATGAGAAATTCCTAAATGACTTTCATAGTGGGGCTCGTGACAACCACCTCTCAGGGATGGCTACCATCCAAAAATTCCTACGGGCAGGTCATTTCTTGGCCCACCCTATTCCATGATTACATTCAAGAAGTCAAACAGTGCGATCGATGCCAACGCTTCACCCACAAGGCAAGAGCACCTCCTGCTCCTTTGCACCCGGTCATTGTATAGCGGATCCATTTTTCAAATGGGGAATCAAATTTATGACTTTCAACCCAGTGTCGTCTTGAAACCACAAATACATCACTATAGCTATCGAATATTTCACGAAGTGGGCATAAGCCATGCCCACATATGACAACACGAAAAAAACTAAAACACAATTTATCTTCAACCATGCCATCACACGATTTGGTGTGCCTAACGAATTAGTCTCCGATCATAGAAAGAATTTCAAAAATGAAATATTTGAGGAGCTGTCTCATCACCTAGGATTCACACATGAATTTGCGTCACCATACTACCCCCAGTCCAATGGATAGGTAGAAGCTGTTAAAAAAGTACTCAAAACAATGTTAGAGAGTATGGTAAATAACCATAAAACCAATTGGCACCCTATGGTTTTTTCAGCCCTGTGGGCATATCGCACAACAGTTAAAACCTCAATAGGATTCACACCTTTCCAACTAGTGTACTGAGTAGAAGCCGTGATTCCCATTGAACGAGAAATCCCCAACTTACACGTAGCCATAGAAATCATCGATGATACCCATCCTTTAGGGAAATGGTTGGTACAGTTAGAACTCGTCAACGAAAATCGATGAGAGTCGCTCCAACATAATAAGGCACATAGAAAATGGGTAAAGCATCATTCGACCGCAACATCACCCCTCGCTCATTTTCAGAGGGGGAGTTAGTCCTCCATTACGATTTTGCAAAAGAGGCCTTAGGACCCGGGAAGTTCGAAACATTATGGAAAGGTCCTTACATCATAAAACATTTCCTCCTCAAGGGAGCATACATTGTGTCAGAGCCCGACGATACATGCCTAGCTAACCTCGTCAATGGGATCTACCTCAAAAAATTTCACCCATCAGGGCAGGAATTCTCAGCTTTAGATATAAGATGCATGTAACATAATTTTGAGGTGATCATAATCATTGAGGACTTGTTCTAAAAAATGCTATGGTGTCACAGATGGGTCTTCCCCCCATCGACTATTTTGGATTCATTGATGGAGCCTCACGATGGTTGCAAAATCTAGCAGCATTTGCATGGGCCACATACTATCTTGACTGGTCACCATTCCTCACCAACAGAGTATGTATCAGATCAACTACCAATAATCAAGCAGAATATGATGCAGTCATCAGGCTATTGAGCAGTGCCTCCAACCAGGGCATTCATTATCTACATGTATATCTTGATTCCCAACTAGTGGTGTCATGGTAAAACCAAGATTTTGAAGTACAAAATTCATACCTATTTAGGAAGTACTTGCATGCACGATGATTAAGTCACCATTTTGATCATATGACATTTACACATGTACCAAGAAATCAAAACGAGACAGCTGATCGCATAGATAACCAAATCCTAAATTGGAATGCATTTCCTATAAAACATCATCCATAAACAAGCAAAACATAAAAACATAAATATCCATCATAGGCACATAAAATCCATCAATAAATACAAATAATAGCCATATAAACATCATATGATTCGCAAAAAATTTACATCTCGCATATATACATAAAAAAATATATGAGTCAGTGTACAAGTAATGTCCCTGACCATAATGTCAGTAAAAAAATATATCTACATGTCATCAGAGTAGGGAAGCATCCTCATAATGGGCGCTTTCCCTGAGCATACAAATATCCATAGGCTGAGCCTCGCTTGGTGGGTCCTTTGGACCCACGGCTACACCCAGTGCCAGTACAGGTGCAACAGCCAAAATTGCAAGTGCCGCACGACACAAAGTCGAGTGATGCGCCCTCTCTCGATCCATCACTGTCTCGAGCCATGCATCATCCAGATCATCAAAAAATGCCTGGGTCAACATACCTCAGGTTAATATCTCCAACCAAATACATGTTTCATCTAGATCAGCTGCACGAGCATCCATAGCCTCGGCCTGAGCCTCTTCCGCCAGCACCCTGAGGTCAACAACAACTAACTGCTCCTCAGACACTGCTACATGAGCCTTAGCCACCTCAACATGGGCAAGGAGGGAAACCTCCCCTCTGATAGCTGCAGCACTGCTGCCCTCCCCTGAAGGGCCCCCCATCACCTCCCTTCCCCCCAACCTGGGCTTGACCGACCCCACCTGGGACCCCCTCAATCGCTGATGTCCCATCGAGTGGGAAGTAGGACACCCCGCCGCACCCACATATGCAAGAGAAACAAAAAATAGTGTTAGTGTCACCGTAAATGACATATAAATCTACACATAAGAAAATCTGCACAATTGTATAAAAATATCTAAGGTTGTTCTTGCTGGACCCCATGCATAACTGGAAGGAAGACCCATATCCGGGTCCCCTTGGAGGTCCATCGCTGAGTATGGATAGTTTAGAAACATCTATAGGTTCTCATGGAACCACGCCTTAATGGTCGCATCCAAATAGCAATGAACCTCCCCTTCCCCACCATGGGGCATCACAGGTGCCCACCACCGCATCCAAGGATCCCTAGGAGGACCTAGGGGCATTGACACAAAATGTCTGAGCATAACCACACTCTCATACATGATACTACATAATATGCTCGCATATGTGAATATATTGGAAGACCCCCTTTGGGCCTTCCCTAGCAGTGTCACCATGCCATCTTAAATACAACGAACCTAGTCATAGAAGTGATCGGCCCGATGCCGGCGCAAGACGCTAATATGTGGACCATATGCCCTATTGGGTGATGACGATCCCATTAGGAGAATTATCATTGCCTGGGAACCCCTCTCAGCTAAATCTGTCACATAGTTGATTCAAACACATCCTTGTGCAATCGGATCGGGACCACAATGCTCCTAAGCCCAGTGCCAGATTTTCACTCTCCTAAGGGGGAGTGGGTGTGGAAGAGCCTCCCCCTGAGGCAGTAAAATAGTCATGAAGTAAATGTATGTCCCCAACCGAATGACGAAATATTTGCGGTGCAACACCATAACACACCGTCTCCTGTTCCAACAATGGACCAGGGACCAAAGAAGGATATCCTGTGACCCCAGCATGTTGCTATCTAGAAATTTGAGCAACTCCCACTATTCCAAAAGCCCTCGAGCATGAGGGTCTTGGGCCACAAATGATCGAATATCGGGCCAGTCTCTCTCATGGCACAACATCCTGTTACCAGAGAAAAACCAAAAAATCAGTGAATAAAACCCAAAAAAATAAAAAATAAAATTCAATTTTTTTTACCATTGTCGTGCCTGTGTAGAGAACAGGCATGATGACCATGCGTTTGTATCAGATATAGACGCGTGCATCATCGTGCAAATCCTTTACCAGGTGTAAAGTCCTCACGCGAAGACTTCCCTCTACACAAGGATCGCGTGAGGTAGCCTCGATCGTGAAGTCTGTACAAAATCACATTTGTACAGACCCCCAGGCAAAAAAGTGGAAAAATTACAAAGCTGGACATTCAGGGCACTACCTGACACTCACGACGCTAATATCGGGTACTCAGGCTGACCGTAATGACAAGAAATTCTTGGGAGCAAGGGCTCAACTCTTACCTCATACTCTCAAATGACACAAGTGAGTCAAAATGAGCCATATTGGCCCATATATTGCCCTTTACTCATTATTCGAAAGACCATAACTGGAGCTCAGAAAGCCCAATCGCAAAACCGCAAGAAACATAGTGATCAACACTTCATCGTGTTCAAGCTAGGCCCCATACATCCACGCCTAAAAAAAAAATTCTTTTTGTTTTTGTTTTTGTTTTTTATTTTTAAATATATATATATATATATATTTATTTATTTATTATTATTATTATTATTTCAGTCACAACAGATATGCCCTCTATTATTGCTTTACATTAAAAGTTATTTTCAATATATTTTAATAAAAGTATGCTTTTTACTTGGGGTATTGGTTGCAGGTATTACAAACATGCTGAATCACCATATGCCCCAACCACTAATGGTACAAGAGCAGGTATCATTCTATCCCTAGTATTATAGGCTCCCCAAAGAAGCTTTGCATATCCATACATCATTTCTCCATATAAACCAACCATAGGTTCCATTCACTTGACCATGTTTATCATCACCCCACCTTGCACTTGATAAACGTTCTCGCAGGTCGGTAAAATCCCACCGTCCATGGCATCCATCATTCATGTAGACCATAAACCAAAGTTCTAGAGCCATGGCCATAAAATCCAAGTCCGGGAAGTACTTCATGTTCATTCATCCATCATACATCAAGTCAAGTTTTACCCATGTCATGTTAAAACCCCTTTCTCAGATTACCATTATCATAAGCAGATCAAATACGCGCCACCACGTCTCGCACTTGGCCTATCACACCCTCACCAGCATAAGTCCATCTGGAAAAAAAATTCATCCGCTTTGTCACCCCGTACTGAGACCAACCAATGGGGCCCCCACCCTCAGCAAAACACCTTCCTCATACCACAGTGACAAAATATTTTCATGTTTATAGGGGCACCCGTCTCCGTGCTTGTACATCCAAACCCATTCTATTTTATTTTGGCAAGTGTACAAAGAGTTTTTAGGAGATCCCACCCATCCATTCACATTTCACAGCTAGCAGCAGTCCCTAATCACCCTTGCTCGAAGCTACACATTCTTTACCACATCCCACCATGAAACTCATAAAAACCATACACCCACCCTGGATGTCCTACCGACTTCAAGGATTCCCTCACCAGAAATTGTTATGACTGCCACCACTTGCATTTACAGCTCCAACCTCAGGCCACTAAACTACCATCATCAGTTATAGCCATTTATCGCCATCATGCTTAAGTTAACCTATCACACAAAACCCTGCTACATCAGAAAACCTGATCCCTTGCATCAACACTCATCTCGGTCGGTTGATGATTCCTTCTTGTCGACCACAACAAACATTTTCCAAGAAGGAGGTAGTACCTTGGATGATTCCTCAACTCAATAGGGGCATCCATGGATGGCACGATGGGAATTATCATTTCCCATTGATGTCATTGATCCTCTTGACATTCAATTTCAAGATAAAGTTTCATGTCAAGATGGTATCGCACTTCATAACTGTTTCACTCTATCAAAATTTGTCGAAGACCCGTGAATTCATAAGAATCTCCTTCAGTAATGCTTACACGAGAAAGTCCCCAATAGTCAAAGACCCATGCATACAATAAGAATTTGTTCTAAACAAACATGCCATACCAATATTATGTGTGTGGGCACCATATTCAACCTTATTTCGAAGAAAAAACTCCCTTGAGGGAATCATCAACCATCATCATTAACCATCGTCATCAAGTAGTAGAAAGTCACTACCAAAAAGTGATATAAACAGAACCTCTATCTGTCAAATAATCTTAACTAGTCAAAACATCATGAGCATGGGACATGCCTGCCTCTTAGAAATATTTTATTCATTCTATCTCTTGCAAGTTTCCAATAGAGCACGGTGTCTTTTTATTCATGGCAAGGGGTATCCAACCTCAATTCTCAAGCAAGTTACTCTCTCTCTCTCAAAAGGACTACACAGAAATAAAATATAATGTATTTTGTCTATACAGTTCTTCCTAGACCTCATACATTAGGGGGGAATGTTAACACTGGAAATTCGTATAGGCATAAGACATTAGAAAATGTCAAGCGGAAGGTACAAATAATTATTTACAGGGAAGAAAGACATTAGAGGAGCTAAATTTTTTAATTTTCCTAAGGTCAACAAACAAATTTTTGGACCGCACACAGGAAGCACTAGCCCTGAGTGCGCATTGTGGCTTCTTCTTCGATAGCCATGAAGTGCGTGCCTATCCCTCCAATAGACACACGGTCCTGTAGAATGCAGAATGTCACTATCTGGGACCTCTTGACACACTTGGAGAAATATATTCTCACTCAAGCTAACCAAGTACAGTCGCCTTTGATCCACGTTGAGGCTTTAGTGCATCACACAAAGGAATCATACCCCCAATCTCGTGTCACCATTCGTCTTGGACCAAGAGAGGGAGGGAAAATTTGAAATTTGTCTATAAAAGCCAACCATGGGAAGAGAAATGAGAGACACATTGTTATGTTGGCCAAATTTCTCATCAACAAACCAGCTTGTGTTGTCCAGCAGCAAGAGGATTGAAAGGATTCAGTTGGCCATCCAACACCTCAATCCAAGAGAGAAGAGTTCACCACGTGTCTGTCGATCTACCATCCTTTGAGAGGGAAGAGATGCTTGCTGAAAACTTGAGGGGAAGAGACCCCCTTGTCTTGAATATTGGAGCTCCGTAACTCGAAGGATCCACTACAAGAGTTTTATCATTCTATCTTCTAATACCACCAACACCTAATAAAGGGAGAAAACTCTCCATTGTTTAGTTATTAGTGTGTTTGATATATTGAGCGTGTTTCTTGTGCATGTTGTTTTGTTTTTGTTTCATTGTTTATGTAGCATGCTATATTTCCATTTAACTTAGCTTATTACATGTTGAACTTGTTCCCCTAATGTTTGAAAAACAACTTTTACCTGTGACTTGCTTGTAGGTAAGCAACCTCCCTACTAAGCATAATGTATTTCGTCTGCCCATGCACCGAATGCACTACCACAATCATCATACTTATAGGGACTATTATATTATATCACATGTTTTTTGGAATCATATGGTTGTTTTAATATTTTTTGAAGGAAAAACATGGAACATCAAATAAAATAGTTTTTAGTGTGCATATAAACAACATATGCATATAGTTACAGTATAATTTTTTTGTTTTTTTAGAGGCTATTTAATTATGAAAAACCTTTAGTTCTCTGTGCGTAAAATTGGAAGGAACAATACTATGGCTCTTTGCAACATAGTTTTGATTTTCTCTATAGTTGCTCATTCAAAGAATACTAGTGTAATGACACATAGAAAAGTTATTTCCGGATATTATGAATGAAATATAATGAATATATATAGTTGGAAATAATTTCATGGTTCATGAGCCAACTAAATGCTTTAGCATCCACAAGCAATATACTTTATTTTGTTTTGGCTATAAATAGAATACCGTTTTTTCCTTGGAAAATAAAGATGTGATATATATATATATATATATTAAAACAATGATTTATATTCTTAACCATTATATTTCACAATTTCATATTTAAATTTAATTAATAAGCATATAAAAAATAAATATTTACAATATTTTTTTTTCTAAGGTATATATCTATCAATATATGGATAGCATAAACCCTATGCATATATATGTAACTATATGTATTCTTATTTTAATAAGATTAAGAATACGAATATTCTATATATAGATATATGAAATTTATATAAATGTAAATAACATTGTTGAATTTTTCTTCTAGAAAAAATTGTGTAGATTATAGGATACTCCACCCATCATTAGAGAAACATAAAGTTTTATTTGAAACTAATGAATGCAAGACTAGGGGAGAGATGTCTAATGTTGTGCAGGGGCCAGTAATTTTTATAATACTGTGTAATATTCCCAAATGGGAAAAGAAGGAATATAGAACAAATGCAGCATTCCAAATAAAGCAAAACAAGAATAAAGCACTAAGATATGTAAAATGCCAGAACTATGCTGTAACTGAAATTTACATCAAGACATTATAACTATGAGCAGAAACAGCTGAGTCATATCATTATAAAAAACAACAAATATGAATGTACACAGTGCTCCAAAAGGAATGCACTCAAGCCACAATATGGCTGAAATACACTAAAGAAACCAAGCATTGAAAATGTTGTACTGTTACTGTTGTTGCTGCTGGAAACTATTTCTACTGAGGAGAAGAACCATGTGCGGAAGGTTGTTATAGTGCTTCGAATAATCTGGAATTTTAACCACGGATTCTACTCAAAAAACCCAGAAAAACCCATAAATGGTTTGGCTAGATTTTAACTTTTGATTTTCGGCCCTTTTTTGGTTGCCCACTGCAACAACTCACTAAAATAACGCAATAATGGAATGGAAATGTGCTGTAGGGGATAAAAATACTATGGCCTGATGCCAAATGTGTCAATAAATCTCTAGGGCCTTCTTTACTAGCCTCCGAAGAGAAAGGAACCTCCCTCCAATGAGATCTAGTTCAGAAATCTCCCAAATCAAACCTCCACAACTTCTGCCCTGCAACACAACACAACCTCTCAACAGAAAACTGCGCTGTACATTAAGACTGAAGCTTTGGCCAAATGCCTAATAGTGGAATGTAGTGCAAACTCTTCCAAGAGGCCTCTCAAGGAAAGAGGTGGGATTCCCGATCAGGAACACTGTGTGCTAAACAACACTGCAATCTTAGTTAAACATCCAAAGAAAGCTATATGTCTAAACAGACCATACATTTAGAAATATAAAATACCAATACATAATGAAATATGGTTTCCATCCTCTTCCTTATAAAAGAAATGAGATTTCTAACCCTAAGCCCCATTCATTTATGACACTACTTCCATGCAAGGAGTCTCCATCTAAAACTGCGTTGTCCCTCATTGAATGCCACTACTTGATGACAACGTTGTTGATTTGGTCAAAGTTGACCTAGTCAAGGTGTTCCAGCCCCTTTTCACACCTAAGGGTGCTCAATTAAGCTGCCAAGATGTATTCCTTTCACATTGGCATTGATTTTATTCATTATAAGGAGATTTATGGATATCCTATCCTCTTATTCAACAAATTAAAAGGCAAAAGCAAAAATTAATATTCCAACTAGCTCATGGCTAATTTAGGAATATTACAATCCTCCCCTCCCAAGTGTTGCTTGTCCCCAAGCAACTGCAAGGACATAACTGAAAATGTGAGGAACCTTTATTCCCATATGGAGCTCCAATCTCCAAGCTATCATCCATACAAACTGAATCACCCTCCAGAGTGGTAATTCATAGAAAAAATCCTCCCATTTTCTTATGAGAGGCACCTCCCAAGTGCTCAAGTTACCAAAATGGCTTATCCAATAAGGAAACAAGAAACCCAATGTAGCAATCATGGATGGTCCAATGCTCTTCCAGAAATATGAAACATAAGAACCATGGAGAATCTCTCTCCCAAAGGGCACATCCAATCCTTCCATCCTCCCTCCACTTATTCCCATAAAAAGAATAAGGACATCATCAATATATCGGATCAAAACCAGTGATACATAAACAACCAAATGAAATAATGGAGGTGGATCATAGTCCCACATATGGAACCAGCGCAATATATCTCCCGAATGAATTAGATAATGATATGGTAAGTTTTTTCCCCTCCACTTACTTGCTGCCATATCCTTTTCACATGTTTTGAGAATGTGAGAAATTTTTGGTGCCTTTTGTGTACACCTGGAATGATATATCATCTCCCTATATCCTCCTAGGGAGTGGCCATGCTCAACATAGTTTATGGCCCAAATTTGGACATGAATTTTGTAAGGAAGAATGCTCCTTCTTGGAGCAATGGTCTACACATATATGGTTAAGGAATGCACATATTCATTATATAAATCATTATGCAACCAAACATGATCCTTACCATATGCTTTTCTCATACAAATGGAGTGGCTCATAGATAAATCCCCTCTCATTCCAAAAGAGGAAAGAGGTGGCTGCGATAACTCCCCCAAAGAGTTATGTATCCCTCCCATATCCACATGGTCCATTCATCTTTTCAAATGCTGATATATCTCCTCTTCAAAGCCTTACCAAGTATATCTCTCCATGATAGTGTTGTAGGCTCTCATGGAATAAGTATGGCTGAAGAGAAAATATTCATGAGCTCTTTGTAGTAACTTCTCCTTGAGATTGGAAGCTCTAGATAAAAATATCCTACCATGATAGTAGATGACTTCATCTTGGACTGAAAAGCCCTCCTCTTGAAGCTTGTCATCAAATATCATGCATGTAAAAAGATCCTTGGAATAATCCACCAAAAGTTGGGATTTCCAATATGGATCTACTCTCCAAAGTGATAGTGTTGATGATCTATCATGTAAAGCATCTGTCATATGGCTGTCCTCCTATTTGACATCTCCCATGCCAAAGGTACATGTTGGAAGGCTTCTACCCTCCCCATGCTGCTCCTTTCTCAGCACAAAATCTGAAATGAGAGTGAGTAATGATGTTGGGATAATGTCTCCCTCCTCCTTGAGTCTACCCAATACTCTCAGTGCTGTACCATGACCTCGCAATGCTCCCATTCCTCCTAGATATATGAATGGTGCATCATGTTATGAGACATGCCTCATCATCTTCTGATCTGGTCGTCTCCTAGGTGGAATGCCTACATGCAAAGAGACATCAATACCAAGGGTAGATTGCATATATGAGTGGACTGCTTTTTCCTTGCTCTCAATGTGCAAATCAGTTTGCCTCTTTTGTGCATCAACCTTATGAAATAGATAGGGGTGTGTGCTCCTAATCATATGATGCTGGCCATCCTCCCTACCTTCTCCTTTCATCTGCAATGTCTCATAATCTATCAATAATGACACATGTTGTTCATGGATTGTGCCTTGATCTCCACATATGAGATCCTTTGGAAATTCTTGCAATGATACAAGAACTCCTTTCATTGGAGTAATTGCTCCATCTACCTCTCCATGAGGCACTAGATATTCTCTTGATGTGACAACGCTGTTACCTCCATCTTGCTCTTCCCCTTCATCATGAATGGAGGTTACCTCATCATCATTAAGAGGCTCTTTATTTTGATCCTCTTTTGAAAAAGAGATCTCCATGTCTTCCTTTTGAGAAGAGAGCTCTTCCTAAAGTGAGGATCTTGCCTTTAGCAAGGTATTCTGCAATTTTTTAACCCCGTCAATAGCATTCTGGAATGGAGTTGGGTTTATGGATCCTTCCAACTCATGCAAAGGTTTTGTTTGTTTAGGCTTGGCCAAGGCAGTTTCAGAATGTTTTACATCAATTTTTTTCACAAACCTCCTAGTGAACTTTGCATAAGTAGATACATTGACATGATTCAAGGAAGAAGTTTCATAAAACCACCAGGCATAATCCTTACCTTCAAGATGCAACGATGCTACTCTAATGGCTTCTTCTTCTGAAACTTGGTGCTGCTACAAATAGGTGTCTAGCTCCTTCACCCAAGCCTTAGCTATACATTTAGGTGATCCATCAAAAGTGGATAGAAAGAATCTAGCCAAATCATGCTGCTTGCACCTCTTGCTTCTATTATGATTGCTAGGTCTTCTATTCCCCTTGATCTTGCAAAACTCTTGGAATTTTAGATGATCCTTGAACCTTTGAGATTGAGATTCATACTCTTGAACATAGTCACCAAGAGTCTCCTCCTTTGGTACATCTCCTTCCTCCATCTCTCTTTCTATGAACATAGGCATGGTAGAGTGTTGTAGATATGATTGTGTGGCTAAATGCTCACACCCATAATATGAAGAACTGGAGCTTTCTTCATGTGTAAATATTATTGAGGGATCATCATGTATTTCCCTCCTCATTCCCTTGATTTCTATGTTAAGCTCATGCATAGTTTGAAGAAGAAGTTTTGAAAACTTCTTTCCCTCCATTTCTCCAAATAACGAAGACTTGCCTTTGTCTCTTCTGTAAGACTTCTCTTTTATGTGAAAAGCTTCTTTTTCTTCTGATAACATAGATGCAATGTCTTCACAGGCTGAGCCAAGATTATGCTCTGATACCACTATAATATTCCCAAATGGGAAAAGCAGGAATATAGAACAAATGCAACATTCCAAATAAAGCAAAACAAGGATATAACATTAAGATCCGGAAAATGCCGGAAATATGCTGCAACTGAAATTTACATCAAGAAATTATAAATATGAGTAGAAACAACTGATTCATATCACTATAAAAAACAACAAATATGAATGTACACAGGGATCCAAAAGGAATGCACTCAAGCCACAAGATGGCTGAAATACACTAAAGAAACCAAGCACTGGAAATGTTGTGCTGCTACTGCTGGAAACTACTGCTACTGAGGAGAAGAACCATGTGTGGAAGGATTTTATATTGCTCAGAATAATCTGGAATTTTAACCACGGATTCTACTAAAAAAACCCAGAAAACCCAGAAATGGTTTGGCCATATTTTAACTTTGGATTTTCGGCCCTTTTTGGGTTTCCCACTGCAACAACTCACTAAAATAACACAGTCATGGGCTGGAACTGCACTTTAGGGGATAAAAATAATATGGCTTGATTCCAAATGTGTCAATAAAGCTCTAGGGTCTTCTTTACTAGCCTCCCATGAGAAAGGAACCTCCCTCTAATGAGATCTAGCTCAGAAATCTCCCAAATCAAACCTCCACAACTTCTGCCCTGCAACACAACACAACCTCTCAACAGAAAAATGCATTGTACATTAAGAATGAAGCTTTGGCAAAATGCTTGATAGTGGAATGTAGTGCAAACTCTTCCAAAAGGCCTCTCAAGGAAAGAGGTGGGATTCCCGATCAGGAACACTGTGTGTTAAACAACACTGCAATCTTGGCTAAACAACCAAAGAAAGCTATATGTCTAAACAAACCATATATTTAGAAATATAAAATACCAATACATAATGAAATATGGCTGCCATCCTCTTCCTTATATAAGAAATGAGATTTCTAACCATAAGCCCCATTCATTTATGACACTACTTCCATGTAAGGAGTCTCCATCTAAAATTGCGTTGTCCCTCATTGAATGCCACTGCTCCATGACAACACTGTTGATTTGGTCAAAGTTGACCCAGTCAAGGTGTTCCAGCCCCTTTTCACACCCAAGGGTGCTCAAGTAAGTTGCCAAGATGTATTACTTTTACATTGGCATTGATTTTATTCATTATAGGTATATTTGTGGATCTCCATATCCTCTTGTTCAACAAATTAAAAGGCAAAAGAAAAAAATAATATTCCAACTAGCTCATGGCTAATTTAGGAATATTACATACAGGTCCCACCAACCCACCAAAAATTGACATATATGCTACCAATAATTAAACAAAAAGAAATAACTTTAAGTCCAAATATATTTTAAATTATGTCCAAAATTTCCCAATTCATTGACTGGGCCTGTTGTCCTTTGAGATAACCCAAGGTCGATAAGTTATGCCAACACAACTAAAATATTTGTTGGTTTTGAATAATTGGATGGCCAGTGAACAATTTTTTAAAGAGGTGATTTTAACTTAGAAAGATCCTTGATAAAATAAAAGGTTGTTCTTTAAATACATATGGTTAATTTGATTTTAAGTGGGATGGATAAGAAAAATGTGAAGAAGTATAAATGATTTAATATTCAGATAGAGTATTTCACCATTTATAAGCAGAAATTATGAAAAATATGTTTTCATAATCAACAAAATATAATCAAGTCATAACAGGAACCTTTGTGTAATTAAATTTCAAGAGGAATTTACAATAGCAGATAGCTTTGTAAATTAATCGCTTAATCCAAGTACAACTTCACAATGAATTAGAAACGAAATTGAGATTCAATTAAATTTCCAATTGGATAACTGTTAATGAATTAAATTATATGAAGAATACGTAATGAAAAACAGAATAGAAATAACACACAGGGATACAATCCATGTGAAGTAAATCCATAATCCTTTATTATATCAAAAATTCTCCAGCTATTACAAATCTGTTTGATAACTAGCTCAAGGGTGAAACCAGGAATACTTTCATGAATGAAGTATTTAAACAAAACAAAACAAATTACAACAAATGCCTGAGTGACAAGGCAAGATATAATTTCTCAAAATAAACTGAAAGGGAAGGAATTCGATCCAAAGGAATGAATCTGTATATCTGGCACTGTTTTGATGGAAAACTGTTGCTGAATGGGCCTCTTTTGATGGAAGTTGTTGCTAACTTGGCCCTCAAAAATCTGATGTGATGTATGCTATAAAATTTATCCTTTTACTCGATGGTTTCACAAAACTTATCCCATTGATCTTGACTTGGGATTTCGACATTCATCATTTTCCTGAAGATTTCATTTACTTCAGTATATCTGTCAAAAGTTGGTCTTTGAATAAATAAATGTTTGATTTGATCCTAAATGATCAAATCAAACTGCAGAGCTTCAAGAAAAGCTTTCCCTGTAATGTGACCTTTGATGCCTACAAACTTTGACTTGTCTATTGCAATTGTATATAACTTTGGGAAATAATATTCTAACTTAATCAACTTATCATCTAATCCTACTAAGCCTGGCAGTCCTTTATAATTTAAAACATTAAGTTTAGTATGAAACCTTTGAACAATAATATTTAAAGCTTCACACTTAATCTGCAATTGATTGATTAAGTTTCTTTTCTGCAAAACCTTATTTATCTCTAGAATGGTTTTAGTTCTGTTCAAGATATTGATTGCTTCTAACTTCTCTCTATTATTTGAATTGAGAAGCCTGATCATGTCTGTGGCTTCACTTGGTTTCTTCTTGAGTTGATATTTTAGTTAGAAAATTATTATTACAGAGCAATGCAACACATAAAATATGCGGAAAACATAAGCACACAAAACACATAAAACCATAGAGACACAGATATACATGGTTCACCCAATTTGGGCTACGTCCACCCCGAATAGCCAGTCCTTCCTTTCTATTATCCAGCAAAATGAAGAGACACAACCTACAATAGATCCGCTGTAATATCCTCTGCTCTCTCTCACAGTCTCCCTATATGTTTCTCGCTCTGAGAATACACATAAAATACACAGCCGCAATACAATACCCTCATACAAGTGAGGGGTTACCTTCTAGGGCAAAAAACCCTAAACTAAAGATAACTTCTACCGTTAGATCATCCGCCTAATGAATGGCCTAGATTGACTAGAAATTACTTTACTTTTACAAGGTAATTTTACATATGTTTTTAGCTTTGAGGGCGCTGCCCCCGAAACCCCCCGCCAGGGAGGGGCTCCATAAAGTCACAGTTCCCCTCCCTGGACCCCCCAAGCAGAATTTAATTATGGGCGGTGCTGCTGCCCCATTAAGGTATAGGGGTCCAACGCTATGATACAAAGATAATCATGCTCCACACCCAACAATCTCCCACTTTGGAGACTGATTGTAGCAACTCCACCGCTGCTTCATTTGCTAGACAATGACTCCACTTTGGACCTGGTTGTTTATCATCTTCATCATCATACTTGAAGACCAATTGAAACTAAGAGTACTCTCAGTTTCTCCCTGGTTACAACTTTTGTTAGCATATCTGCAGGATTTTGGCTAGTGTGTATCTTTTCCAGCTTCAACTGTCCATCTTCCAACACTGACTGTATGAAATGGTACTTGAGCTGTATGTGTTTAGTCTTGGAATGAAATGCTGATTTCTTTATAAGATGAATAGCACTTTGGATATCACTTTATAACATGCCCATATCATGCTTCTTACCCAATTCATCCATAAACCTTTATAACCAAATCATTTCCTTACTAGCCTCTGTAGCAACAACATACTCTGCTTCTGTTGTTGAAAGTGCAAAAAAACTTTGGATTTTTGAAACCCAACTAACAACTGTTCCACCTACAGTAAATACATACTCTGTAGTGCTCCTCCTGTTATCTCTATCACCTGCCATATTTGCATCAACATATCCCTATAGAGTAATGTTTGAACCATCAAAGCATAATGCTTGATTTGTGGTACCTCTCAAATATCTGAGAATCCATTTCATTGCAATCCAATGTTCTTTTCCTGGATTTTTCATGTACTTGCATACAACTCCCACTGCATGTGCAATATTAGGCCTTGTGTAGACCATTGCATACATTAAACTTCTAACTGTTGATGCATATGGAACTTTATACATATAATCCATTTCTTCTTGGGTCTTGGGGCACATCTCCTTGCTAAGTTTGAAATGGCTAGCAAAAGGTGTACTAACTAGTTTTGCATTCTGCATATTAAATCTTTTCAACACATTTTGTATGTACTCATTCTGAGACAATGTTAATTTGCGATTTTTCCTGTCTCTAGTTATTCTCATACCAAGGATTTGTTTTTCAACTCCCAAATCCTTCATTGCAAATGAATTTTCCAATTTTATTTTGAGCACATTTATTTCCTGCATGTTAGACCTTGCAACAAGCATGCCATCTACATATAATAACAATATAATATAACTGCCATCATTTTGCTTTTTTAGCTAAACACAATCATCACAGTGACATCTAGTATAAACTTGTTCAGACATAAACTTGTCAAATTTTAGATACCACTGCCTTGGAGCCTGTTTTAAGCCATACAAGCTCTTCTTTAGCCTACACACTATTTTTTCCTTCCCTTTGACCTCATATCCTTCTGGTTGCTACATATAGATCTCTTTCTTCAAATATCCATGGAGAAATGATGTCTTTACATCTAACTGTTCAAGATGAAAATCTTCCGCTGCTACAATACTTAAAATAGTTATGATTGAAGTCATCTTAGCAACAGGTGAAAATATTTCATCAAAATCAATACCTTTCTTCTATTCAAACCCCTTCACCACAAGTCTAGCTTTGTACCTCTGTTTTCCTCCATCTTCTTCCTTCAGCCTATAAACCCATTTATTCTGCAATGTTGTTTTACCTGAAGGCAACCTGACTAAGTCCCAAGTCTGGTTATGTATTAAGAAGTCCATCTCTTCTTCCATGGCTAGCTCCCACTTGCTCCTGATTTCAACCTGCATTTCTTCTTCATAACGTTCGGGTTCACCAGAATTAATCAACAATAAATAATATAATGAAGGAGAGTATCGTTCAGGGGGTCTACTTATCCCAGTAGATATTCTGACACCACTTTCAGGTGTTTGAGGCCCCTGTTGATGTTGTGGTGGTTGCTGTTGTAGTGGCTATTGATTATTCTTATTTGCAGGCACCTTTACTTTTTCTGTGATCTCATCAAGAACTGCATATTCTTTGTTTTCTTTTTCCTGTTTCTTTTCCTGCAACTGATTCTTATATAAGACCTTTTCATTGAATATTACATCTCTGATCCTAATTATTTTGTGATTTTCATAATCATATACGAGATAACCAGAATAATTAACACCATATCCAATAAATGTATATTTCTTTGATTTTGCCGCCCCCCCTGTGTATAAATTTGAATAAATGATATATTATTCACCGAGATTCTCCTGATCACACACTATTTTAGCTTCATGCATAATACAAAATCTCTTCTACCATTGATCATCACATGGGGAAATAAAATCAATTGCATGCATACATTAAAACCACAAACAATCACACATATGAACACAGTATTTAATGGGAAAGCTTAAAGCTTAAAACCCCAACTATCTATATATTAGATATCATGGATATCATGTAACAATCATAGTACAAAAGCTCCTCACAAGCTCTCATGCACACCCTCAATTGCTACACACTATCAAGCTAGATCTAGCAAAACACATGCTCCAATCTCTACCACTTGATAGCCTGCATCTACTGCTCAATCCCTGCTAAAGAATGCCTCTTGATGAGAATGAATTACCCCAGCCTTGATCACACAGTGTTTATAGGCATCTCTACTAAGTTTTGGATGCAAACCATGCATCACTTATAGTCACAACTGATAGTCACACTTGCCCTTTCACCTATCTCTGCACTGGTCTCCACTGAAACTGTCCATGCACTGAAGTTAACTGATGTATTCTTTTTTTGATTAATGAGTTTATAATTAGTGAATTAATTAATAATTAATTCACACCACTCTCACTAATTGTATCAATTAGTTAAACTAGATACAAATATCTCAACTATGTTTAGATTAGTTAAACTGAACACAACTCCATTAAATCCCTCAATCAACTCCACCAAACTCTGTCACATGAGTTCTAATTGAAGTATCCATGCAATAGCTCCACTTAACCCTCAAGAATAGCGTAATTCCTTCTGTCAGCTTCTGTGCCACATCTGTGCACTTAACTGAAGTGCTCCAAGAGAATAAGATAATGTTTAGAGTCCAAATATTATTAAGAGCTAATAATAGTCGACATATCTATTTTTAGATTGGAAATCTAAAAATAGATTCTGCCCAGTATGTCTAAAAATAGAAGTCCATCTATTTTCCCAACTTGACCAACCATCCACAAATAGCATCCTGCAACTCATAGAACATGATCCATATGTCTAAAAATAGACTTTGCGCCAAAAATAGCCAGCGGGCCAACTTAGTGAAGGCGACTCCTTTCCACTAAGCTCATCATCTTGTTGCATTCTCAACACTCCCTCTCAAAAAGATAAGGATTATCTGCAACCCCTATCCTGCCCCTGTGGTATTCGAATTTTCTCCTGGTGAGCGCCTTCGTCAAGATATCAACATCCTGATCATCCGTGGGAATGTATGAAAGTAACATGACCTTTCGTTGCACACAATCTCTGATATGATGATACCGATCCGTGAAGCCATGCCACCTCAACTCATCCTCCTGTCTGTACCATGATCCATATCCCGATGTGTCTCTGAGATATCTCAATATATGCTTCCCCGCCTTCCAAAAGAGCGTGGTTGGCTTAACCATAGCTTGTGAAAGCTGGTTAACAACATAGCATATGTCAGGTCGTGTATTGACCAGATACATAAGCGACCTCACCAATTGTCGATAAACATTGGCATCCACTACCTCCGCTGAAGTAGCATCCTCCTTCCTCCAACCACCAGGAAGAGGAGTATCAACAGGCTTGCAGCCATGCATGTTTAACTTCTCCAGTATCTCCCGGGCATACTTGCAGAAACATGTAGTCCTGTTAAACGCCCAAATTTCCAATCCCGAAGCCAATGAAGGAGGCCAAGTCCTTCATCTCAAACTCCTTTGCAAGATACGACTTTGCATGAGTGTATCAAGAATTCATCACCTGTCAAAATCAAATCATCTACATAAAGTACAATGACCAGCAACTTACCCTCCACCACTATTTGGTATAGGTTAGGATCTACCTCACTCTTGAAGAATCCAAGTCCGGTGAAATAACTGTCTATCCGTGTGTACCAAGCACGAGGTGCTTGTTTCAACCCATACAACGCTCTCTTGAGCTTGCACACATGCGACTCGCTGCTGAAGATCTTGAAACCTTCGGGCTGCTCTATGTACACCTCCTCCTCAATGACTCTGTTGAGGAATGCAGTCTTCACATCCATCTGATGAATGTGCCACCCCATCTACGCTGAGAGAGCAAGAATCGTCCGTATGGAAGAATACCTTGCGACAGGTGCAAAGGTCTCCTCATAATCGATCCCCTCTATCTGTGAGAAGCCTCGGGCAAAAAATCTTGCCTTGTACTTCTCCACACTCTCGTCAGCTGCCTGCTTCACTTTGTAGATCCATCTCGAACCCACCACTGATTTCCCCTCCAGTCTCAGGACAATCTCCCATGCACTGTTTCTGACAATCGAATCATACTCTTCCACCATGGCATCTGCCCATGCGGGGTCCTCCACAGCTTCCTCGAAAGAGGATGGCTCTGTCACGACACATTTTCTCACAAGAGCCATGTATCCAGTGTACCGGTCCGGTGACTGTCTCTGTCTGCGCTGTGCTGTAGGTGGTCCTACAACCTTCTCTACATCTTGAGCCAGTCGCTCAGCTTCTGTAGTGCGCTTCCGCCCTCTGATGGTTGGCGCTGCATGAGTGGTCTCTTCCACTCCATGAACCTCCTCTTGTGGCTGATCCACATCCTGAGGCTCATCCTTAGGAACTAATATCTCCTCATCTGCATGCAAGTGTGGCTCCCTCTCAAGCGAACACTTCATGGCTTTCTCCTCATGAAATTTGATATCTCGTTGCACAATAGTCTTGCGACTGTCTGGAAAATACACACGATAGTTGTGGGGAGTATTAGTGTACCCCACAAATATCCCAACCTCCGCAGTTGGCTCTAGCTTCTTCCTGGCATCCTTTTTCACATGAATGTAAACAGGTGAACCAAAAATCCTCAAATGGGAAATATCAAGCCTCTTACCAGAAAACGCCTCCTCGGGTGTACTCATGCCAAGTATCCTGTGAGGACAACGGTTCTGCACATATACTGCAGTATTGCATGCCTCCGCCCATAACTGAATGGGTAGGCCCTGATCATGCAACATCGCCCGTGCAGCACCCACGATCGTTCTGTTCTTCCGCTCAGCAACCCCGTTCTGCTGTGGGTTATGAGGTGCTATGAGCTCTCTTCGAATTCCTTCTGCACTGCAAAATTCCTTGAATTCACCAGAGATGAATTCACCACCATTGTCGCTCCTAAGAGCCTTCACCTGCTTCCCCGATTCTTTCTCAACCAGTGCCTTGAACTCACAGAACTTTGAGTATGTCTCACTCTTCTTCTGCATGAAGAAAGAGATCCGGCCTGCGGGCGTGGCCGACAAATATCACATAAGGCTTTGTGCTTTGATGCCGAAGCTGCTGAGAAGGTCCACACATGTACGTGGCAGATTCTCTCAGAGATCGTTGTGGGCGCGACTGTCCTTCTGCGTGAAAAATTACCTTTCACAAATTTTCCCAAGGTACCTTCGCCCGCCTTTGATACATTTTGTGCGGTACCCTTAAAACCCGATGGCTCTACGGTATCTTCAAAGCTCCATGGTGAAGGTGGCCCAATATCCAGTGCCACAACTCGCCATCATCCCGGCTCACCACTCCTTCTGCCTTGCCTGCCATTGCTGCACAACCATCTACCTACAATTGATAAAGGTTCTTAACTCGAACTCCTATCGTCCGGGTCTCACCAGTTGCCTTACTGCGCAGGAAAGCTTTTCCCTCGTTAAAGACAACATCATATCCCTTGTCTTCTAACATCACCACAGAGATCAGATTCTTCTTCAATCCTAGAACATGCATCACTTCCTTCAATACGAAGGGTTTACCAGACTCCCTCTCAAAGGAAATGGTACCGATACTAGTCACACTGTATCTACCATCATCGCCCATCTCGATGTGCACTCCAAGATCTTTCTCATCCAGATTAGTAAACAAATCTCGATCTCCTGTCATGTGAAAAGATGCACCACTGTCAAGAAACCACACTGAACCCATCACACTTGAGACCAATCATGCGATCAACAAAAAATCCAGCTCAACCTGCGAGGCTAAGGCCTCTCCAGCTGCAGATCCAGCAGCCTGCTTATTTTTCTTCTTCTGTGGACAACTAGTGGCATAATGTCCGTGTTGGTGACAGTGAAAGCACTTCACCTTGGACATGTCCTGCTTCTTGCCTTTCGCACCGGATTGAGAAGCTTTCTTGCTCTTCCCCTTCTTTGATTTGGCAGCAAAAGCACAAATATATTCATCAGAGTTCTTTGATGAAGATCCGTCCCTGGTACTTCGCCTTATCTCCTCTTGCATAAGATCCGACCAAAGTCGCTCCCATCCTGGCAATTTCTCCCAACCATTGACAGAGTCCTGATAGGAATGCCAACTCTTCGGAAGCCCAAGGAGAGCCAAGCTCACCAAGTCCTTATCATCAACAACAACCCCCACACTTCCCAGCTCATCCTTGCATTGGATGAACTTCGTGAGGTACTTGGGCATACTGTCGCCTTTCTCCATTTTTATGTTTCTGAGTCTATCCTTGAGCGCCAACTTCCTCTGGTCGCTCTTGCTTTGGAATAAATCTGTCAAATCTTTCCACATCAAGAATGGAAAAGCCTTACCATGAAGGCTGGATACTATGTGATCCTTCACGCCCTCCAACAGAATCCTTTGACACTTTGCTGTCTTCTTTTGCCATGCGTCAAGTATGGCAACATCACTAGAAGTAGGCTTTGTAATTTCTGCATCTATGAACTCCTTCAACCCATTGTCATCCAGCACCACCTCCATCCTGTCCTTCCATGCAATATAATTCGAGCTGCCCTCAAGGGCATACTCCAATCGCAATTCATTGAAAGACATCTCAACTTCGACACCAAGAAAACACTGCTGCAAATTCGAATTCCACCAACACAAAACTCAACCGCTTCAATGTTTTGCAATTGCTCCAATGATCAATATCCCTCTGATACCATGTAGAAATTTGAATAAGTGATATATTATTCACTGAGATTCTCCTGATCACACACTATTTTAGCTTCATGCATAATACATAATCTCTTCTGCCATTGATCATCACATGCGGAAATAAAATCAATTGCATGCATACATTAAAACCACAAACAATCACACATATGAACACAATATTTAATGGGAAAGCTTAAAGTTGAAAACCCCAACTATTTATATATTATATGTCATGGAGATCATCTAATAATCATAGTACAAAATCTCCTCACAAGCTCTCATGCACACCCTCAATTGCTACACACTATCAAGCTAGATCTAGCAAAAAACATGCTCCAATTTCTGCCACTTGATAGCCTGCCTCTACTGCGCAATCCCTGCTGAAGAATGCCTCTTGATGAGAATGAATTACCCCAGCCTTGCTCACACAGTATTTATAGGCATCTCTACTGAGTGTTGGATGCAAACCATGCATCACTTATAGTCACAACTGATAGTCACACTTGCCATTTCACCTATCTCTGCACCGGTCTCCACTGAAACTGTCCATGCACTGAAGTTAACTGATGTATTCTTTAGTTGATTAATGAATTTATAATTAGTGAATTAATTAATAATTAATTCACACCACTCTCACTAATTGTATCAATCAGTTAAACTAGATAAAAATAGCTCAACTATGTTTAGATTAGTTAAACTGAATACAACTCCACTAACTTCCTCAATCAACTCCACCAAACTCTGTCACATGAGTTCTAACTGAAGTATCCATGCAATAGCTCCACTTAACCCTCAGGAATAGCGTAATTCCTTCTGTCAGCTCCTGTGCCACATCTGTGCACTTAACTGAAGTGCTCCAAGAGAATAAGATAATGTTTGTAGTCCAAATATTATTAAGAGCTAATAATATTCGACATATCTATTTTTAGACTGGCAATCTAAAAATAGATTCCGCCCAGTATGTCTAAAAATAGAAGTCCATCTATTTTTTCCGACTTGACCAACCATCCACAAATAGCATCCTGCAACTCATAGAACATGATCCATATGTCTAAAAATAGACATAGTCTAAAAATAGACTTTGCACCAAAAATAGCCTGCGAGCCCACTTAGTGAAGGTGACTCCTTTCCACTAAGCTCATAATCTTGTTGCAATATCAACACCCTGGACACCCCAAGAAACATTTAATTATGGGTGGCATTGCTTCCCCATTAAAGTACAAGGGTCCAACGCTGTGATACAAAATAAACAAGATAATTAGGCTCCACACCCAACAATTTTTTCTCTTGAATTGCTGTTCTGTATTTAGTGATGAGTTCTTGCTTTTCGAAGATGATATGTATGGATGGCCATACATCAATGATGGAATTGCTGGTGTCTTCCCAGATATTCTACTTAGCTTCACCCACAATCGATGCCATTAGATATTCACTCTCTAGTTCTTTGAATTTAAGTGCTAATTGATGAGTCTTCTGCTGTTCCTCTACTAACAAAGTATCATTCTTAATCTTCTGAGACTCAAGAGTTTGAAATCTCTGTTGTAACTTTTCATGTGCATGTTTATGAATGGCCAAGTCTTGTGCCAATTTTACTGGATCAGTTGTAGTTAAAGCTGCTGAAAGTTCTATAGTTGCAAAATATTTTTGAGTTGCTAAAGTAGGATCAATATTCACTTGGAGTGCTGCTTTCTCTTTCAACATTAATTCTTCGATTTTCTCTTCCATATTTCTAATTTGCAGATTTTGATCAATGATTAACTTCAACATTTCCTCCTTGTTACTTTCGTTTTCTGCCATCTCCTTAGTCTGTGGATCTTCAGTTGAGGGCAGCTTAAGTTTTGCACAGAGCAGAAATGTCTGCATTCTTCTTTTTAATGATTTCCTCAGCTGCCTTGCAGTGTTTTGGATCATATCCAACTTTCACTACAAGGACTTCCAATGACTTCATCCTGTTTTTTTAGCTAATGAATACAATTTCTCAATCTTCAACTAAGATTGAACATTTGACAGTGCTTCTTTCAACTTGGAAAGAGACATGGCTATTGTGGTCATGGTTGAAAATAACATCTCTCCTAATTGCCTGTGCATGTCCATCTGGTCAATTGGGTGAATATGCTTTGTATCAAAAGGGAAGACAATCTTCTTATACTCAACACGAGTCTTTGGAAATGGCACTGTTGCTTGAAAAAGGCCATCTGCATTCTTCCTTTCTCACTGTCAAAGGCAGTGAGAAGCCTGTGCTATGATGTAGATGTTTGTTTCCAGAATTAACTGTAAACATCAGACTTCAATACTTCATTTTTGTGCTTGATATCTAGGAATATGGAGAAAATATTTTTCTCTTCAAAAGAGCTTCCATTTGTATGCTGGATAATTTCTTGTGGTTTTCTTGCAGGTGATGCTGATGGAGGAGTCTGGGGAACACTGGTAGATGTGGAGACTTCAGTATCTCCCAAATCTATGATCTCTGTGTAATATCCCTTTTTTTAGGAATTTCTGCAATATGGTCCAAAGGGATGCTGTATAAGGAAGACAATGGAAAAATAAGGTGAAAGGGAATTGGATCCCTTATTTAACACATCTTACATTACACTTCCAAAATCTGAGCTCAAATAAATCCCTCAAGGTGGGTTAAACATATCTCCCACACCTTGGTATCTCAGAAAAGTGCTCAAAGAGAGAGCTACAACAATATATGAACATAACCATTAAAATCTGCAAATATGAACATGTCAATAAAGGGAATATAATGCAGCCATCATGTTCATTAATATATCAGCAAAAATATACATAAATATCTTGAGGGACAAGCCACTGAAGCAATGGGAATCAATCTCCAATGATTAGAACATGGAATACATGAGATGCTACAATTATACAAAATGCGGGAGAGAAGTAACTGCGCTATCTATAGAAGTGGTGGTGCTGCTGTAGATGTGAATACATGAAATATGGCTGAAATATACAAATAAATTCCCAATAATAGAGGAATGGGCTCCAATACAAGATTTCTAGCCAATCTAGGAGAGACTGCTAGAAATGTAAGAGAATGTACAACGTGATAATTAAATTGTCACTGAAATTGAATCAAAATATGAAATGAGGCTATAGAAGATCTGAAATAATGATTCCCTCCTCTGATAGTGCCTCTAAGCAAAAGGCTGATCCCTTTACTTAGAAATAACCCCTCCTGATGAGCTCAAACGACCCTCCCAGCAACTGCCTGCAAAAATAACGCAGATCTAGCCGGAGAATGCGCTGTGAGGGAAGATGGATGGTTGGCCTGATGAAAATGATATGAAAATATGGCCAGGAGTCCTCCTCACTGATCCTCCAATGGATATCTAAGCCCTCCATTGAAAAACAAGCCAAGAAATGACTCAAGAGATCCTCTGTTGCTACACCCTGCAGCACAAAGTTATCCTACTTCAGGAATAACGCTGTGACTGGAGGAGGTAGATTTGGCCAAATATCGGAATGAGGAAATGTAGCTCTAGAACCTCTCATTCCCTAAGGATGGGGTAGGGGTTCCCGACCGGGAACACCCTTGTGCTATGCAACACTGCACCCTTGCTAAACAACAAGAGGAGCGTAGTCTCAACAGACCCAAGCAAATAATAATCAAGCATGAATAACAATGGCTCTCCTCCTCTTTATATATAGCAAGTGCTCCTCTCCACCATGGGTCCCATCCACATGTGCATCCCAACTCATGCAAGTGATCCTCATCTAAAACTGCGCAGTCCATCAAGGAGATACATTGTATCTAGACAGTGCATGTGGACTTGGTCAAAATGACTAGATCAAACATGATCCAATCCTGTTCACACCATGTGGTGCTCAAATCAGCTACTTTATTCTTCCTCCTTTCACATGAGGAGTTTTATTCTTCCTTCTTACCCCTTTATTTACCTATCTAGGATAAAATCAACTATAATATTCAATTTAGATAAAAATCTAAAATTTGGGAATATTACAATCCTCCCCCTTCAAAATGTTGCTTTTCCTCAAGCAACTGCAAGGTAGAGAAAAATTCTCACCCCCCTTTCTTCTTGTGGCCTCCTCATCAATAGAATCCACCATGGTTCATCATAAAATACAATAAATCTGTCCTGAAACATACAACATGTGAAAAGGGGAGAATCATACTCCCAATGGGCATACTCAACTCCAATCCCACTCTCCAAGCAAAGCTTCCCATGAGCATAAACATATCAGCAATATATGGAAGCAAAAGACCATGAAAACAAGCTACCAAATGAAAACCGGAGAGTGAATCATAGTTCCACCAATGGAACCAGTGCAGTGCACTCCTTGCCTACATCAAAACAAGTGATAACAAGTGCTTTACTAGCCACTTGTTTGCTGCCACAGTCATCCCATAAGATGTGAACATGAATGTACCATATGGTGTCAATGGTGCACACTAAGAGTCATGTGGCTTCCCCCACAAACCACCATTAGGGTAGCCAAATTCAATGCTACAAGTAGCTGCAAGTACATCATGCAATATGCAAGAAGGGATGTTCCCCCTTGGTATAATATGTTGCTCATATAAAGTAAAGAAGTGCAAAGCACAATGTGAAATTATACCTTCTCTACTATGTACTTGAGGCCTTGAGCTGAAATGGCTCAACTGAGAAAGCTCCCTCACTTCCAATGAGTAGGAAGGTGGCTGTGCTATCCTCTCAATCACCATCCAGGCTATGCATCTCTCCATATGCTGATATATGTCCTGTTGGATGCCCTCCCAAGTGAACTCCTCCAACACAACAAGATATGCATCAAGGTGCATAGCTAGAAAGTCCTCATGTGCTGCATGTAATAGTTTCTGCTTGAGACTAGAAGCCCTAGAAAAGAGGATTCTGACATAGCAATAGATGACCACATCTTCCACCATGTATTTTTCATCTCCATCTGGGTCATCAAGAATCATGCATGCACCAAGATCCTTGGAGTACTCTACCAAGAGCTGAGATCTCCAATATGGATCAATCCTCCTCAGAGACAACGCTGGTGATCTAGCATGTGAAGCTCCCCTCACGCTGCTGCCTACTAATTTGACATCCCCCATGCCAAATTTATCCTCCAAAATGATGCCATGCCCATCATGCAGCTGCTCATGCTCCAAAAGTAATGGTGACCTTTGGAAGTTGGCCTCCCATGAGAAGCTATCATCCAAAAGGAATCTCCCAAGCTGGGCCAAAGTAGGCATGAGTGGCCTCCATCCACTCCCATGTGGGAAAGAGTCCTTCCTCAAAGGAAGCATCCTCTGTCTCTCCAAATCTGTGGGGAAGTCATCCTGCATCATGAAGATGCTATCCTCCATCCCTGCAACAATCTCTGTCAGCGTAGTATGGGTAATGAGAGTGGGTGATGCTGACAATGAGAGAGTGTCTCCCTCCTCCTTGAGTCTATCCCAAACTCTCTGCGCTGTGCTGGATTCCTTCAAAGTCTTCACCTCTCCGGAATTCAAGAGTGGTGAACTACATGACAAGATGTCCCTCATCAACTCTAGATCAGGGGGCCTCCCAGGTGGAATGCCTCCATATAGTGAGACATCTAGTTCAGAAGTGGACTGTATATATGATTGGATTGATTTGTCCCTCTCTTCACTGCATAGTATAGTTTCGTTCCCTTGAGCAAAAATTTTCTGGAATAGATAAGGGTGTATCATCCCTTGATGTTGATCCTTCTCTTCCTCCTCCATCTCACAATCCCCAAAAACTGATACATATGGCTCTGGAATTGTGCCTTGGTTCCCACATGTTGAATCATTTGGAACTCCTTGTAAAGACACAAGGGCTCCTCTAATGGAAGAAATGGCTCCATTTTCACCTCTATGTGGTGATGAATCTCCTCCCAATGGAACAACGCTGTTAGATCTCTTATGCTAATCCTCCCCATCAATAATTGAGAATACCTTATCATCAAGGAGAGACCCTAGATCTTGGCCATCTCTTGAAGGAAGTACCTCCATGTCTTCATAAATGGAAGAGGGCACTTCACACAATGGGGATCTTTCCCTTAGCAAGCCATCATACATGCTTTCATCCCCTTCAGAAATATGGAATGGAGTTTGTTTCATGGTTCCCTCCAATGCATGCAAAGTGTTTGAGGTTTTGATACATGATGTTTCACAGTGATTTTTATCAAATTCCATCACCAACCCCTTAGTGAATTTATCATATGATTTTAAATTTGCATGATAATATGAAACATAATTTTCAAACCACCAACCATGAGACATACCTTTGAGTTGCAGCGCTGCTCCTCCAATGGCCTCATCTTCTTCCTCCATTCTCCCTGCAGTGCAAGTGGGAAATGAACTACGCTATGGATCTGCATGTGTGGCTGAATTCTCACACCCATCATGATAATAGATAGGGCTTGCTTCATCTTCAAACCCTCTTAGAAACTTTCTGCAATTCTCCCTTTCTATCTCCTTGAGATCTTCTATGATAGCTTCCATAGTTTGGAAAAGATGCAGGGAGATCTCCTCTTCCATCATTCCTCTTTTATTGTTTCCTTTGTAAATCTCCTCTCCCATGTGAGGAGCTTCTCCTTCGAATGGAATATTATCTTGGATGCACAGGCTGAGCCAATATTGATGCTCTGATACCACTGTAATATCCCTTTTTTTCAGGAATTTCTGCAATATGGTCCAAAGGGATGCTGTATAAGGAATAAAATGAAAAAATAAGGTGAAATGGGACTTGGATCCCTTAGTTAACACATCATACATTACACTTCCAGAATTTGAGCTCAAAGATATCCCTCAAGATGGGTTAAATAGATCTCCCACACCCTGCTATCTCAGAAAAGTGCTCAAAGAGAGAGTTACAACAATATATGAACATAACCATTAAACTCTGCAAATATGAACATGTCAATAAAGGAAATATAATGCAGCCATCATGTTCATTAATATATCAGCAAAAATATATAGAAATATCTTGAGGGACAAGCCACTGAAGCAATGAGAATCAATCTCCAATGATTAGAACATGGAATACATGAGATGCTACAGTTATACAAAATGCCGTAGAGCAGTAACTGTGCTGTCTATAGAAGTGGTGCTGCTGCTGTAGATGTGAATACATGAAATATGGCTGAAATATACAAAGAAATGCCCAATAATAGAGGAATGGGCTCCAATACAAGATTTCTAGCCAATCTAGGAGAGATTGCTAGAAATGCCGGAGAATGTACAATGTGACAATTAACTTGTCACTGCAACTGAATCAAGATATGAAATGAGGCTGTATCAGATCTGAAATAATGATGCCCTCCTCTGATAGTGCCTCTAAGAAAAAAACTGATCCCTTTACTCAGAAACAACCCTTCCTGATGAGCTCAAATGACCCTCCCAGCAACTGCCTACAAAAATAACACAGATCTAGCTGGAGACTACGCTGTGAGCGAAGATGGATGGTTGGCCTGATGCCAATGATATGAAAATATGCCTGGGATTCCTCCTCACTGATCCTCCAATGGATAGCTAAGCCCTCCATTGAAAAACAAGCCAAGAAATGACTCAAGAGATCCTCTGTTGCTGCACCCTGTAGCACAAAGTTATCCTGCTTCAGGAATAACGCTATGACTGGAGGAGGTAGCTTTGGAAAAATACTAGAATGAGGAAATGTAGATCTAGAACCTTTCCTTCCCTGAGGATGAGGTAGGGATTCCTGACCGGGAACACCCTTGTGCTATGCAGCACTGCACCCTTGCTAAACAGCAAGAGGAGTGTAGTCTCAACAGACCCAAGCAAATAATAATCAAGCATGAATAACAATGGCTCTCCTCCTCTTCATATATAGCAAGTGCCCCTCTCCACCATGGGTCCCATCGACATGTGCATCCCAACTCATGCAATTGATCCTCATCTAAAACTGCGCAGTCCATCAAGGAGATACATTATATCTAGACAGTGCATGTGGACTTGGTCAAAATGACTAGATCAAACATGATCCAATCCTGTTCACACCATGTGGTGCTCAAATCAACTGATTTATTCTTCCTCCTTTCACATGAGGAGTGTTATTCTTCCTTCTTACCCCTTTATTTACCTATCTAGGATAAAATCAACTATAATATTCAATTTAGATAAAAATCTAAATTTTTGTTTTGGCCTTGGGTGCCATGCTTGACAGGTATCGACTAGAACAAAACTTTGAAGCTCGGGTTATAAAAATGATGATAGGGTCCAACGCTGTCTATACTGGTCTGATGAAGATTAATTGCATAACAGGATGATTAATGGTCCAGGAGCAGGTTCATTGGCCAACATACGATTTAACTGTCATAATTGGATCTTTGGGGGTTAACGGCTAAGTGACGTGGAGGGATATGATTAGACAATGGACCAAAGGGTATGGTGTGGGAAGGAAGGTCCATTGGCTGAAAATGCAGGAAGAAATGGTCATTGGACACGAGAGAATGGTCAATGGTGATGAATAACCGAAGGTGGAAATTAGTTGGAGGGGGTGCGAAGTGAAGCGGTGTTTCCACGTCACAATTTTGGGTGGCCATGGTTACAAGACTTCAGAACCCCCCCTCGTGTTAACAAGAAACTGTCGCCCGGGGGGGGGGGGTCGCGAAGTAGATCTCTGCCATAGATTTGAGGCAGGCTCCAGATATACCGTTGAAAAGTGTTGACGCTTTATGTAAATTTGATTTGACATTTTGTCACGTAGCGACTTTATAATAAATTAAAAACGCTTATATATATAACTTTTAATAATGAAATTAAAACTCTTTTTGAAGGTCTTAACATCAAAATTAAAATTAAATATCATTCTGAGTGTCCAGCGCATTTAACCAGGCAACCATGGTTTAATTTCAAAAACTAAAGCATTTGCATCTTTTTTATTTCATGCTTCCCTAACATTTTTTGCTTTGCCTTCTTTATTTAGAGCAAACTACTCTAACATTTTATTCTAACATGGATGTAATAAAAATATAATTTTCCTAACATTTTTAAAATTTTTCTTTTTCATCCACGTTCTAACTTAGCATTTTATTTTTATTTTTTCAAACTACCATGCTAGCTTATCAAAACTAGATAATGTTACAACATCAGCTCCATTTGGGGACTGATTCCCCCTGTGGGATGCAAAGAACAAGCAGATCAAAAAGCCTTCTCCTCGGGCTATGGAGTCTTTGCTGAAACAAATACTTGCTTGCAATTTTAAAAAATAAATAAACTCTACGAATATTTACAGATGTTGAATGAAGGAAGAATCAATACTGAATATAATGTTTCAAGTACTTCCCATTGATTGGCAATGAGGAATACTCTCCTTCCAAATTATGTAGGACAAATGTATTGTTCCCTTTGACTTCTGCAATGCTAAATGGACCAAACCATAGGTTGTCAAATTTTGCATGTTTTCCTTTATCTTCTCTCCTTGTATCCCATCTAAGCACACGATCACCTTTCTTAAAATTTCTTTCTCTTTCTTTTCTGTCAAACAACTCTTTCATCTTGTTCTGGTATTTTCTTAGCTGATATATAATTTCATCCCTGTCTTCATTCAACTCAATAATTTGTTTAATCCTTCTTGAGAAGTAATCTTTTTCTTCATAATATTCCTAGAGAAATCTCATAACAGGTAAATCTAAATGAGTAGGAAAAATTGCTTCCTTACCATAAACTAATTGGAAAGGGGACTTGCCTGTTGATCTCTTAGGAGAAACTCTGTTTTCCCAAATGGAATGGATTAAGTGGCTGTCCCAACTCTTTTTATGATCTTCAAGAGTCTTCTTAATTACCTTAACTAAGCTCTTGTTGGAAGATTTTGCAAGTCCATTACCTTGAGGATAACATGGTGCAGAATTTTGTAGTAAGATTGAATATTTTTGACAGAACTCAATCATTTTAACACTGCTGAAGTCTGCTTCATTATCTGTTACAATTTGTTGAGGACATCCAAATATTGATGAGATATTCTCTTTAAGGAATTTAATCACAACAATATCAGTCGCATTTTTAACATGTATAGCTTCTACCCATTTGGTAAAATAATCAGTAGCAGTTAGAATACATTTTTGTTGATTACTTGATTGTGGATGAATTTCCCTAATAAAGTCCAACCCCCATTGTAGAAAAGGAGCATCAACTGATACTAGAACTAGGGGAAGTGCTGACAATTTTTTTTTTTACCTGCAAATAATTGACATTGTAGACAAATCCTTACTCTTTCTCCAACTTCTTTGAAAAGTGAGGGCCAATAAAACCTACTTTCAAGATTTTGTAGGCTGTTGCTCTCCAAGCATAGTGTCCACCACAAAATTCTGCATGGAATGGATCTATAATTCCCTCTGTTTCATTTTCAGTTAAAAAAGAAGAAGAATATTTAGAGGGTCTTTCCAGTATAGACTAGCATTGATAATGCAATATTTTATTGATTTGAACTTTATAGCTTTGCACTGCTTCAAATTAAGATCAACTGGACATTGAAAATCTCCGAGAAATTGTACAATATCAGAATACTAGTAAAAAAGTAGATACTTCTAATCTATGCGAACAAGAATGGATTGATTTGGATCAAAAGCATACCTAGTTGGAACTGTCCATTTAACTTCATTGTTTTTCTTTAGCATATCAGTTATGTCCTTTACTATCTCTGCATAATTGGGGATGAACCTTCTGAGAAAATTGATTTATCCAAGTAAGGTTTGAATCTCTTTCTTATTCCTTGGTAGAGATAGAGTCTGAATGGCTAATACTCTCTTTGGGTCAATTATAACTCCATTCTTGGAGATTATATGCCCTAGTAATTTCCATTCATTTACAACAAATAAATATTTCTTCGGATTGATGGATATCCCAAATTTCCCACACTTGTTAAAAACCTTGCTCAAGTGTTTTAGATGATTTTCATTAGAATCAGAGAAAACAGTTAAATATTCCAAATAAATAACAATAAATTCAACATTTTTACCTACAAACGCTAGATCCATTGCTCTCTGAAAAGTGGCTCCAACATTATTTAACCCAAATGGCATCCTGGCATACACAAATGTACCCCAAGAAGTGGTGAAAGCAGTTTTATCTTGATCATATTGACTTACCATGATCTGGTTGTAACCTAAAAATCCATCTAGCATAGAAATCCTACTTGATACTGACACTTTCTGAAGTAAATAATCCATTTTAGGCAAAGGATAATTATCTTTTAAGGATGATTTGTTCAGGTTTCGAAAGTCTACACATAGCCTAATCTCACCATTTTTCTTCCTGACTGGAACTAGGTTAGTTACACAATTAGAACACCTTAAAGGTAAAATGATATGAGTATCAAGTAGCTTTTAAAGTTCTTTTTCAATGGTTGGAAGTAGTATGGGATTATTTCTTCTTAATTTATGTTGGAATGGTTTTGCCTCTGGTTTTAAAGGAATCTTATTTTCTATTAAAGCTGTATCATAAGTTTTTAATTCATTATAAGACCAGGCAAACACGTATTTGTAATGTTAAAGAAGATTAAAGTATTTGAGTTTCACATCCAAAGGCAAGGTTGATGATAACTTAATATTTCTTACATCATCTAAAGTCCCAATATTGCATTCTTCAATTTCTTCTTCAGGTGATTTAGACAAAGGGTTCTTAGAGAAATCATTATCATCGAATATTTTTTCCAATGGAATTAATCCTTTAGGAATAAAATTATTGGATAATTGAATGATATCATGATCAAGAATTTTTGGATTAAATGAATCTTCTGGATTTTGGTGATTTAATTCTTGAATATCTCTTTGGTCTTCTTCAATTTGCATATTTGAGAATTCATTGATGACTTGAAGGAAAGACTTTAATTGTTCGTCGTCTTCAAAAATCTGCCAATGTTTAAGGTTATCAGGGATTGATGGTCTATATTTAACCTGAATTTGGTACTCTAAAGATACTGGCTAACTTGAAAGATCTTGTTGAAACAATAAGTGAATCAGCATGCATATTTTCATATCTGGGAATAGAAGTTATGTTAAATCCAAGGAAATAATTTTTAATTGTATCCCAAACTTTGTTTCTATAGGACCTAAGCCTTGGGTGTTTAGTTTGACACAGGTTTCTAATCTACTTGACTATAAGCTCAGCATCAGAGAAAACACTCAAGTTTTTAACCTTTAAACTTTTAGCCAGCTCAAGAACAAGGTGAAAAGCCACATACTCAGCCACGTTATTGGTAACCTCAAATTCAAGTTTACATGACTGAGTAATGTTTTCTTTATTTGGTGAAATTAAAACCATTCCTGCTCCTTCTCCTTCCTTTGAGCAAGACCCATCAAAATAAAGTTTCCAGATATATGATTCTACATTCTTTGGTTCAGAAACTACATTTTCAATGGCAAGTTGAGTGTTTGATGATTTTTGGAAGATAACTGAAAGCAAATGAAATCCTGATCTACTGCATAGCTAGGGTGATTTCTTTCTTGATCAACTCTACAAACAATGTGAAGGAATCTAACTTCTCTATATATCATTATGGTCACCTCCATAGACTAGAATAGTATCAAAAGAAATATCCATCTGAAGTGATCCCCCAAGTTTAGCACAACATGATCTAGATAGAAGCATGCCAAATTTAGGTGGAATATTAGTGATAACAATGTCTAATACTATACTCTTGATAGGTATTTGGGCTAAGGTCATAACTAGATCTTTGATCAATCCTAAACATGGTACTTTCTTTGAATCAAAGGTGTAAATATCATGATAAGAATGAGTAACTTGTAACTTAAGCTGGTCCATAATTACCTTTGGCATAAGGTTGTGTGAAGCACTGATGAGCTCCATCATTAGAAATATTTGGAGGGGTTAATAGTCACCTTTTTTCCTTCTTCGATATCTTTTTCTTGCATTTTTATTATTATTTGGGTTTATGATGCTAGAATAGGGTGTGATTAAGGCTAACATACTTTGAGTGCCTAATATAAGGTTAAGTGCAGAAAATCATGATTTATTGAGCACTTTTGTAAAGATTTTATCACAAAGACTTGGAGGAGACAGTAAGGAGAAAATATAAGAGGATTTTCCACCCTCAAAGGCAGCCGGAGGATCCCAAAGTTTCTCTCCAGCAATTCGAATTCCACAAGAGCCGAAGGATCCCCAAGGATTCTCTCCAGCAATTCGAATTCTAGAGGCAGCTGAGAAACTCAAAGAGGAGAGCACTCAATCTATGTTTACTTGGAGTCAAAGTGGACTCAATCACCATTTTCAAGGGAGTTTTTGGTAGCTTCCCTGTAGAATAAATAAAGCAGAGCTAAAGCTAGGAGGAGTTAGTCTATTCTAGTCTCGATTCCATTCAGAACTATTGTTAGGAGCTATTGAGATTTTTGTTTTATTCAGGGATCAAAATTTCAGATATGTATGCAGTTATTCTTTTATGAAATGAGAAGAGTGGTTCCATTCGACTGATTTAAGTTTCAGAGGGCTATGCTCGTGGGTTAGGGCCCAATCCATGTGCCTCACCTTCTTTGTTGTCACTATCTTTTCCTTTCTGTCATTTAGCTAGTTTTTCTTTTTCCATTTAAGTTAGATCTTCTTCTAATAAATTTCATTGCTATTTAGTTTTTGTGCTTCTATTGTTTTATTTTCTTATGCATAGTGAAATAGAGGAAAAAATCCAAAAATCTGGTCAAGTACCCCCCCCCTCTCATCTCTGTCAATAGAGTTCGAAGTAGGGCAGACCTTCCCACAGGCCAAAATTGTTTTCTGTTCAAGTTCGGGGAAGAATTTGTAGTTACCAAGTCCAGGCCTTTCCGTCACCATTTCATCCTGCATTTCTGTCTATCTCCTATGCATAATCCCCAGGTGTGTTTCATTTATGAGAACTGCTCTTACGCCTCCATTCCCCTCCTTCTCTTCTCATCTTAACGTTGTACTTACCTTTTCTTTTCCCAACGCACTTAGTTGTGCAAAGCCTTATTTCTCTGTTTTCTTCGTTCACGACCGCCTTATCCTTCCTATGCAAAATGAGTGAAAAACCTTTAAAAACCACCAAAACCCAACATCCACCTTCCTCCTCAAAATTACATCTACCGTACGTCGCACTTTTCAAATCGCAACGTTTGGCTTTTACCTTCAACACTTACCGCTCGTTCCTTGCGATTGCGATATTGCGAAATCGCAATTCGCACTTCGCACCGTTATCCTTTCTCCTTTAACACTTACCGCTGTTCTGGCCGATTGCGATAGTGCGATCTTGCCCCGCTGTCGGTCCCACTGCCATGTCGCCATCGTAAATCGCACTTCGCCTCCTTTATATTTTACCCTCAACGCTTACCGCTTGTTCTTGCGATTGCGGTATTGCGAAATTGCATCCTGCGGAACTTACCATATCGCACATTGCATGATGCACATTTTAGTTTATTCCTATTAAACCCTTACCGCTATCTATTTAAACTTGCAAATTTGTGATTGCGACATCACACATCGCAAATTTTACCTCCATCACATCCCCGCCATCGCATCTTTCGATTCTTTCCGCTCCAAAGCCATTTCTTGCGCTATACTAAGGTTTTATAAGGTTTTAAACCCCCTCTTTCTTCTTCTAAGCCTTTTCCAATTCTATCCTCTCCAAAGTCATTTCTCATGTTATAACAAAGTTTTCTAAGGTTTTAACCTCCGCTTTCCATTTCTAAGCTCCGTTCCATGCACTAAGCCCTTAATTCGCTCCTTTAGCCCTTTTTCTTCCTCCAAGATGCACATTACTTATTTTTAGTTAGAATTAAGTCATGGATAGTTTAGTTGCATGGATAAGAGCATGGTAGATAGATCATAGGATAAGTAGAGTGCATTTAGCCGTTTTTCCAAGATAAGTGTGGTTTAGAATTAGTTTCATTTCTGCCATTTACTTTTAGCAAGTTAGCTTAGTTTCTTTGCAGTCATTTCCCTTTCTTCCAATTAAATTAGTTTCATTTTTTCCATTTCTTTTCATCACTTTAGTTTAATTTCCTTTCTATCTTTTCCTTCTAGCAATTTACTTTACAGTTGTCCTCATCATTTAAGAAATAGCACCCTTTCGTAAAGAAGAAGAGGATGACATGAGCAGAATGCATCTTCTGTGTATATAGCACTGTCACCACCAATTTTGTATGAACCTCGGGTTGATAAAGTAAATTAGGGCAGCCCCTGGGACTTGCAGCACTCTTGGTGCAATACTAGGGCTCCCCACTTTTTGCCGTCGCTGCCAGGGAGGTGTCTAGTAGATATTTTTATTTTGTTTTAACATTATTTTCTGCTTTCATTTCTTTTCATGTCACTTCAAAAATATTGAAAAAATATAACAAAGATCTCATTTTCATGCCTCGTAGGACTAGGAATAATCAAAGACAATCCTTACCTAAAACCCCCACATCACCTCCTAAACACCCTTCACTCTTCTTCAGTGGCAATGAGATTGAACCCCCTCTAGGAGAGCCTTCTGAATATTTTGAGGATCCTATTGGGGAAGAATAAGAAGACCTTGTTTCAACTAAGGGACCTGCTTCAACTATCTTAACCATGACATAGATCCAGAGAGCCTTTCCCATAAGAGAGGCAGATGGGGACACTAAGATGAAAAACATTATCCCCTCAAATCTTCCACACTTCCATGGACTTACCTATGAGGACCTTGGCACATTCGTGTTTGAATTTGTTGTTGTATGTAGGACTTATGACTACACCTATAATGATTAGAGGTTGAAGCTATTCCCATCCACCCTTAAGGATGTAGCCTTGCGTTGGTTCATGGGTCTGCCTGGGGATAACATCACTACCTGGGCACAGATGGAAGAGACCTTTAGCAGTAAGTACAAAGATTACTGTAGGTCCAAGGAAACTAAGGATGAGATATTTAGGAAGACTCTAGGGCCTGATGAATCCCTAGAGGATTATGAAGAGAGGTTTTAATTGAACTATAAGAGAGCCAACTATACTCTTGATCCTGAATCACTTAAACTTGTACTTCTTCGAGGGATTAGTGAGGAGATTATAGAAACCTTGAATATTTTATCAGGAGGAGATATCTACCAACAACCCTATGAAACAATCAAAACTGTCTTTCGGAACCATTCTAGGGCATTTAGGAAGAAGGGTAGAGCTAGCCAAAGTATATCCAATATCCCTTCCTCTTCCACCTTCATAAAACATGAGATTGGAAACATGCTAGAGGATTTCAGAGTGACATGCTGCACACCTTTTCTTTTTAAATGGACACAATGCAAGTCAAAAGGAAGCAAGAGGAAGCAGAGAGAGCCTTGGCCATATTTTTTCCTAAATGTACCCGGAAACACCCAAGAAATGAATGTCCACTGAATGTCATAGAGGTTTTCTTAGTTTGTGAAGAGAATCATGCCACAGACAAGTTTCCTTCCTTACCTGGACTTAAAGCTGTATATCAAGGTGGGGAAATGATGTTAGAGCAACTCTGTTTCATCAACTAGAGAAGGCCTCAGGGCCCTCGACCATACCAACAAGGTATGCAAGGTGCACCTCACTCTTACTATTACAACAATCAAAGTACACCCATGCAACCTTGGTACACCCCGAATCCTTCATCCTGGTCTATGCCTCCTACTTGGCCTTCCAACCCTTCATACCATCCTCATCCAGTAAACCAACCATTTCAGCAGTACGTTCCACAAAAACCTCAGTGGAACAATCCATCCCAAGGGTGGAGGCCTCAAAAAAATAAACTACCTACTCTAATTCCTCCACCCCAACCTCAACCTCAGCTTACTAATGTTGCTCCACCTAGGCTACCTATACCTGCATAGCCCAACCCGAACCCGAACAACATATAGACATAGCAGGCTCCTAGTGGAGAAACATCCCATCTAGCTTATGCTGTGGAGATACAGGAGGTTAACCTTAGGTTGGGAAGAGTAATCCCAGAAAACCATCCCCCATATCCACCTATATAGGTTAAGGAGGAAAATAAGAAGATAACACTAAGATCCAACAACCTCCTTTTCTTGAGCACTTGATCCACCCTAGTCAACACACCCTAGAGGAGACTGAACTCTTGGGAGAATTGGAAAATTTGTGTATAAAGATATCACTTCTCCAGGCCATTAAGGATGTCCCTATCTATAATAGGCTCATCAAAGAAAATTGCTTCAAGAAACTTGGAAGGAGGAAGAGAGATACCCCCACCATCAATGTGGTAGGACAACTGTCTGACCTGATGCTTGGGAAGGTGATATTTCCAAAATACCTGGACCCTGGTAGTCCAGTTGTTGATGTACATATAGATGGTGTCATAGTCCCCAACTCTTTGATTGATTTAGGGGCTACCATCAATATCATGACCAAGGAAACTATGTTGAAACTTAATCTCCAAGGGACTTTGAGGAAAACCACAACAGTTCTGCAACTTGCAAATTAGTCCACAGTAACTCCGGAAGGAATTGTTGAGGATGTTATGGTTACCATTGAGTCTTGGGAGTATCCTACAAATTTCCTAGTCCTGCAGCCAAAAACCAAGTTTAATGTTTATCCTCTCATCTTAGGGAGACCTTCGTTAGCCACTGCAGACGCTTATATTAGTTGTCGGGCCGGAAACATGACTATAAAAAATGGGCCCTTGTCTAAATAGATAGTGTTATATCCTCCAGCGCAACCTTTAATTGATCATGATCTCCCTATATGGTTGGAGGATGAAGAAGATGAATGATATAACACTGCCCCTATGTGTACCATCGATGCTATCCTTAGAGAGGGGTAGCTTGATGAAGATGAACTCATCGACCATGCCATTCAAAACCGATCCTCCACTAACACTCCTCTTGAAACCCTAGTCAAAGAGTATGAAATCCAACCTTGGATTGTTGTGCAATCAGTTGAGACAACCTTTGAAATCACCAAGGCTGTCAAGTTTGGCCCATCAAGATATCTAAAAATCAACCCAAACCTCTCAAACAAAGAAGAGAAGTAGCTATGCTAGCTTTTGAAAGAAAATCTTGAAGCATTTTCTTTGGATTAAAAGGACATGAAAGGGATGCATACTTTAGTATGTAGACATCAAATTTACATCAAAGAAGGACGAAATCCTATGAGACAACCCCAAAGAAGAATGAACCTGACTCTAAAGGACATAGTCAAAGAAGAGCTGCAAAAGCTATTGGATGCAGGGTTCATATATCCTATATCCGACAATGAGTGGGTATATCCTCTTGTCCTAGTCCTAAAGAATAATGGGAAGTGGTGAATTTGTGTTGATTATCGAGAAATTAACAAGGCCACCAAGAAAGACCATTTCCCTTTGCCCTTTATAGACCAAGTCCTGGATGGCCTTACAGGGAAGAAGTTATTTTCCTTCTTAGATGGGTTGGTTACAATCAGATTCAAATAAGCCCTGAAGACCAGGACAAGAATACTTTCACCTACCCTTGGGGTACCTTTTCTTATAGAGTCCTACCCTTTGGGTTATGCAATGCCCCAACCACCTTCCAGACAGATGTCCTGAGCATCTTTTCTGAGTTAGTCCATGACTCTGTCAAAATTTAGATGGATGATTTCACATCATATTGGGATGAATTCAAAGAAGATCTCTCCAATTTGGGTAAAGTACTAAGAAGGTGCATTGAGATGCATCTCTCCTTGAGCCCAAAAAAGTGTGAATTCCTGAAGAAAGCAGAGATTGTATTAGGACACTCCATATCCCAAGCAGGAATACAGGTAGACCTGAACAAAATCACTATCATCAAAAGGGTACCTGCTCCTTAAAAGAAGAAAGATGTCAGGAGTTTCTTAGGCTTAGATGGTTACTATAATAGGTTCATCAAATATTTTAGCAAGATGGTTTCACCATTATTTGGGTTATTGGCCAAATATTTTGATTTTATTTGGTCTGATCCTTGTCACTAGGCTTTTGAGCTCATTAAGAAGCAGTTGGCTACCGCCCCCAACCTTCGAGGTCCAAATTGGACTCTGCCTTTCCACATCCACACTAATGCATTCGACAAAGCTGTAGGGGAAACATTAGGACAATTAGAGGACAAAATCCCTTATGCCATTTATTTCATCAACAATAAATTGTCCAAAGCCAAGCTGAATTATACTGTTACTGAGAAGGAGATGTTGGCCATTGTCCATGCATTGAAAAAATTTAGGAATTACATCACTGGATATCAAACCTTTGTTCACATTGACCATGCATCCATCAAGTATTTAATGAAAAAACCAGATGTTAATGCTATAATAATTATATGGTTGTTACTTTTGCAGCAATTTGATTTGACTATTGTTGATAAACCTGGAAAGGAAAATGTTGTTGCAGATTTTTTGTCCAGGTTAGTTCTCCTTGCATGTGAAGAAGCAATGGTGGAAGACCAATTTCCAGATGAGCACCTCTTTTCCATATCATCACTCTCACCATGGTTTGCTAATATAGCCAACTACTTGGTTGCTAGAAGACTCCCTCTTAATCTTTCATTCAAGGAGACGAGAAAAATCATCACAAAAAGCACCCCTTTCACATGGATTGGGGGGAATCTCTTCATGCTATGCCCTGATAAAATCCTAAGAATATGTGTGAGGGAGGAAGAAGTTTTTGATATCCTCTTTGAATGTCATGACAACCCATGTGGAGGCCACTTCGCTGCAAAGAGAACTTCTTACAAAGTTTTGCAGGCGGGTCACTATTGGCCTACTCTTCACCAAGATTCCAGAAGATACACTGGCATGTGTGACTAGTGCCAAAGGATGGGGAAACCCACACAAAGGGATGAAATGCCTTTACACCCTCAGGTGGCTATCGAGGCATTTGATAAGTGGGGAATGGAATTTTTTGGACCTAGTGATCCACCATCCGGAAAAAAGAAGCATATAATTGTCTGCACTAATTACCCAACAAAGTGGGCTGAAGAAACCAAATAAAAGTAGCTAAATTTTAGAGGGAGAATGTGATTTACAAATTTGGATATCCTAGAGAAATAGTCACAGATCAGGGATCACAGTTTACCTCTCACCTCATTGAGAATATTTTGAGGAAGCACAAGATTAAGCATAAAACTTCTACTACCTATCACCCTCAGGCGAATGGCCAAGTAGAAGTAACTAACAGATATTTAGAAAGCATCCTCACCAAGGCTGTGAGAAACAATAGAAAATATTGGGAAGATAGATTGGTAGAAGCTACTTGGGCCTACAACACCACTTGGAAGACAACAACGTGATTCACTCCTTATGAACTAGTCTATGGTAAGAAAGCTCTACTTTTAGTTGAGTTTGAATTCAATACTTTAAGAATGGCTGTTGAATTAAATCTAGATCTAACAAATGCCCAAAAGGAGAGGTTGCTGCAACTAAATGGATTGGATGAGTTCAAAATGCAAGCACTTCTTCATATAGAGGTAGTTCAGCTGCAAAGGAAGGTATGACATGACAAGAACATCAAAGAAAAGACCTTCCAAGAAGGATATTGGGAACTATTGTATGATTCAAGGTTTAAATACTTCAAAGGTAAGATGATGAAAATATGGTTGGGGCCTTACATGGTGGAGAAATGCTTTGATAATGGCGTAGTTCAAATCAAGACCATAGATGAGGAAGGGATCCCCTTGCTTGTCAATTGTCACAGACTTAAAATTTACAAGAAGCCTTTGTTAAGGGCATAATTCATCAATTCAATAAGAAGAGAGGTGTATGTGATGGGAAAATCCATAGTTTGCCACACCCCTTGACATGAAAAAATAAAAAAGAATAATCTTGTGGGTTGAAAACCTCGATGGAGGCGGCTCACTTGCTCAAAAAAAGAAAAGGAAAAAATAAAAAAAAGAAAAAAAAAGAAAGAATAAGGATCCATGGGTGAAAACCTCTCTAAGGTGCCCAAGGCAAGTTTGTGGGTTGAAAACCTCCATGGAGGCAACCCAATTTCTTTCGAAAAAAGAAAAGAGAAAAAGAAAAAAACCAAAAAATGCATATACATCACTATGTTTTTCCGTGTTTGTTGTTTTTTAGGTTGTTAATGGTTTCTGGAAAACACAGGGAGGCATTCATCTTCTTTTCCCTTCTTCTATCTTGCCGTCCATCCCATCATTCAATCCATTCATATTAATAACTTCCTCCATCACCTCCATACACCACACTCCTCCTTTCCTGATCACAATGTAGCAAGAGAAGCAACACACAAACATACTGCTACAAACATCAAGAAGTTCATTCAAAAACAAAGTTGTTCATGGGCTGCCAAGAAAAAAAAATGGAAACTGCATAACAAACTACAGGAGAACGAAAATTCCACCCATGGAATCTCAAGCGCCCCACGTGACATCCAAAAAGGATAGAAACAACAGACAAATATTAGTAGCTCATTCAAGAAGTTGCTCCTTCAGCAAGCTACTCACTTAGAGAAAATGAATATGGTGAAGAACACAACATCTAAAAAGCCTTGTATCAAACCTCCAGCTCCTGCAATCGCCTTGGAAACAATAGGTAAACTCATGTATAAGCTCTCACCCCTTTCTACGCATTCATAATAGCTAGAAATAATTAATTTTCAGACTTAGAGTTTGAGGGGTAGAAAGGTGGCCAGTTAACTCGGCCACCACCGTGAGGTATGACTGGAATAAAATTGGGAGTACACGCTACCTAGGCATACAAAAGAAAAAAATTAAATTAGTGGAGTAGAGGAGAACGAGGGGAGGAAAACAGGCAGTCCATCTTGAATTAACAGGGAGGAGGAACCAATTGTCTATGACAGAACTAGAGTTGAGCGGAGTTATATTGGAACTCCAAATTTAGCTGCGTCATCTAATAAAAGGAGATGTTGTCTCATCCAAACTAGTGAATTGATAATTTTTAGAGGGAGAGGACTGACAGAATCACGTAGCACTTGAATAAGAAGAAGAAGAACCAGAAATAAAAATAAGGAAGAAACCCAAGGAAGAACCAGCAGAAACAAGAATAACCAGCAGAAGAGAGAAAGACAAAGGGCCAAAGAAAAATAGAAGAGATAGCCATAGAAGTCATAGAGATATCAGAAAGTGGGCAAGACGCAAAATCACAACCCAACGTCACATCCCCTCACTAAAAAAAGATAACTACCACCATGGCTCCTCTGAGCGCAAAAAGAAAAAGGCAGACCTCTAGGTATTTCGGAGCTGACAAGAATCAGAGAAAGCCAGAAAATTATCCCCTAATCCCAATCATCATTTAAGAATATCCAAGGGGGAAGGAAAGCATCAAAGAAATATCTCTGAATAAGTAGCTGCAAAAGGCATAAGCAGAGAATGTAGCACTAAAAGAGAAATTGCAGCAAAAAGGGGAGCAAGTAGCCACCATGGCGGACTTATGCATTGAAGCCCTTCAGCACAGATTTCCCTCTGACTCATATGCGGCGTACCTCAAAGAACAATGGCTTCTATTTCAAATCAATACTCTAGCCTCCCATGGATCACTCCCTTTCCAAGATTATAAGCAATTCATGAAGTTCTACAAGCAAGCCAACATACTTGATCAGGAAAAGATGGCAGAGTTTTATATGCATAACATGGTGCTGAAAAATATAGAGATTTGGGACCCCAATCCTACAATGGGGGATATGCAGTTAATGGCTCTAGCATCTTGGACTGTGAATGCGGACAATAGAGCCAAAGATATATGGAAGGTCATGGGAAGAAGAAACAAAGAACCCTTATATCTCAGACTCAAAGTGTTTAGCCCAAGATAAGTCATACTTAACCATTGAGAGATTGAAAAGGACCCTAAATTGGTTGAAAGCTACCTTCAGACTCAAAACCAGGTGATAGGCCACTTTGATGATTTTTCTAAGTAGATAGAAGAGGAGTGCATTATGGCCAACTAGAGGAGATGGAACAACCTCCCACATAGCCTCAAGAACATGGAGTAATCATACTCCAGAAAGATTGAGGATGCATTGGAGAGGGTATCATTATACAAGAGGGCCATGAAGGCCAAAAATATCAAATGGTTGGGACTAAATCTCAACCCACCTTTTCTGCTGGGGTTGACTAATAAAGAGGAAACAAATGCACAAGATAGAGAATGGGAGAATGTAGAAAAGAATGATGGATTTTACCCCCTTGGGGAAACTACCATACTTCTTCCTCAGGAACTCATGGGGGCAATAAAATATTTGAAGGAAATGGAGGAGGAGGATCAATTTCTCAGAGGATGAGCAACCATTCAGTAGGGGGGTGATGATGAGCTCCATCATTAGACATATTTGGAGGGGTTAATATTAACCTTTTTGCCTTCTTAGATCTCTTTTTCTTGCATTTTTGTTATTATTTGGGTTTATGATGCTATTATAGGTGGTGATTAAGGATAACATACTCTGAGTGCCTAATATAAGGTTGAGTGCAGAAAATCATGATTTATTGAGCACTTTTATAAAGATTTTATCACAAAGACTTGGAGGAGACAACAAGGAGAAAATATAATAGGATTGTCCACCCTCAAAGGCAGCTGAAGGATCCCAAAGATTCTCTCCAGCAATTCGAATTCCATAAGCAGCTGAAGGATCCCCAAGGATTCTCTCTAGCAATTCGAATTCTAGAGGCAACTGAGCAAATCAAAGAGGAGAGCACTCAATCTATGTTTACTTGGAGTCAAAGTGGACTTAATCACCATTTTCAAGGGACCTATTGCTAGCTTCCCTGTAGAATAAATAAAGCAGATCTAGAGCTAGGAGGAGTTAGTCTATTCTAGTCTTGATTCCATTCAGAACTACTGTTATGAGCTCTTGAGATTTTTGTTTTATTCAGAGATCAAACTTTCAGAGATGTATGCAGTTATTATTTTATGAAATGAGAAGACTTGTTCCATTCGAATGATTTAAGTTTCAGAGGGCTAGGCTCGTGGGTTAGGGCCCAATCAATATGCCTCATCTTCTCTGTTGTTACTGTCTTTTTCTTTCTGTCATTTAGCTATTTTTGGTTTTTCCATTTAGGTTAGATCTGCTTCTGATACGTTTCATTGCTATTTAGTTTTCATGCTTCTGTTGTTTTAATTGCTTATGCATAGTGAAATAATGGAAAAAATCCAAAAATGTGGTCAAGTCTCCCCCCTCTCATCTTCGTCAATAGAGTTTGAATTAGGGAAGACCTTCCCACAGGCCAAAATTGCTTTCTGTTCGAGTTCAGGGAAGAATTTGTAGTTACCAAGTCCAAGGCTTTCCATCACCGTTTCATCCTGCATTTCTGTCTGTCTCCCATGCATAATCTGCAGGTGTGTTTCATTTATGAGCACTTCTCTTAAGCCTCCATTCCCCTCCTTCTCTTCTCATCTTAACGTTGTACTTACCTTTTCTTTTCCCAACGCACTTAGCCCTACAAAGCCTTATTTCTTTGTTTTCTTCGTTCACGCCCGCCTTATCCTTCCTATGCAAAACACATGAAAAATAATTCAAAACCACCGAAACCCAACCTTCGCCTTTTCTCCTCAAAATTCCCTCTAACGTACGTCACACTTTTCAAATCGCAATGTTTGGCTTTTACCTTCAACACTTACCACTTGTTCCTTGCGATTGCGATATTGCGAAATCGCAATTCGCAGTTCGTACCAATTATCCTTTCTCCTTTAATACTTACCGCTATTCTGGCCGATTGCGATAGTGCGATCTCGCCCCATTGTCGGTCCCACAGCCACGTCGCCATCGCAAATCACACTTCGCCTCCTTTAGATTTTACCCTCAACGCTTACCATTCGTTCTTGCGATTGTGGTATTGTGAAATCGCATCTCACAGAACTTACCATATCGCACATCACACGATGCAAATTTTAGTTTATTCCTATTAATTCCTTACCACTATCCATTTAAAATTGCGAAGTTGCGATTGCGACATGGCACATCGCAAATTTTACCTCCATCGCGTCCCTGCCATTGCATCTTTCGATTCTTTCCGCTTCAAAGCCATTTCTTTCACTATACTGAGGTTTTATAAGGTTTTAAACCCCCTCATTCCGCTTCTAAGCCTTTTCCAATTCTTTCTGCTCCAAAGACATTTCTCTCATTATAATAATTTTTCTAAGGTTTTAACCCCCGCTTTCCATTTCTAAGCCTTGTTCCATGCACTAAGCCCTCAATTCACTCCTTTAGCCCTTTTTCTTCCTCCAAGCTGCACATACTTCTTTTTAATTAGAATTAATTCATGGATAGTTTAGTTGCATGGATAAGAGCATGGTAGATAGATCATAGGATAAGTAGAGTGCATTTATCTGTTTGGCCAAGATAAGTGTGGTTTAGAATTAGTTTCATTTCTACCATTTACTTTTAGCAAGTTAGCTTAGTTTCTTTTCAATCATTTCCCTTTTTTCCAATTAAATTAGTTTCATTCTTGTCATTTATTTTCAACACTATAGTTTAATTTCCTTTATGTCTTTTCCTTCCAGCAATTTACTTTACAGTTGTCCTCATCATTTAAGAACGAACACCCTTTCATAAAGCAGAAGAGGATGACATGAACAGACTGCATATGCAGTGCATATAACACTGCCGCCTCAAAGTTTGTACGAACCTCGGGTTGATAAAGTAAAGTAGGACAGTCCCTAGGAGTTGCATCAAGCACCAGAATCAAGCATACAATTATACAATAAAAATTAATGAGTCTTAAAGGTCACATAAAATGGTGGAACAATTTCATTGATCATATCAGAACTAAGGCCAAACACTACTGAGTGCTTTTCAGAAATGGATATCGTTTGCCAAGTTGTTAGGAATAACAAGAGCAACATACCTTGCTTGTATACTGGGTTGAAAAGCCATAGACTATGATGAAGATGTAGGTGAATGAGTATTAGAGGATGGAAGAGAGTGTGAAGGAGGAGGAGGAAGTGAGGATTTCAAAGGGATTTTAACAATCAAATTTTGAGCTCATGGTGTTAAATATTCTTCCTTATATTCAAACAAAGGATTAGAATAGGCATAAAATGTCTCTTCTTGTTTAGTAGAGGTTGATGGAATAGAATAATAAATTGGAGTGACAAAACATATAGGGTTAAATTCATGTAAATGTAAGCGCAATCCTGTCTTAGATGTAGGTGAGTCTAAAGGGAAGGATGAAAATTGATATGACTCAAGTGATTCTGTCAACAAGGTTGATTGAAGATATACTCCTTTTGAGTAAAGTTCGGTAACTCTAGGAGGTACTTGAGTCGAATCAAGATGAGACGATACGATTGAAAAGGGATCTATAGATGAAATTTCTTCAGGTTGTAAAGCTGAAGAGGAAGAAGAAGAAGTTTTTTGTTTTCTTCTCAAAGAGGCTTCCCTAATAAGTTTTTATGGATCTGGTAAAGGGTTAACAATCTCAGACTCAGAATGTGATCTAGTGTGCTTAAAGGGATCCAACTTGAACTAGTGGAATCGCTAGGTGAAATATTTTGACCAATATCCTTATCCTTTATTCACCTTAGAGGAAAGGGGAAAATCATTTCCCCAGGAAAATTTAGCTTTCAATTCTTCGTCTCCTCGGAAACGACGCCAATATGATGTTGTCCTTTGAGATAACCTAAGGTCGATAAGTTATGACAAAGTATCTAAAATATTTGTTGTTTTTGAATAATTGGATGACAAGTGAACAATTGTCTAAACAGGTGATTTTAACTTAGAAAGATCCTTGATAAAATAAAATTTTGTCCTTTAAATACATATGGTTAATTTTATTTTAAGTGGGATGGATAAGAAGAAATCAAGAATTATAAATGATTTAATATTCACATAGGGTATTCCACCATTTATAAGCAGAAATTATGAAAACTATGTTTTCATAATCAACAAAATATAATCAAGTCATAACGGAAACCTTTGTGTAATTAAATTTCAAGAGGAATTTACAATAACAGATAGCTTTGTACATTAATCTCTTAATCCAATTACAACTTCACAACAAATCGTAAATGAAACTGAGATTCAATTAAATTTCCAATAGGATAACTGCTAATGAATTAAATTTTATGAAGAATACATAATGAAAAACAGAATATAAATAAATCACATGAATACAATCCATAAGAAGTAAATCCAAAATCCTTTATTATATCAAAAATGCTTTAGCTATTAAAAATATGTCTGATAAATAGCTCAAGGGTGCAACCAGGAATACTTTCATGAATGAAGTATTTAAACAAAACAAAAAAAATTACAGTAAATGCCTAAGTGACAAGGCAAGCTATAATTTATCAAAATAAAATGAAAGGGAAGGAATTAGATCCAAAGGAATGAATCTGTATATCTGGCACTGTTTTGATGGAAAAATGTTGCTGAATGGGCCTCTTTTTATGGAAGATGTTGCTGACTTGGCCCTCAAAAAATCTTATGTGCTGGCATGCTGTAAAATTTATCCTTTTACTCGATAGTTTCATAGAACTTATCTCATTGATCTTGACTTGGGATTTCGACAGTCATCATTTTCATGAATATTCCATCTACTTCAGTATATCTGTCAAAAGTTGGTATTTGAATAAATAAATGTTTGATTTGATGTTGAATGATCAAATAAAACTGCAGAGCTTCAAGAAAAGCTTTCCCTGTAATGTGACCTTTGATACCTGCAAACTTTGAATTCTCTATTGCAATTGTATATAACTTTGTGCAATAATATGCTAACTTAATCAACTTATCATCTAATCCTACTAAGCCTGGCAATCCTTTATGATTTAAAACATTAAATTTAGTATGAAAACTTTGAACAATAATATTTAAAGCTTCACACTTAGTCTGAAACTGATTGATTAAGTTTCTTTTCTGCAAAACCTTCTTTATCTCCAGAATGGTTGTAGTTCTGTCCAAGATATTGATTGCTTCTAACTCGTCTCTTTTCTTTGAATTGAGAACCTTGATCATGTCTGTGGATTCACTTGGTTTCTTCTTGAGTTGATATTTTTTCTCTTGAATTGTTGTTCTGCATTTGGAGATGAGTTCCTTCTATTCGAAGATGACCTGTATGGATGACCATACTTCAGTGATGGACTTACTGATGTCTAACCAGATATTCTGCTTAGCTTCACCTAGAGTCGCAGACATTAGAGATTCACTCTCTAGTTCTTTCAATTTAAGTGCTAATTGATGAGGCTTCTGTAGTTCCTCTACTAACAAAGTATAATTCTTAATCTTCTGAGACTCGAGAGTTTGAAACCTCTGCTGTAACTTTTCATGTGTCTGTTTTTAAATGGCCAAGTCTTGTGCCAATTTTACTATATCAGTTGTAGTTAAAGTTGCTGAAAGTTCTGTAGCTACAGAAGATGTTTGAGTTGCTAAAGTAGGATCAATATTCACTTGGAGTGTTGCTTTCTCTTTTAGCAGTGATTCTTCGATTTGATATTCCATCATTCTAATTTGCAGATTTTGATTAATGATTAACTTCAAAATTTCATCCTTGTTACTTTCATTTTCTACCATATCCTTAGTCTGTGGGTCTTCAGTTGAGGGAAACTTAAGTTGTTTGCGCGGAGCATAATTGTATGCATTCTTATTTTTAATGATTTCCTCAGCTGCCTTGCAGTCTTTTTGATCATATCAAAATTTCACTACAAGGTCTTCCAATGACTTCATCCTGTTGTCTTTAGCTAATGAAGACAATTTATCAATCTTCAACTGAGATTGAACATTTGAAAATGCTACTTTCAACTTGGAAAGAGACATGGTTGTTGTGGTCATGGTTGAAAATAACATATCTCCTGACTACCTGTGCTTGTCCATCTGGTCAATTGGGTGAATCTGCTTTGTATCAAAAGAGAAGAAAATATTCTTATACTCAGCATGAGTGTTTGGAAATGGCACTGTTGCCTACAGAAAGGCCATCTACATTCTTCCTTTCTCATTTTCAAAGGCAGTGAGAAGCCTTTGCTGTGATGTAGATTTTTGTTTCTAGAATTGACTGTAAACATTAGACTTCAATGCTTCATTTTTGTGTTTGATAACTAGGAATATGGAGAAAATATTTTTCTCTTCAGAAGAGTTGGCATCTGTATGCTGGATAATTTCCAATGGTTTTCTTGTAGGTGATGCTGATGAAGGAGTCTGAGGAACATTGGTAGATGTGGAGACTTAAATATCTCCCAAATATATGATCTCTAGTTGTTTCTCCTCTGAAAGCAAGGTGGAAGTGAGCTTTAGGCTGAAGCAACTGAAGAAAAAGTAGCTGATTTTTTGAGGGAGAATGTGCTTTACAAATTTGGATATCCTAGAGAAATAGTCACAGATTAGGGATTACAGTTTACCTCTCACCTCATTGAGGATATTTTGAGGAAGCACAATATTAAGCATAAAAATTCTACTGCCTATCACCCTCAGGCGAATGGCCAAGTAGAAGTAACTAATAGAGCTTTAGAAAGCATCCTCACCAAGGTTGTGAGAAACGGTAGAAAATATTGGGCAGATAGATTGGTAGAAGCTACTTGGGCCTACAACACCACTTGGAAGAAAACAACAATATTCACTCCTTATGAACTAGTCTATGGTAAGAAAGCTCTACTTTTAGTTGAGTTTGAATTCAATACTTTAAGAATGGATTCTGAATTAAATATAGATATAAAAAATGCCCAAAAAGAGAGGTTTCTGCAACTAAATGGATTAGATGAGTTCAGAATGTAAGCACTTCTTCATACAGAAGTAGTTTAGCTGCAAAGGAAGGTATGGCATGACAAGAACATCAAAGAAAATACCTTCCAAGAAGGATATTGGGCACTATTGTATGATTCAAGGTTTAAATACTTCAAAGGCAAGCTGATGAAAAGATGGTAGGGGCCTTACACAATGGATAAATGCTCTGATAATGGCGTAGTTAAAATCAAGACCATAGATGAGGAAGGGATCCCCTTGCTTGTCAATTGTCACAGACTTAAAATTTACAAGAAGCCTTTTTTAAGGGAATAATTCATCAATTCAATAAGAAGAGAGGTGTATGTGATGGGAAAATCCATAGTTTACCACACCCCCTGACAGAAAAAATAAAAAAGAATAATCTTGTGGTTTGAAAACCTCGATGGATGTGGCTCACTTGCTCAAAAAAAAAAAAAAGGAAAAAAGAAAAAAAAGGAAAAAAAGAAAAAGAAAATAAAGAATAAGGATCCATGGGTGAAAACCTCTCTGAGGCGCCCAAGGCGAGTTTGTGGGTTGAAAAAATCCATGGAGGCAGCCCACTTTCTTTCGAAAAAAGAAAAGAGAAAAAGAACAAAACCAAAAAATGCATCTACATCACTGTGTTTTTCTGTGTTTTTTGTTTTGCAGGTTGTTAATGGTTTCTGGAAAACAGAGGGAAGCATTCATCTTATTTTCCCTTCTTCTATATTGTCATCCATCCCATCATTCACTCCATTCATATTCATAACTTCCTCCATCACCTCCATACACCACACTCCTCCATTCTTGATCACAATGTAGCAAGAGAAGCAACACACAAACAGACTGCTACAAACATCAGGAAGTTCCTTAAAAAACAAAGTTGTTCATGGACTACCAAGAAGAGAAAAAAGGGAAACTGCATAACAAACTAAAGGAGAATGAAAATTCCACCCATGGAATCTCAAGTGCCCCATGCGACATCCACAACAGAGAGAAACAACAGACAAAGATTAGCAGCTCATTCAAGAAGTTGCTCCTTCAGCAAGCTGCTCACTCAGAGAACATGAATATGGTGAAGAAAAAAAAATCTAAAAAGGCTTGTCTCAAACCTCTATCTCTTGCAACCGCCTTGGAAGCAACATGTAAACTCATGTATAAGCTCTCACCTCTTGCTATGCATTCATAATAGCCATAAATAATTAATTTTCAGACTTAGAGTTTGAGGGGCAGAAAGGTGGTTAGTTAACTCGACCACCACCGTGAGGTATGACTGGAATAAAATTGGGAGTACACGCCACCTGGGCATGAAAAAGAAAAAAATTTAAATCAGTGGAGTAGAGTAGAACGAGGGGAGGTAAACACATAGTCCATCCTGAATTAACAGGGAGGAGGAACCAATTGTCTACAGCATAAAAAGGGTTGAGCGGAGTTATATTGGCACTCCAAAATTAGTTGCGTCATATAATAAAAGGAGATGTTGTCTCATCCAAACCAGTGAATTGAAAATTTTTAGAGGGAGAGGACTGACAGAAGCATGTAGCGCTTGAATAAGAAGAAGAAGAACCGGAAAGAAAAATAAGGAAGAAACCCGAGGAAGAATCAACAGAAACAAGAAGAAACCGAAGAAGAGAGAAACACAAAGGGCCAAAGAAAAACAAAAGAGATGGCCATATAAGTCATAGAGATAACAGAAGGTGGGCGAGACACAAACTCACAACCCAGCATCACATCCCCTCACTACAAAAAGATAACTACCACCATGGCTCCTCTGAGCACAAAAAGAAAAAGGTAGACCTCTAGGTCTTCCAGATCTAACAAGAATAAGAGAAAGCCAGAAACTTCTCCCCTAAGCCCGATCGTTAATGAAGAATATCCAAGGGGGGAGGAAAGAATCAAAGAAATATCTCTGAAGAAGCAGCTGCAGAAGGCACAAGTAGAGAATGTAGCGCTAAAAGATAAATTGCAGCAAAAAGAGGAGAAAGTAGCCACCATGGCGGACTTATGCATTGAAGCCCTTCAGCACAGATTCCCCTCTGACTCATATGCGGTGTACCTCAAAGAACAATGGCTTCTATTTCAAATAAACACTCTAGCCTCCCATGGATCACTCCTTTTCCAAGGTTGTAGGCAATTCATGAAGTTCTACAAGTAAGCCAACATAGCTGATCAAGAAAAGATGGCAGAGTTTTATATGCATAACTTAGTGCTGAAAAATCTGGAGATTTGGGACCCCAATCCTACAATGGGGGATATGCAGTTAATGGCTCTAGCATCTTGGATGGTGAATGAGGACAATAGATCCAAAGATATATGGAAGGTCATGGGAAGAAGAAACAAAGAACCCTTATATCTCACACCAGAAGTGTTCATCCCAAGAGAAGTCATACTTAACCATCGAGTTATTAAAAAGGACCCTACACTGGTTGAAAGCTACCTTCAGACTCAAAACTAGGTGATAGGCCACTTTGATGATGTTTCTAGGTAGCTAAAAGAGGAGTGCATTATGGCTAGCCAGAGGAGATGGAAAAACCTCCCACATAGCCTCAATAACAGGGAGTATCATACTCTAGAAAGACTGAGGGGTGCATTGGAGAGGGCACCATTATACAAGAGGGCCATGAAGGCCAAAAATATCCAATGGTTGGGACTAAAGCTCAACCCACCTTTGCTGCTGGGGTTGAATGATAAAGAGGAAACAGACGCACAAGATAGAGAATGGGAGAATGAAGAAAAGAATGATGGATTTTACCCCCTTGGGGAAACTACCATACTTCTTCCTCAGGAACTCAGGGGGGCAGTAAAAGATTTGAAGGAAATGGAGGAGGAGGATCAATTTATCAGAGGATGAGAAACCATTCAGTAGGGGGGTGATGATCATCATTAGACATATTTGGAGGGGTTAATAGTCACCTTTTTGCCTTCTTGGATCTCTTTTTCTTGCATTTTTATTATTATTTGGGTTTATGATGCTAGTATAGGTGGTGATTAAGGCTAACATACTCTGAGTGCCTAATATAAGGTTGAGTGCAGAAAATCATGATTTATTGAGTACTTTTATAAATTTTTTATCACAAATACTTGGAGGAGACAACAAGGAGAAAATATAGGAGGATTTTCCACCCTCAAAGGCAGCCGAAAGATCCCAAATATTCTCTCCAGCAATTTGAATTCCACAAGCAACTGAAGGATCCCTAAGAATTCTCTCCAGCAATTCGAATTCTAGAGGCAGCCGAAAAACTCAAAGAGGAGAGCACTCAATCTATGTTTACTTGGAGTCAAACTGGACTCAATCACCATTTTCAAGGGACCTATTGGTAGCTGCCCTGTAGAATAAATAAAGAAGAGCTAGAGCTAGGAGGAGTTAGTATATTCTAGTCTCGATTCCATCCAGAACTATTGTTATGAGCTATTGAGATTTTTGTTTTATTCACGGATGAAAATTTTCGAGATGTATGCAGTTATTCTTTTATGAAATGAGAAGATTGGTTCCATTTGACTAATTTAAGTTTCAAAGGGCTAGGCTCGTGGGTTAGGGCCCCATCCATGTGCCTCAGCTTCTCTGTTTTTACTATCTTTTCCTTTTTTTCATTTAGCTAGTTTGGGTTCTGCCATTTAAGTTAGATATGCTTCTGATACGTTTCATTGCTATTTAGTTTTTGTGCTTCTATTGTTTTAATTGCTTATGCATAGTGAAATAATGGAAAAAATCCAAAAATGTGGTCAAGTCTCCCCCCCTCTCATCTCTGTCAATAGAGTTCGAAGTAGGGAATACCTTCCCACAGGCAAAAATTGATTTCTATTCGAGTTCGGGGAAGAATTTGTTGTTACCAAGTCCAAGGTTTTCCATCACCATTTCATCCTGCATTTCTGTCTGTCTCCCATGCATAATCCACAGGTGTGTTTCATTTCTGAGCACTACTCTTACGCCTCCATTCCCCTCCTTCTCTTCTCATCTTAACATTGTATTTACCTTTTCTTTTCACAATGCACTTAGCCTTGCAAAGCCTTATTTCTTTGTTTTCTTCGTTCATGACTGCCTTATCCTTCCTATGAAAAACGCGTGAAAAACCATTCAAAACCACCGAAACCCAACCTCCGCCTTTGCTCCTCAAAATTCCCTCTACCGTATGTCGCACTTTGAAAATCGCAACGTTTGGCTTTTACCTTCAACACTTATTGCTCGTTCCTTGCAATTGCGATATTGCGAAATCGCAATTCGCACTTCGTACCGGTTATTCTTTCTCCTTTAACACTTACCGCTGTTCGGGCTGATTGTGATAGTGCAATCTCACCCCGCTGTTGGTTCCACCGCCATGTCGCCATTGCAAATCGCACTTCGCCTCCTTTAGATTTTACCCTGAACACTTATCGCTCGTTCTTGCATTTGCGGTATTGCAAAATCGCATCCCGCAGAACTTACCATATCACACATCGCACCATGCACATTTTAGTTTATTCCTATTAAACCCCTACCGCTATCCATTTAAAATTGCAAAGTTGCGATTGCGAGATCGCACATCGCAACTTTTACCTCCATCGCGTCCCCGCCAACACATATTTCGATTCTTTCCTCTCCAAAGCCATTTATTGCGCTACACTAAGGTTTTATAAGGTTTTAAACCCCCTCTTTCCGCTTCTAAGCCTTTTCCAATTCTTTCCGCTCCCAAGTCATTTCTCTCATTATAATAATTTTTTCTAAGGTTTTAATCCCCGCTTTCCATTTCTAAGCCTTGTTCCATGTGCTAAGCCCTCAATTCGCTCCTTTAGCCCTTTTTCTTCCTCCAAGATGCACATTACTTTTTTTTAATTAGAATTAAGTCGTGGATAGTTTAGTTTCATGGATAAGAGCATGGTATATAGATCATAGGATAAGTAGAGTGCATTTAGCCATTTGGCCAAGATAAGTGTGGTTTAGAATTAGTTTCATTTCTGCCATTTACTTTAAGTCATTTCCCTTTTTTCCAATTAAATTAGTTTCATTCTTGTCATTTCTTTTTAGCACTTTAGTTTAATTTCCCTTTTGTCTTTTCCTTCCAGCAATTTACTTTACAGTTGTCCTCATCATTTAAGAAATAGCACCCTTTCATAAAGTAGAAGAGGATGACATGAACAGAATGCATTTGCTGTGTATAAAGCACTGCCACCTCAAAATTTGCATGAACCTCAGGTTGATAAAGTAAAGTAGGATAGTGCCTGGGAGTTGCAGCAAGCACCAGAATCAAGCATACAGTTATACAATAAAAATTAATGAGTCTTAAAGGTCACATAAAATGGTGGAACAATTGCGTCGATCATATCAAAACTAAGGCCAAACACTACTGAGTGATTTTCAGAAATGAATAACGTTTTCCAAGTTGTTAGGAATAATAAGAGTAACATACCTTGCTTGTATAATGGGTTGAAAAGCCATAGATGATGATGAAGATGTAGGTGAATGAGTATTAGAGGATGGAGAAGAGTGTGAAGGAGGAGGAGGAAGTGAGGATTTCAAAGGGATTTTAACAATCAACTTTTGAGCTCATGGTGTTAAATCTTCTTCCTTATATTCAAACATAGGATTAGAATAGACATAAAATTTCTCTTCTTGTTTAGTAGAGCTTGATGGAATATAATAATAAATTGGAGTGACAAAATCTATAGGCTTCAATTCATGTAAATGTAAGCCCAATCTTGTCTCAGATGTAGGTGAGTCTAAAGGGAAGGATGGAACTTGATATGACTCAAGTGATTCTGTCAACAAGGTTGATTGAAGATCTACTCCTTTTGAATAAAGTTCAGTAACTCTAGGAGGTACTTGAGTCGAATCAGGATGAGATGATACTATTGAAAAGGGATCTACAAATGAAATTTCTTCAGGGTGTAAAGCTGAAGAGGAAGAAGAAGAAATTTTTTGTTTTCTTCTCAAAGAGGCTTCCCTAATAATTTTTTGTGGATATGGTAAAGGGTTAACAATCTCAGACTCAGAATGTGATCTAGTGTGCTTAAAGGGATCCAACTTGAACCAGTGGAATCACCAGGTGAAATATTTTTACCAATATCCTTATCCTTTATTCACCTTAAAGGAAAGGGGAAAATCATTTCCCCAGGAAAATTTAGCTTTCAATTCTTCGTCTCCTCGGAAATGGCGCCAATCTGATGTTGTCTTTTGAGATAACCTAAAGTCGATAAGTTATGACAAAAAATCTAAAATATTTGTTTTTTTTGAATAATTGGATGACAAGTGAACAATTTTCTAAACATGTGATTTTAACTTAGAAAGATCCTTAACAAAATAAAAGTTCTTTAAATACTTATGGTTAATTTTATTTTAAGTGGGATGGATAAGAGGAATGTGAAGAAGTATAAATGATTTAATATTCAGATAGGGTATTCCACCATTTATAAGCAGACATTATGAAAACTTTGTTTTCATAATCAACAAAATATAATCAAGTCATAACAGGAACCTTTGTGTAATCAAACTTCAAGAGGAATTTACAATAACATATAGCTTTGTAAATTAATCTCTTAATCCAATTACAACTTCACAACAAATCGTAAATGAAACTGAGATTCAATTAAATTTCCAATTGGATAATTGTTAATGAATTAAATTATATGAAGAATACATAATGAAAAACATAATATAAATAACTCACACAAATACAATCCATTAGAAGTAAATCCAGAATCCTTTGTTATATAAAAAATGCTCCAACTATTACAAATATGTTTGATAACTAGCTCAAGGGTGCAACCAGGAATACTTTCATGAATGAAGTATTTAAACAAAACAAAACAAATTACAATAAATCCCTGAGTGACAAGGCAAGCTATAATTTCTCAAAATAAAATTAAAGGGAAGGAATTCGATCCAAAGGATTGAATCTATATATCTGGCACTATTTTGATGGAAAACTGTTGATGAATTGGCCTCTTTTGATGGAATTTGTTGCTGACTTGGCCCTCAAAAAACCTAATGTGCTGGCATGCTGTAAAATTTATCCTTTTACTCGATAGTTTCACAGAACTTATTCCATTGATCTTGAATTTGGATTTCGACACTCATCATTTTCCTGAAGATTCCATCTACTTCAGTGTATCTGTCAAAAGTTGGTCTTTGAATAAATAAATTTTTGATTTGATGTTGAACGATCAAATCAAGTTGCAGAGCTTTAAGAAAAGCTTTCCCTGTAATGTGACCTTTGATACCTGCAAAATTTGACTTTTCTATTGCAATTGTATATAACTTTGTGCAACAATCTTCTAACTTAATCAACTTATCATCTAATCCTACTAAGCCTGGCAATCCTTTATGATTTAAAACATTAAATTTAATATGAAACCTTTGAACAATAATATTTAAAGCTTCACACTTAGTTTGCAATTGATTAATTAAGTTTCTTTTCTACAAAACCTTCTTTATCTCCAGAATGGTTGCAGTTCTGTCCAAGATATTGATTGCTTCTAACTCCTCTCTGTTCTTTGAATTGAGAACCTTGATCATGTCTATGGCTTCACTTGGTTTCTTCTTGAGTTGATATTTTTTCTCTTGAATTGCTGTTCTGCATTTGGTGATGAGTTCCTACTATTCGAAGATGACCTGTATGGATGACCATACTTCAATGATGGACTTGTTGATGTCTAACTAGATATTCTGCTTAGCTTCACCTAGAGTCGCTGACATTAGAGATTCACTCTCTAGTTCTTTGAATTTAAGTGGTAATTTATGAGGCTTCTGTAGTTCCTCTACTAACAAAGTATCATTCTTAATCTTCTGAGACTCAAGAGTTTGGAACCTCTGCTGTAACTTTTCATGTGCCTGTTTTTAAATGGCCAAGTCTTGTGCCAATTTTACTGCATCAGTTGTAGTTAATGCTACTGAAAGTTCTGTAGCTACAAAATATGTGTGAGTTGCTAGAGTAGGATCAATATTCACTTGGAGTGCTGCTTTCTCTTTCAACAATGATTCTTCAATTTTCTCTTCCATATTTCTAATTTGCAGATTTTGATCAATGATTAACTTCAAAATTCCCTCCTTGTTACTTTCATTTTATACCACCTCCTTAGTCTGTGGGTCTTTAGTTGAGGGTAGCTTAAGTTGTTTGTGTAGAGAAGAAATGTATGCATTCTTCTTTTTAATGATTTCCTCAGCTGCCTTGCAGTCTTTTGGATCATATCAAAATTTCACTACAAGGTCTTCCAATGACTTCATCCTGTTTTCTTTACCTAATGAAGACAATTTGTCAATCTTCAAATGAGATTGAACATTTGAAAATGCCGCTTTCAACTTGGAAAGAGACATGGCTGTTGTGGTCATAGTTGAAAATAACATCTCTCTTGACTGCCTGTGCATGTCCATATGGTAAATTGGGTGAATCTGCTTTGTATCAAAAGAGAAGATAATATTCTTATACTCAACACGAGTCTTTTGAAATGGAACAGTTGCCTACAGAAAGGCCATCTACATTCTTCCTTTCTCACTATCAAAGGCAGTGAGAATCCTGTGCTGTGATGTAGACGTTTGTTTCCAAAATTGACTGTAAACATCAGACTTCAATGCTTCATTTTTGTGTTTGATATCTAGGAATTTGGAGAAAATATTTTTCTCTTCAAAAGAGTTGGCATCTGTATGCTGGATAATTTCCAATGGTTCTCTTGAAGGTGATGCTGATGGAGGAGTCTGAGGAACACTGGTAGATGTGGAGATTTCAATATCTCCCAAATATATGATCTTTGGTTGTTTCTCCTCTGAAAGCAAGGTGGAAGTGAGCTTTGGCTTTTTGTGTTGCAAGATAAACTCTTTCATGATGTACTTGGCTTGTGGAGTCTCTTCTCTGATTCTTTTTTGGTGCTTACTTTCAGGCACTAGTGTTTGTACATTTGAAGTGGACATGACTTGTTCATATGCCTCCTATAGAGTACCTTCCACCCATTCATCCTGGTTCATGTTTTTCTCTATTTCTGCTATGGAGGTATGAGTGTAAGAATTTGTCTTGAGTTCAACTCTCAAAGAAGAAATAATGCCATGGGGGTCATATGACCAAGTAAAAATTGGCTGAAAACCCATATTTTTTAACAATGCATCTGCATCAGCACCACCTGCTCGAGTATTGCAGATGAAGGATCCAATATAAGCCTTGAGTTTAAACTAGGTTTTTCTCTTTCCTGAGACAAAAATTCTCATAGGTACATATTTTGGAAGCTTGTAAGGTGAGAGTTCGCAACCATATACCCTGATCTATGTATAATTTTTGTATAGGTACCAATCACCTGTCTTTGCTTGTTCATTGAGGTGCAGAATCCTTTTAATGTCTTCTCCAATCCTGGGCTCTGATTGACTTGTAAGGAGCTACCTTACTGGATGTATAAAGCAGTTTATGAACTTTGAAAAAGAAGTGGTTGTTGATGAAGCTCTGACCAACTTTTTCCAATGAATCACTGATTGATTCACTCCCCGTGCATCCTGTTTGTTGAAGTTGATAAGAAACATATCTTCCTGCAGAAACAAAATCATATAAATGATCACAAAAGAATAATTAAATACTCCTTGTGCGGTGAATTTCATGAATTGTTCATGTATAATTTGCCAAGAAATGGTTGTAATTATACATAAACAATGGTGATTTATCTTGACTGAAAATAGATAAGAACACCATGATGGGTTCATCAACTATTTCATCGTTTGGGTATCCTAGGAGGTAAGAAATAAGGGAAATGCAGTGCTTGGAAGCTATAGGAAAGATGGAGGATGCATATGGAGGATTTTTATTTGGTAACTCTGCATTTTTAGGTAAGAAAATGTCAAATATCTGAGCTCTCTGAGGGAAAGACAATTTATGATGGTCCATGAGTGTAGTAGGTGAGAAATGGGACAAGGAATCAGATGAAGGGATAAGAAGCATCTGGTTTATGTTTTCAGGGGATATGGTGATCATAATGTTTCCATTCTGAGCCACCACTGACCTGGTTATAGGGTCATACTGCTTTTGGCACCAGGAAATTAAATCAGGAAAGGGATGAATTTGTGGGAATGAAAAAAAAGGCAACATAGATTCCCAGAACCTGATAGGGTCCTGGTTATCAATGTGCTTATGTTTTAGCCACAAATGTAGCTCATAGAAGTCGAATTCATAGTGACAATATTTGATTTTGAAGTAGTCGTCAGCTAGGGGTATGAGGTCAAGGTTAATATGTGATGTAGCAGCAGTAATGTATTCTGCAATGGGTTTGGCGACCTCAGGAATGACTTCAACAGATGAATGAGCGACCTTAGAGATGACCTATGCAACACTGTCGACGATCTGGACTTCTTCTATCACTGTTTTCTTGCCTTTACCCTTAGGAGTCATTTGTTTCTTGGTTTTGGCCTTGGGTGCCATGCTTGACAGGTATCGACTAGAACAAGACTTTGAAGCTCAGGTTATAGAAATGATGACAGGGTTTCAGGAATATGGAAGGTGTTTGCAGAAATGACAGTTTTATGTGAAATTAAATGCGAGGATAAGAGAAATTTGAACGAGGAGGTAAAGTATAGAAAAAGAGGCTACAAATGATTATATAGGCTGTGTTAAGGTTTAACTGTCTAGTGAAGTTTAATTTTATAATGGGATGATTAATGGTCTAGGAGCGGGTTCATTGGCTAACGGGCGATTTAACGAGCATAATTGGATTGTTGGGAGTTAATGGCCAAGTGACATGGAGGGATATAATTAGACAGTGGACCAACGTGTATGTCATGAGGAGGAAGGTTTGTTGGCTGAAAACACGGGAAGAAACGGTCATCGAACGTGGGAAAATGGTCAATGGCGATGAAAAACTGGAGGTGGATTTCGGGGGGTGCCTCCTGATTTCTTGTTTTTAGCTGGAGTGGGTGCAAAGTGATGCGGTGTTACCACGTCGCGATTTTGGGTGGCCATGGATACCAGACTTCGAAACCCCCCCCTTGCGTTAACAAGAAACTTGGGGGGGGGGGGTCACGAAGTAGACCTCCGCTGTAGACTTGAGGTGGGCTCCAGATCTACCGTTGAAAAGTGCTAGCGCTTTATGCAAATTTGATTTTACCTTTTGTCGCGTAGAAAATTTATAATAAATTCAAAATGATTATATATATTTAAGTTTTAATAATGAAATTAAAACTCCTTTTGAAGGTCTTCACATCAAAATTAAAATTAAATATCATTCTGAGTGTCCGTGCTTTTAAACAGGCAACCATGGTTTAATTTAAAAAACTAAAGCATTTACATGTTTTTTTATTTCATGCTTCCTTAACATTTTTTTGCTTTGCCTTCCTTATTTAGAGAAAACTACTCCAACATTTTATTCTAACATGGATGTAATAAAAATGTGTTTTTCCTAACATTTTTAAAATATTTATTTTTCATCCATGTTCTAACTTAGCATTTTATTTTTATTTTTTCAAAATACCATGCCAACTTATCAAAACTAGATAATGTTAGAACAAGGCCCAAAACTGTCCATATATAGTTTAATAAGTATTAAGAGTACAAATCCTATTGTATCAACTATAAAACTCATAAAACCATTTATCCTTCCAAAATGGTCTATTCCATAAGTGCAAACTAGCAGTCACTTCAACCTCACTGATCATAATTGATCCTATCTATCCCAACTAAATATCCATACCTGCACATAATAAAAGTTAATGTATCTTAGCCATAACTGCTGTGTTATTCAACATTTAAACCCATTATGTTCAATAAATGATACCCACCCAATAAAAACATTTAAACCCACTGTGTACAATAAATGGCACCCACCCAATAATTTCAATAAATGACATTCAAACTATTCTATTTCCCAGTAGAACAGATCAAAGCACATGGATAAAAAAAAACAAATTCCCAACCATTGGATCATATCAAATTCAATCTTGATTACACATGCAAAATGAAGCCATTGCAATCCATGTCCATCATTGTCACCAATTAAATTCCACTACAAAAAAATATAAAAGAAGTTCAACCACTGCTGAAGTTGCATGTTTCATATTCAAACTATCCACCAGCGTTGGAGACAAACCAACACAGAACACACCCCAAAACATTTCACAATATATTCAGGTTAGTATTTTCAATTACATCACAATTTTCTTACAATTTTATTTTAATTTCTAAGTCTTTGTTTCAGTTTTCTTACACTTTTATTTTCATTTATAAGCCTTTATTTCAGTTTTCCTTTCATTTCTGAGTCTTTATTTCAGTTTTCTTATAGTTTAATTTTCATGAATATATATATATATATATATATATATATATATATATATATATTTTCTATTTTCTGTAGAAATTATATAACATATGCATTTATATGTATAGATTCTCCTAATCTAATAATATTTATATTCTTTCTAAATACAGAATCCTTCCACTGTTAATCTTTTGCGGGAATTCAAACACATGAAGCAATAAAAAGCAATCGCACATAACACAATTTTTTAACGGGAAAGCATGAAGCTAAAAAGCCCAATTATCATATATTATGTATCATGGAGATCATGTAACAATCTCATACAAAGCTTAGTACATCAAGCTCTCAGTATAATCAATCATCACACACTAACATGAAGAAATCTGCAAATCCATGCACTGATTTCTTGCCACCTGATAGCCTGCCTCCACTGCGCAATCCCTGCTGAAGAAGACCCCTGAATGAATTCGAATCTACCTCGCCTTGACTGTGTAATCTTCATTGGAAACTCTAATGTGTGTGTGATGCAATCAATGCATCACTATAGTCACAACAAATAGTCCATCTCACCCTTTCACCTATCTCTCCACTAGGTCTCCACTGGAACTGACATGCACTGTAGTTAACTGTTGTTTCTATTCAGTTGTTAGTGAGTTATTAGTTGTGAATTAATTAACTAATTAATTCACTTAACTCTCACTAGTGTATCTTTCAGTTAGACTAGATACAACTAGCTCAACTAAGTTTAACTCCATTAACTGAGTTAACCTTAATAACAACTCCATGAACTACTCTTCCAACTCTGTCATAACTTTTCCACTTCAGTTCTAACTGGGTCCTCCATGCATGAGCCACCAATAAACCCTAGGAATTGCGTAATTCCTTCAGCTCACTGATTTTCCAAATCTGTATACTGAAATAAAGTGCTCCAAGAGAATAAGTTGATATTTAGAGTCTGATTATTATTAAGGGCTAATAATAATCGACACATCTATTTTGAGATCGATGATCTATAAACAGACTTTGCCCAATATTCTAAAAATAGAATTTCATCTATTTTTCCAACTTGACCAACCATCCACAAATAACATCCTGCAACTTTTGAAATATGATCACCATGTCTAAAAATAGACTGTCTAAAAATAGACAGTCTAAAAATAGACTTACACATAAAAATAGCCTGTGGGCCCACTTAGTGAAGGTGACTAATTTTCACTAAGCTTCATCATCTTGTTGAATCTCAACACTCCCTCTCAACAAGATAGGGATTATCCTTCACCCCGATCCCACCTCTATAGTATTCGAATTTTCTCCTGTCGAGTGCCTTCGTCAGAATATCTGAATCCTGATCTTCCGTAGGAATGTACTGAAGCAACATGATCTTCGCTGCACACAATCTCTGATATGATGATACCGGATATCAATACGTTTAGATCTATCATGAAACATAGGATTAATCGAGAGTTTAATGTAACTATGATTATCACAATGTATCACTGTAGGATCTAAATGTGAACCGAACAAACCGACCTAGATCTTCCTCATCCAGATAGCCCCACATGCAGCTTGACTTGTTGCCATGTATTCTGCTTCCACTGAAATGAGTGCCACGGATATTTCTTTCCTGCTATACCAAGAAAATGTTGTATATCCGATATTGAAAACCCCTCCTGATGTGCTCTTTCTGTCTGTTGGGCTTCCCGCCCAATCTACATCTGTGAATTCATGCAACTTCACCTCATTCGTCTATTTGTACCATAAGCCATACTCAGATGTGCCCCTGAGATACCTCAGGACATGCTTGCCTTCCTTCCAAAAGAGCTTTGTAGGCTTAACCATCGCTTGTGAAAGCTGGTTCACCGCATAGCATATGTCCGGTCTTGTATTAACTAAATACATGAGCGAACCCACCAACTGTCAATAAACAGTGGCATCCACTACCTCTGGCGATGTAGCATCCTCTTTCCTCCAATTTCCTAAAAGAGGAGTGTCGATAGGCTTGCAAACTTGCATGTGAAACTTCTCCGGTATCTCCCGAGCATACTTGCCTCGAGACACAAACAATTCACCTTCCCGCTAACATATTTCAAATCCAAGGAAATAATGAAGGAGGCCCAAATCCTTCATCTCAAACTCCTTTGTAAGATCTGCCTTGCATGAGTGTATCAACTGCTCATTACCCCTTAGTATTAAATCATAAACATAAAGTACAATGATTAAAAACTTATCCTCCACCACAATTTGGTACATGTTTGCATCCACCTCACTCTTGGTGAAGCCAAGTCTAGTGAAATAGTTGTCGATCCGAGTGTACCAAGCACAAGGTGCTTGTTTTAGCCCATATAATGCTCTTTTGAGCCTGCACACATGCGACTCACTGATGAAGATTTCAAATCCTTCAGGCTGCTCAATGTACACCTCTTCCTCAATGATCCCATTAAGGAACACAGTCTTCACATCCATCTGATGAATGTGCCAACCCATCTGCACTGAGAGAGCAAGGATGATCCTTATGGAAGAATGTTGTGCGATAGGTGCAAAGGTTTCTTCATAATCAATCCCCTCGATCTATGAGTAGCCTCTAGAAATAAATCTTGCCTTATACTTCTCAACGCTCCCATCAAAATCTTGCTTTACCTTGTAGATCCATCTTGATCCTACAACTGATTTACCCACCAGCCTTGGAACAATCTCCCAAGCACTGTTTCTGAGAATGGAGTCATACTCCTCCACCATGGCATCTACCCATGTGGGATTCTGCACTACTTCTTCAAAAGAAGATGGATCTGTCACAATACACTTGCTCATGAGAGCCATGTATCTAGTAAATCGGTCAGGTGACTGTCTCTATCTGCGCTGTGATGTAGGGACTCCTACATTCTGTGCCGCATCAAGATTCAGTCTCTCAGCTTCTATGGTATGCTTTCTTCCTATTCTAATGTTTGGTTCTGCATGAGTGGACTCCTCCACTCCATGAATCTCTTCCTATGGCTGATCCACATCTAGAGGCTCATCTTTGGGAACAAGAAGTTCCTCCTCTGCATGCAAGTGTAGCTCCCTCTCAAGCGACAACTTCATGGCTTTCACGTCATTAAATTTTATATCCCATTGCACCACAATCATTCGACTGTTTATCAAATACACACGATAATTATGGGGTGTTTCTGTGTACCCCACAAATATCCCAACTTCTGCAGTCAGCTCCAGCTTCTTCCTGGCGTCCTTTGTCACATGAATGTAAACAGATGAGCCAAAAATATTCAAATGAGAAATATCAAGCTTCTTACCAGTAAAAGCTTCTTCAGGTGTACTCATGCCAAGTACTCTACGAGGACAACGGTTTTGCAATTAAACCATAGTGTTGCATGCTTCCGCCCATAAGTGAATTGGTAGGCCCTGGTCATGCAGCATAGCTCGTTCAGCACCCACGATCGTTCTGTTTTGCCTCTCTGCAACCCCATTCTATTTTGGGTTATGAGGTGCTATGAGTTCTCTTCGAATTCCTTCTTTTCTATAGAATTATTTGAATTCACCCAAGATATATTCACCACCATTATTGCTCCACAGAGCTTTCACTTGCTTCCCCAACTCCTTCTCCACTGATGCTTTAAACTCACAAAACTTTGAGAATGTTTCGCGGCATGAAGAAGATCCAACATCTACGACAATATTCATCAAAAAATATAACATAATACTTGTGTTTTGCTGTTGAAGCAACCAAGAAAGGTCCACACACGTTTGTGTGAATTCTTTCAAGGATCACCGAAGCACGGTTTTCCTTCTCATGAAAGTTGGTCTTCACAAACTTACCCATAGTACATACCTTGCACTAATCTGATTGCGCAAGAGTACCCTTGGGAAGTCCAATATAAATTTGTTGCAAAATATTCAAAGCGCCATGGTGAAGATGGCCCAATCTCCTATGCCATAATTCGCCCTCATCTCGGCTCACCACTTCTTCTGCTTTGCCCATCATTACAACGCAGCCATCTACCTCTAGCTTTTAGAGATTCTTAACTTGAATCCATATCCTCTTGGTTTGACCCGTTTTTTTATGTCGCAAGAAAGCTTTTCCATTGCTAAAAACAATGTCATAACCTCTGTCTTTCAACATTGTGACCAAGACCAAGTTCTTCTTCAGACCTGGAACCTGCATAACATATTTCAACATAAATGGATTACCTGACTCCCTCTCAAAGGTAATGGTCCCAATGTCGGTCACACTATATCGACCATCGTTGCCCATCTTTATATGCATTTGAAGGTCCTTCTCCTCCAAATCACTAAACAAATCCTTGTCTCTCGTCATATGGAAAGACGCACCACTATCAAGATACCACACCGATCACATTGAGCTTGAAACCAAGAATGCGATCAAAGAGAAATCAAGTTCAAATTGTGAGGCTAAGGCCTCACCCACTATAGCTCCAACAACCTTCTTGTTCTTCTTCTTCTATGGGTAGTTAGTGGCGAAATGCCCATGTTCGTGACAGTGAAAACACTTCACCTTGGACAAATCCTGCTTCTTGCCTTTAGCCTCAGATTTTGAAGGGAATTTATTCCCATTCCATTTCCTTGCTTTGGCAGCCAAAACACAATTCTCTTCATCTTCATTCTTCAATGAATAGCCATCCCTGGTACTTCGCCTTATCTCCTCCTACACAAGATCCGACCAAAGTCGCTCCCAACCCGACAGTTTCTCCCGTCCATTGACAGAGTCTTCATAGCTATGCCAACTCTTTGGAAGCCCAAGGAGAGCCAAGCTCACCAAGTCATAATCATCAACAGTAATCCCCACACTTCCCAGTTCATCCCTACAGTGGACAAACTTCGTGAGATATTTTGGAATACTGTCGCCCTTCTCCATTTTTATTTTTTTGAGCTTATCTTTCAGCGCCAACTTCCTCTGGTTGCTGCTTCTTTGGAAAAAATCTATCAAAGCCTTCCAAATTGCAAATGGAGTGGATTTTCCGTGAAGGCTGGACACAATATGGTCCTTCACACCTTCCAACATAATTATTTTTTGTCTTTGCTACCTTATTTTTCCATGCATCAAGTAATGCAGCATCACTAGAACCAGGCTTAGGAACATCGCTGTCGATGAACTCCTTCAGTCCATTATCTTCCAGCACTACCTCCATCCTATCCTTCCAGGCTATGTAATTTGAGCTCCCATTAATGGCATACTCCAATCACAACTCATTGAAAGAAATTTCAATGTATACTCAAATGCCGCACTAAGAAATTTCTACAGTAAATTCGAATTGTCCACTAGCACAAAATCAACAATTCTTCACAATTGCAATATTCAAGAATTAACACTGCTTTGATACCATGTAGAAATTATATAACATATGCATGTATATATCCAGATTCTCTTGATCTAACAATATTTATATTCCTACTAAATACAGAATCCTTCGATTGTTAATCTTCTGTGGAAATTTAAAAACTCAATTGCAAACACATGAAGCAATAAAAACAATCGCACATAACATAGTTGTTTAACTGGAAATCCTGAAGCTAAAAACCCCAACTATCATATATTATGTATCATGGAGATCATGTAACAATCTCATACAAAGCTTAGTACATCAAGCTCTCAGTATAATCAATCGTCACACACTAATATGAAGAAATCTGCAAATCCATGCACTGATTTCTTGCCACCTGATAGCCTGTCTCTACTGCGCAATCCCTACTGAAGAAGACCCTTGAATGAATTCAAATCTACCTTGCCTTGACTACGTAATCCTCATTGGAAACTCCAGTGTGTGTGTGATGCAATCAATGCATCACTATAGTCACAACGGATAGTCCATATCACCCTTTCACCTATCTCTCCACTAGGTCTCCACTGGAATTGACATGCACTGTAGATAACTGCTGTTTTTATTCAGTTTTTAGTGAGTTATTAGTTGTGAATTACTTAAATAATTAATTCACTTAACTCTCACTAGTGTATCTTTCAGTTACACTAGATACAACTAGCTCAACTGAGTTTAACTCCATTAACTGAGTTAAACTTAATAACAACTCCATGAACTACTCTTCCAACTTTGTCATAACTTTTCCACTTCAGTTCTAACTGAGTCCTCCATGAATGAGCCACAAATAAACCCTATGAATTGCGTAATTCCTTCAGCCCACTAATTGTCCAAATCTTTATACTGAAATAAAGTGCTCCAAGAGAATAAGTTGATATTTAGAGTCTGATTATTATTAAGGGCTAATAATAATCGACACATCTATTTTTAGATCAACGATCTATAAATAAACTTCGCCCAATATTCTAAAAATAGAATTTCATCTATTTTTCCAACTTCACCAACCATCCACAAATAGCATCCTGCAAATTTTGAAATATGATTACCATGTCTAAAAATAGATATAGGCTAAAAATAAACTTACACCTAAAAATAGCCTGCGGGCCCACTTAGTGAAGGTGACTGATTTTCATTAAGCTTCACCATATTTTTGAATCTCAACATGTTCCTATGTTCTGAATGAAATAGGACACAACCATAATGCAGAGTATTGGCTAGTATGGCTAGCTACAGATGAAAAAGAACATAAAAAAGAACATAAAAAAGAACAAAACTCATTTATAGTTGAACACAGATTCATCCCAATGCCTAGGAAAGTTTTAATGTTTTAAAGAGAGTGTGTATGTTAAATTTCCCCAAAACAGAATTGCATACAATATCTACAAGAAGTTTATAGCTGAACACGGATTCATCCCAATGGACGATTGAAAAACTCACAACATAACACTGAATTTGTTGGAGGCATACTACACTGAACAACCACGTTATCCAACTATGCGACCAAGACCTTTGCCTTCTAGGCTTCCATCAAATATAAGCACAAGACCTTTACCTTCTAGGCTTCTACCAAAGGTAAGCCCAATGAGAACCTGATGGCACAAATTGAACAATACAAAATATAACATTGAATTTGTTGGAAGCCTGCTAGACTAAACAAATGAATGCTTCGATTAAGTGAAGAAGACATTTGCCTTTTAGGCTTCTAGAAGACTAATGAGGACCTTAGGCCTTAATTTAAAGGAAGAGTTGAGGAAGCTCAACTAAAAAAAATTATAGGACCATGACTATTGCTTCAGGTAATACCTTCCAAGAGCTAACAAAACATATAGGGCCTTCACTATAGATTCAGGTTCGACATCCCAAGACCTAAGACATTATTTGTGCCTAAGTAAGACCTCTCAAGACCTTAAGAAATGTTCGGATGTAAGACCTTTTATTGGTCCATAAGTTCCTGTCTTCCCAAAGCACTTTAAATCATGAGACTGCTTTGTAAGAGACATTAGAGATTAGTGGTGTAATATTTCTCTTACCGACCATTCTATGGATGTTAATTCAGGCTGTATAAAACTAGGAGACACAATAGTAACTGTTACAAAATTACTGATAAGCTCAACCCTAAGTGTCTCAAAGAAGTTCAATAGTGCTCCTTTGGCTTCTTGTAAACAAGATGGTATAAATAAACTCATGCTTTGTATTATTATTATGATAGGATTTTGCATATGGAAAAGGATGAAGAGATGATGAGATTCATACACTGTAAACTGTTATAAATGGGAAGGGAAGAAATGCACTCATGGAACTAGAGACCATTATCAATAAAATCATGCTCTGTATTATTATTATTATTATAGGCTTTTGTATATCTCTCAGGTAATTACAAAACATGCTTTAGTTTAATATGAATATACACTGAGGAAATATTCAATTCTGAGACAAATAGCTGAGAGTCGTGGTTAAGTTATGGGGAAAAATCATTAACATTCAAAATTCTCAAACTAGAGTACGTACCAGATTGAACAATATTTTCAATCTTAGAAATTTGCAAAGAAATAATTCTAAATTAGAGAAACTACTCAAATAATCAAAATGTGCCATGAGGCTATCTTAAAATTCTCTATATACCCCATAACATCATCAGACAACATATATTGCACTAATTTATCTTTCTAAATATGCATGAAATTTTTAAGACTGGTGCACTTAAGAATCTTACTGTTTTGGAAATTATTCTTTCAAGCTCTGAAATGGCATTTATATATGTCTATCTAGTCCCAAAGTGTTTGATGAAAGCCCATGAAGGTTCAAATTGGGACTGTAATTGTGCCTGTAGCAGGTCATGGGGTATTGATAGGCTTGGCTATTCCTAGCATCCTCGACAGACATAAATATGATCATATTTGGTCAAAAGTAAGCACTCAAGATACTGGAATTAAAATCCTTATGACCAATTTTTTCTCACATTATTGATAAATAACTAAAATAGTCATATATTTATCTAATATGCATCTTGGACAAACCCGAACTTGAAAGTAGTAAAACTGGTTTGGCATGTAGTCAACTGAAAATGAAACATGTCCCTTTTTATTTGTAAAGCCAAACAACAGGAAACAATACTAGCTTTTATAAACAAGTTATCAAAATAGTCATTGTATTTTAAGTGTAAAAACAAGTTATCAAAACAATCATTGTATTTTAAGCGTAAAAACAAGTTATCGAAACAATAATCACTGATATATTTGAAAGCATACAACTAATTCCATCTGTAGATTTGTTTTTTTAAGGATACTGTCAAAAATCCATATGTATGAAAATCTCCTGAGCTGCTACTAACATACATGTTGATAGTTCCAGTAATAAAGGAAATATATGTTTGGCTTGTATGAAAGCATACTTTTCAATTATTCTTAATTAAATGCATGCAATAATTTTGCAGGCATTTTCATCTATGGCAAGAGTTATTTATGTAGCTCGTACAAGGAGAAGTGGCAGAAGAGTGACTAGGGGTGCCTAGCTGCGATGCACTTCATCAGATGAGGAAAGGACAGGTGATGTGAATGTCAACAATGCTCCAAAAAATGTTGTTGAGGATGACCATGTGGCTAAAGCTGATGTTGTCACACCATCACTCACATAGCCACCATCAACCGCAATCTAAGGGGAAAGTCCAACAAAAAATATCAGCTCTGTAAGAGGTTGCAAAAAAGAAGAAATGTTAGCTGCAATTGACGACATAGAGTTTAATGGATATTCAGTTCGAGCATCTACAAAGAAACATGGTATTACTCCCTCATTAATACATTATTGGATAAATGGGCTCACTCATACCAAATGTAGAGGGCCTCTTACAGTTATGACTGAAGAGGAGGAGGTCGAGGTGGTTGAGTGGTGTAAATAAATGGCCCAATTGGGACATGTGCTAGAGCTGATACAACTCAAATCCATGGTTGCTCAAATCTGTCAAGGGAGGCCAAACCCATTCAAAGATGGGTTTCCTGGTAAATCAAGGTGGTTTGGGTTTTAAAAAAGGCATCCAGACCTTGTATTGCGTACAACTGAGGGCCTTGATAGAGACATAGCATTAAATTTACGTTCTACAGTTGTATGTAAGTTCTATGACACTCTTTCTAGTGCATACAATAAAAATTCTTATGGTGCATACCATATATGGAACTCTGATGAAACATGTTTACAAAAGGGAAGGAATTATGGCATGCAGGTAATTGCAAAGAGAGGGAGTTGAAATGTGCCAAATATTTTTCCTAAGAGCAGGGAGTGGATAAAATTTTTATGTTGTGTCAATGGAATTGGTGCTTCAATCCCATGATTTTATCTATTCAAAGATAAAAATCAGCTGAAAAACTATATACAAAACTGTGAACCGGGTACATGCATGGTTGCACATCCCCAAGCATGGATGAATAAAGATTTTTTATTATTATTGGATTTTCCACTTTGCTGCATCTGTGCCAGGTGGTGTCTCACCTAATAACAAACACCTATTGATATTAGATGACCATGGAAGCCACATGGATATACAAACAATTGAGGATGCAAACAATCTGGGCATTGAAATCTTAACATTGCCCGCTCATACCACTCACAGATTGCAATCCCTTGATGTTTGTGTGTTTGGCCCTTTCAAGAACTATTTTAGGTAAGAGCATGTTGCATGGATGGCAAAGAATCCAGGGGTTGAGGTGAACAGGTTCCAGCTAGAAGAGCTTGCAAGTAAAGCTTTTAAAAGGGATATAACACCATCAAATATCAAGGTTGGATTTAGGAGGACAAGAATATGGCCACTGAATTATGATGCTCTTATGCATGATACTGGTTGTAGCCAATTATTTCATGTGGATGGATAGGAAGAAGGGCATGTCCAAAAAAATGTTGAAGTGAAAAAACAAGTACATGAACATGTTGATGTGGTTGCAGCTGGTAATATAATTTCCCTCTCTCAAGAAAAACTATATGCTGCGATGATGAGTAGGTCTGTGAAACACAATATATTCATGAAAAAATTGATAGCAACATGGAGGTTGTTCTACCAACTCAAGCACATGGAACTTTTGCTGCTGATATTATTAATGACATGGTTGAACATGAAATTGACAATGCAGATGTAGTTGAAAATGAAATTGCTGATATTGTTAATGCAAATGTAGTTGAAAATGAAATTGCTGATATTGTTAATGACATTGAAAATGACCAATTGACATTGTCAAGCCAAGTAAACCCACCATCATGGATGGCAGAATCCATGACTAATTTGAACAAATACAGTGTCTCAAGAACCAATGAACAAAGCATGAACATGCCTTCACAACCGGCTGTATTGAACAATGAAATTGTTCATTTTTTGTGGAAAATATGTCAATGGAAGAAGATGAAGCACATAATGAGGCATTATATGAAGATAGTGAAAGGAAAGTGCCAAGCAGTGACATGCAGGTGGGGGAGTGGAGAAGTTACTTGGGCGGTTCCTAAAGCTACCAATAGAAAGAGTGTCAATGAAAAGGAAGCAAGGAACACCCGGTAGTATTCGTTTGGGCCGAAGTTCACAATTACTCACCTCAGAAGACTATATAAAACTCTTAGTTGAGTTTGAAAAGAAAAAAGTTGAAATTCAGGAATAAAAATAGAAAAAATGTAATATTCCCAAATGGAGAAGCAACAATATGTGAAAACAATAATGGAAAGAACAGTGAATAAAAAAACACACCATGATATGAGACAAATGTAAAGCCATTTTACTAAACATATCAGCAAATAATAGGCACAAGATCTTGAGGATCTAGTCACTCAAGTAATACAAAACAAGCCTCCTCTAAGAAGATATGTCAATACATGTAAAAATACTGCCATACAAGTCCCATGAGCCATGAAAACAAAATTTTAGGGCATAAATACTAAAAAAATGATATATCAATATAGATCTACTGTTATATAGCTCAAATAATACTAGGAGTGAAGATCTAGCCTCCTAGACACCTTTCCAAAATAGCCCGGGAAGGGTTTCCTGAAATATAAAAAAATGTAGAAAGACAACTATGGCCCTAGGGCTGAATAATCTCTGAAAACTGAATAATAGATAGGAGGTTGATGATTTGATCCGAAAATGTATGAAACTCCTCCTATATATTTTCCCAGTAAGAGGCTGATCCCCTCACTGAAGATCTAACCTCCCCAACTAGGGCTCCAAACCCACTGCTGCAACTGCACCTATAAATAACGCAATTTCTTTAGAAAAATGCGTTGTAACTAATAAAAATGCCTTAACAAAATGTTATATGATGAAATGAGGCTCAAGAATCTCCCTCACAAGCCTCCTGGATGAAGGGTTGCTCCCTCCACTAGAAAACAAGCTCAATTGGGTTTCTCAACCCTCCACTGCTGCATCCTGCAACTCAACACAGATATGAACATATACTACCCTGTAGAAGAAATCTATTGCTTGGCCTGATGCCGGATAGTGGACCATGTATTGAAATACTCTCCCAAGACGCATCTCAAGGAAAGAGGTGGGATTCCCGACCGGGAACACCCTGTGCTAAACAACACAAGAAATCTTAGCTAAATAGCTGAAGAGAGCAACAAAGTCTAAATAGACATATCAAAATAATAATCATAACATGACCCCATATGGATGCCATCCTCTTCCTTATAAAAAATGTGAGCCTTCTCACCTTGGGTCCCATTCATTAGGGTTTCCACCATCATGCAATCAATCTCCCCTCAAAACAGCGTTGTCCCACCATTAATGCCACTCCTCCATATCATCGTTGTTTAATTTGGTCAAAGTTGACCTATTCAACATGCTCCAACCCCTTTTCACACTTAAGGGTCTTTAATCCAGCTTTTAGATGACCTCCATTCATACTAGGAGTGTATTTTATTCCTAATAAGGAGATTTATGGGTCTCCATACCCTCTTATTCCTCTAGCTAAGAGAAAAAATCAAAATTTTAATATTCCATTTAGATGTATGCTAATTTAGGAATATTACAGTCCTCCCCTCCCAAATTTTTCTTGTCCACAAGAAAATACAAGGATAGAACTTAAGAGCCTCTCCTCTTCCTCCTGTAGCATCCTCATGTGATAAGCTCCTCCAATGAAAAAGATGTTGTCTCATCAATAAGTCTCCAAGTTGCTCCTCCCAAGTGTATAAGTATGCCTTTGGTGAGAAATCCAAATGGCTCTCATCATGAACAAGTGGGATATCCATGGAAGCAACTATATGTGGTCTAGAGGCCTTCTTGAGGAATGGAATTTGAAATATATTTGGAACTAACATTCCCATGTGAAGCCTCCATCCCCAAGCTATCATCCACAAGAAGTGAGTCACCCTCCAACATGGCAACTCATGAAACATATCCTCCACCTTAGACTCCTGCAAAGAAGGTGGGCTGCATAGTTGAACATGATGGAACAAATTGTCCATCCCACACTGTATTTCTCTCCACTTATGATAAGTGTAGAGTTGCTACTGAATTTGGGCTACAATAATGTTGCCTTCATAAAGCAAAAAGGAAATTGGATCCTCAAAGACCCACTCTTTGGTTCTTGCCCAGATCATCCCATATAAAATGAATATGACATTATAATCACATGGAATCCAAATGAAAGAGATACTGAAGGTTTTACATAGTTCTGGAAGGTACCAACATTTTCTCAAGTAGTCACAGCGTAATGTCCCAACTGCAGTTTCAGAACATGATGTGGCAAGTTGTCTCCTAACAAATTGCTAGTTGTGCATGTCATCACATCTACTAGTAAATAGTAAATGACATTGTATATCAAATGAGCATACAAGAAATAATAAAACACTTTCCCAAATCCATACAAGAAATGGCCATCACCATCATAGATATTGGTCCCAAAATGACCATGAAGCCCAAATAGAGGCTTGCCCCTTTGTGGAGCAATGCACTGTATAGAGATGGTAAGAGAATGAAAATACTGTGTTAGATAATCAATAAATGCAAAAACATAATTCTTACCATGTATTGAGAGCAAGATGATAATAAGATCCATAAATGAGCCCTTCATAGTGGTATGCCATACTCCCATGAAGAGGAATGAACTATGTGCTGCATGAAGATATTTCTTCTTATGCTTGGAAATCCAAGTTAAGAAGATCATATCATGGTGATAGATGTCTCCATCCACTAATCCATCAGTCTCATCTCCTACTTGTCCATCAAGTGCATCATATGTGAAGTGATCCTCGGAACACCCCATCAACAAATCCAAGCTCCCAAGTGACAATTCTGTTGGCCTTTGTAATAAGGCTCCTGCCATCTCATAGCTCCATTCTTTGACATGCCAAATGTCAAAGTCATCTATCATAATGTTGATATATATGAAAAATTCCTTCCAAAGTGGAAGTATCTCCTGATCCTCCAAGGCTAAGGAGTATCCCCTTTGCACCATGATAGTGCCATCACCGACTCCTACAGCATTATGCAAAGTATGGAAGAAAATCAATCCATACTCCCCCAGGAACAACCAAAGCAACAACAACTCTTGTTGCCTCCCCACACCATCACCATATAAACTATGGAGCAACAACATGATGGTTGACATGAAAGATATCACATCACCCCAATACACCCAAAATCCTTGCTGCCATATGATGTAAGTGCCATGCCAAGGTCCATCCCCCAGCCTAATTTTTGAAAAATAATGTGTCATATGATGACCAAACTCTTTCAAGAGTAACCAACACAACATTGCCTCCTACTGCCCTATGTCATAGATCTACAAGTGGCTTTCTAGACTCTTGCTCATCAACATCACCCATTCAACCCATGGTGAGTGCCTATCATCATGCTCAAAATTGGTATTTCTCCAATGGAGAATAGCTTCCTCCCAAATCAGATTTCTATCTTTGCATTTCATGGGATGTTGAAATGCAATCTCCCAAAGATATCCAAATGAAGACCACTCATCAATGACCAAGTTGACCCCATAATGATCCAAATAAGTGGTAGGAAAAAAATTCTCATCAAAATGTGAAGTTCTCATCAAGAAGTGCCCATCATAATAGTGGAATATGTCATCCCTTATAAGATGCCCTCCATCAATCATCTGCCTATCCTCTACTATGCATGTAGAAAGGTCATTGGAATGCCCCAGTAATGGTTGGGGTCCCAAATCTTCACTGCTGCTCAATGACAACGCTACTGATATCCATGATGGTGCATGTGTTGTCTCAAGATTATGCTCAATGTTGAACACAATTCTGCATCTCTCTGCTCAGGACAATGTTCATCCCATCCTCCAAAATTATACACTCCAACCCCAAGAGTTGTGTGCAACTCAACAATGATATACTAGGATGACTGTATATCTCCTCCTTGAACAAATCAAGGGTCCTTAGCGCAGTTATAGTCTGCTGCTCCAAATCAGCAATGTACTTTGACCCTAGGTCATGCAAAGGCATATTCCCACAATCTTCCATATGATGTGCTGAAGTAATAGAAAATGGAAACATGTGCATACCTTGGTAAATATTGGGAACATCTTGTACTGCTACAAGGGTTCCTCCTTTCGGTGTGATATCTTCCCCAACTATTGATGATGATGGCTACTCTTCGATGGCTACATTAGTGTTGGTACAAGTCTCCTCCTCCTCATGCATCTCCAGAATAGTGAATGGGACTTTAAATGTCAAGAGATCAAGACTAATTTGAAAAGGTGCAAGTGTTCTTTCTCTTGATGCAAGTGCTTCTGCAACAAGTGGTGGTGGAAGTTCCTCATCCTCTGGTTTCTCCTAGAAAAACTTCTTGATCAACCTTTGAGTAAAATCTGCATATGCAGTCACTCTTGCATGACTCAAATAGCTGAAACACCAAATGTTTGCTTCACCCTCAAGGTGTAGCGCTGCAATCTCAATAGCTTCTTTCTCTACTACTGGATGTAGTAGGAAAAATGCATCCAACCTCATTCCCCAAGCCCTTGATGTACATGAGGATGACTCATCAAAGGTAGACAATAGAAATCTATTGCCATTTATTCTTCTATTGCTGCAAGGTCTCCTTTCTTCTTTGAGCATAATGAAATGTGGGAGAGTTAGATTCTCCTTGAAAGCTCTAGGTTGAGACTTATATTATGAAAGATACTCACTAAGAATCTCATGATCTAAGTGTCCTCCATATCCATGCCTTTGGTCTTCTTCTTCAAAAGGAAAGGGCATATCATGTTTCTTTGGATCTCTATGCAATACCAGATCTTTCTTTTGCTAATAGGAAGTACATGAACCTTCCTCATCTTGAAACCCTAGTGTGGTTTCATTGCCTTTCTCCACTTTTCTTTTCTTGACCTTTTTGGTGATATCCCTCTTATATATGAAAAGAGATGAGATAAAACTTATTCTTTCCATCATTCTGATCTCTTTCTCCTTCTTCTTATCCTTCTGATAGCATAATGGCCGAGTTCCACAGGCCAAGCCAAGATTATGCTATGATACCACTGTAATATTCCCAAATGGGGAAGCAGCAATATGTGAACACAATAATGGAAAGAACAATGAATAAATCAACACACCATGATATAAGAAAAATTTACAGCCATTTTATTAAGCATATTAGCAAATAATAGGCACAATATCTTGAGGATCTAGTCACTCAAGCAATACAAAACAAGCCTCCTCTAAGCAAATATGTCAATACATGTAAAAATAATGCCATACAAGTGCCATGATCCATGACAGCGTAGTTTTAGTGCATAAATAATGCATAAATCATAGATCAATATAAATATGGTGTTATATAGCTCAAATAATGCTAGGAGTGAAGATCTATCCTCCTAGACACCTTTCCAAAATAACCCGGGAAGGTTTCCTGAAATATACAAAAATGCAGAAATACATATATGGCCCTAGGGATGAATAATCTTTGCAAACTGAATACTGGATAGGAGGTTGCTGATCTGATCTGGAAATGTATGAAACTCCTCCTATATTTTTTCCGAGTAAGAGGCTGATCCCCTCATTGAAGATCTAACCTCCCTAACTAGGGCTCTAAACCCATTGCTGCAACTGCACCCAGAAATAACGCAGTTTCTTCAGAAAATTGCACTGTAACTAATAAAAATGCCTTAGCCTACTACTAGATGATAAAATGAGGTTCAAGAATCTCCCTCGCAAGCCCCCCGGATGAAGGGTTGCTCCCTCCACTAGAAAACAAGCTCAGAAGTTGGGTTTCTCAACCCTCCACTGCTGCACCCTGCAACTCAACACAAATCTAAACATACACTGCATTGTAGAAGAAAGATGCAGCTTGGCCTGATTTTGGATAGTAAACCATGTAGTGAAATATTCTCCCAAGAGGCCTCTCAAGGAAAGAGGTGGGATTCCTGACTAGGAACACCCTGTGCTAAACAACACAAGCAACCTTAGCTAAATTGCTGAAGAGAGCAACAAAGTCTAAATAGACATTTCAAAATAATAATCATAACATAACCCAATATGGCTACCATCCTCTTCCTTATAAACAATGTGAGCCTTCTCACCTTGGGTCCCATTCATTAGGGTTTCCACCATCATGCAATCAATCTCCCTCCAAAACTGCGTTGTCCCACCATTAATGCCACTCCTCCATAACAACGCTATTTGATTTGGTAAAAGTTGACCTATTCAACATGCTCCAGCCCCTTTTCACACTTAAGGGTCTTCAATCCAACTTTTAGATGACCTCCATTCACACTGGGAGTGTCTTTTATTCCTACGAAGGAGTTTTATGGGTCTCCATACCCTCTTATTCCTCTAGCTAAGAGCAAAAATCAAAATTTTAATATTCCAATTAGATGTATGCTAATTTAGGAATATTACAAAAAAAAAGGATCAAGCCAAGGAGAAGAAGGCAACAAGGTCTGTTGCAGCACAATGTCGAGCAGATGAAATGCTTGAAAGAGAGAGATCAAGGCAATAGAAGGAGAAAAAAAAACAAATGGCAAGACAGGAAAAGGAAGCAAGAAAGGCTAAACAAATGCTTGAAAAGGAACAAGGGATGACTGATATGGTTGACATAAATGCAAGCACAATTGAAAAAACCAGAGAAATGTCCAACACATTGGACAATATTTCAAATAATACACCATTATTCCAAGACCTCATAAACATTCAAGTGCGTCACAATCAAAATGGGGAATTACCCACTTGCCTTATTCCTACCACAGGAGGTGTGAATTCAATGTATGCTCATCACACACTTCCACTTAGCGCAAGTGTGAGGTATGGGTACTCAATTCCTCCATGGTTGGAAGGGACAAATAGGTCTCAATTATGTAGCAGAAATCAACCACAACCTAATCAACCCTTCTTAGGAAGGCCAACCTACTTGGCTCAATCGGGAAACTTAGGGTTTGGCACTGAAGATTCTCAAGGCCATAAAGAATAGGGGTGTTATATGTTTTTGGTTGTAACCACATTATGATGTGGATTTTGGATGGAATATATATTTTCTTGTCACATGAAGGTTGGTTTATTCCATACTTTATGCGGCATTGTAATCAAAATCGATCTTGGAACATCTATAGTCTATTATAATGGAACATTACGACAGAATGACATGAGAATGTTGTTAGTTCTGTTAGTTTTTTGATACTGTATACTATTAGTTTATGAAGATTTTCTAATTCTATATGTTTGGAATTTTTTATCTTAATATATCCAAGATTTCCTCTACTACACTAAGTATAATTAAAATGTTTTCAAAATACTTTTCAAACCATATCTCACATATCTATCCACACACAACATGCAACAAAGCATACCTCATTATACAACCACTGTGATAGCTCAGTGAGATGTGAAATATAATACCACAATATAGAGTTCTCATAAACAGTTAATACATAGCCATGTTATGGAGTTATCATAAACCACATGCTGCAAATCATACCTCTTTATACAACCACTATGATAGCACAGTGAGATGTGCAATAACCACAATATAGAGTTCTCATAAACAACTAATACATAGCCATGTTATGAATTTATCATAAACCATGTTATGAAGGTTCACTGGCATATAAAAGGCTATTGCCATTCACAAGGTGTTACACAACATTTTGTCACCATCCATGCAATCCCTCGCCCCACATATTGGAGGGTCTTTCCCGTGACCTGTGAGCAGTGTGATACTCTGAAAACACCTTCTTTGCATCCTTTTGCATAAGGACATCATTTCTCCTGTTGAACATTTCCTCAAAAAGAACAAAAAAACCTATGTTTTGGCATTGGCGCGGGTAGCCAGTTCACCCATCATGCCAATAGGGAAGATTTGCACTAGAGCCCACGCCACCTGGCACTCTATCTTTGTGTTGTGCCCGTGCTAGCTATTTTAGGAATGTTTTGTAACAAAATAGAGGTAGAAGTTTCCTTTAACCACCTCAGGGATGAGTCATAGGAAGTGGTTAAACTTGATAAGCCATGGATCTCTCCCTTTAGGTAGTGGTTTTTACCTCCAATGGAACATTCTTTCAAGATATGACTCCCCTCCATGATTATAGGGATCCTAACCTATCCTTCTTCCTCTATATAAACATGCCTTTTCCCTTTACAAAAGCTAGCTGAACATATTGCCAAGAAGTTGAAATTGGAGAAGAGATACTATAGCTGAGTAATTTCTATAGAGAAGGTAGAACCAAGGAGAATTTCGTAGAGAGATCCCCGTCCGAATTCCTGACGAGCCTTTGTGAGACATGCTCCACTGGAACCTTGTTGGAGGAGACCGCAACGTCGAAGCTTGGTTGTACTCTTCCTTTCTCTCATTAATATACTCGACTATGGTATTGGTTCCATCATTGTGTTATGCTTATTTAATGCGATTGATTTATTCTTATTCGATTGACTAATAGTTACAAATGTGAAATAGTATGTTGTATATCATCTTTGTTTCTTGTGTCTATGCAGGTATCTGAACATGAAAGCGAGCGGATCATGATCTGTCAAACCAGGAGCAAGCGGCAGCCACTCTTTCCGATGAAAACAACGACGTAGGACATCTGGTAAGTCCTCTATCGAATCTCCGTCCATTCGCTAGCTAGGGACCAATGTTATAGCATGTCTTGTTTGTGGCTAGACCCACTCTAGGGCCAGTGGGATCGCCTCCGTCCGTAGAGGGGATTTACCTCACCAAAAAATTGGCGACTCCACTGGGGATTGGTGTGAGTTTGTCTTTCATCCATTAGGTCTTCTTCTTGGTCTTTGCTTGCTTAGCTTTCCTTTTCTGATTATTTTTGCTGAGTCTAAGACCCCTGTTCAGCCCCAGAGGATCAGATCTGATCTATGTTTTTCCAAAATTTTCCTTTTACTAGGGTTGGCTTGATTGGAACGGTTTATACTCTGACAGTCACACTCATTGGTGCTTGTTGCTAGTTCAACACCAGTTGCATCCCCTGTTTGGCACTAATTACAGCCAAACAGTCGCGCCATTTCCTGTAGGTATTAGGGGTTGCCCTGTTTTGGAATTTTTTGGTCAATGCTTGTGCTTCTGGGTTATTTTTTGGCATGTTTTGAGTTCTTTGGGATTGTTTGTGACTGTGAACAGCCTCCTTCCTTCAGTTGTCTATCCATTTATTGTTAGCATCATGGCCCTAGGGTTTTCTAGTGCTTTGGTATGCTGGGCCTCCTGTAGGAGCTTCGGTCTTCTGTTTCACAACCACCTTCATTCTTTGTTTGATTTCATTCAACTCTCTTGATCCATTTGAGTGATTTCATTTGGTGGAATGAGTCTTGAATGAGTCTTGCCTCTTTCATTCAGTTGTGCTTCTTGTCACTCCAAGCATAGATTACACTGCTTGTATGGGTGGTCCGTTTTGACATCTTTCTTTGATTTGAGATATTACATCATTGGTTTGAGTTGATTGAATTGTTTGCTTTTGAGTTGATTGAATTGTTTTGTTTCGACTCTTGCTTGAACATTCTCGAGCTAGTGTGAAGGTTCATTTTTCATGTCATTTAGTGCACTAATTGCTCTATTACATTGAAAAATAAAAATAAAATTGTGCTTGCATTCTTACTTGCATTATGGAATTGGAAAATATTTCGCATAACTAGCATTGGGAATTCTAGGAAATATTTCTCATTTTCATTAGCTTGCATCAGGTACTATAGTGGATGCTTCTGTGTGTTCTCATTATTTTCTATTGCTTGAAAACTCCTAAAATTTATCCTAGATAGCTTTTCATCGAACAAAATGGTATTTTATGCAATGTAGCTTGAATTTAGGGATTCGTGAGATCCAACATACGGTAATACCTTGGAATTGAAACATACATACAAGATCAACTTAAAATTTATTCAATTAATCTAAGGCAACATTGAAACTTAACAAAACATTTAGTGGTCTAAGTTAGAGACGTGTTCCGACGTCTTTAAACCTAGTAGCTGTCGCTCGCCATCTGGCTTCAGACAGTACTAGTATGGACTTGCGCTCCCCGTACCGTCGAGTATATAAAGGGAGACCCCTCTAGGTTACAACCCTTTTATCTTTAGGAAGTTGAGTCTGCCACCTTGTAACCATGATACACCGAACACAACATTCGGGGAGACTACCTGCACGTACGTCAAGTCCTTGGTTGATTCTTCTTTCATTTTATAACCAAGGTGTATATGGCAGTACACGAGAACTTGGTACACCCTTTTACCTAGACTACCTGAGCAGTCATTTTCGATCTTTACTGCCTCCATAAATTTGAAAATATCATCGAGCACTTGTCCTTTCACGCTCGCTTCAAACTGAAAGAGACTAGAGTCATCTTTGACTGTTTCTTGACTCTTAAAACATGAAACAACAAATTTTTGGTTTCAATGAGGTAAAATAAACTACCTAAAATTACACGCCCATTAAAGTTTGATTACTTGGCCTGTCTTTGTTTGCCTTGGTTTTGATCCAAGAGTCTTCATTTTCGATCTTTTTCCCTTTTCTGGTGCTACAGTCATAGTGGCGGAACCATCGGTTTCGTCTACTGGTAGTCCTTTCTCGGAATATTCATATGAAACTTCTCAGACCTGAAGGAATGTTGAGCTTCAATAGCCTATCATCCCATCAGAGTACCCCTTTGTAGAAGTAGTTGAGTTCCATTGGCCTCTTTCAAACGCTTGGTTTGGGTTTGGGGTCGGGGAACATTTTCCCCCTCTGACATCGGGATCACCATTTTTGGCTACTATCATACCTCCTAGCCCCCATAGTATATTACAAGATCTCACAGTGGATTTAGACATGGACTCATCTGATCTTAATGGTAGTGAGGGTATTCCAGTTTCTGATGAAGAATACCAACTTTTCCCGGAAGACATCCATCAAGAGCCTGCTCAATCTTCACCATCAGTGTCGCTTCCAACTGGATATAGGTCTTTGGGTCAAATTATAGCGGTATTGTCTCTATGTCAACATTAACTCTGTCAAGGGGGTCGATTCTCTCATCATTATGGATGTCGCCGATGACACCTATCTTGTCGACGCCTTTTGTTATGTCTGTCCCCACTTAGCCTACTGTTTGCGTGGCTGCATCGGCACCGGCTGTCACCGCTTAGTCATTAGGAGTTTCAGCTTCAGTAGAGACTTTGATTTCCATGGAAATCCCTGACGACATCTCTTTTGAGGAGTATCGACTGGCTGTTCAGCAGCAGAGCTCCTAGACTAATCAGTTCCCTCAGGATCCTAATCGTCCTTATTTTTATCATTATGGCGCGGATGGCACCCTGATTTATTCACTTCCGTTCCAATATGATGAGTACGAAAACCCTATCTATTTGCCTGCTCCTAAGACTTATCAGTTCATTAACGGTTTTATACCTACCTTGCTTGGGCAACCTTCTAACCAATAAGGACAACCCTTTCAGGGACAACCTTCGGTTCAGCAAGGGTATGCTTTCGGCCCACAAGGAAAACCTTTTCAGGGACAACCTTTGGCCCAGCAAGGGTATGCGTATGACCCACAAGGGAAACCCTTACAGGGAAAACCTTCGGTCCAGCAGGGATTATTTTACGGCCCGCAAGAGTAGCCTTACAATCCTCAAGGTAAACCTTTACAAGCTCAGCCTGCGATCCAACCAGGGCAACCTCAAGGACCAGCTGGGCAACCGGTATATCAACCTAGACCTTTATACGGTCTTGGGGGGAAAATCCATTCATCTGAACCTTTGATGCAACCGCAACAATCATATTTTCCGATTGGTCCAAATGTTGCACAGCTTGGACCATCTTATGGTCCTACTCCAGGTCAACTTGGTTATCAGGCACAACCTAGCCCATCGCAGCCATCAGGCCAACCTACTCAGCAGGGGAAACCTGGTGGCCCTCATCAGTCAAGTCATACTATTAAGTCAGGACAACCTACACAAGCAGTTCACCTTGCTCAACCACCGCTCTATTCCATGCCGCAGTCGAATCAACCTGTGCGCCCAACCTGTTGTGGTGGATTCTACACTCAGGTGTATGAAATCACACACATTTAGAGAATGTTGTATTTTCTCTAAACCATAAGTAACAAGTAGTATCTAGGGGTAGCTCAGAAGTATAAGACTTAAAATGAAGTAATACACTTAAGTATGCTCTGTTGAAACAGTAAAAATAAAAACATAAAAAAGAAGCTAAATAGAGAGTTCTAAACAATAACAAGGTAAACAACGGCTCGATGGCCTTCTTCTCATTAAATGCTTGGAATGAATACAAATCTTACCCACTTGCTGAAGGGCCTAGGCAAAGGCTCTAGGACCCGACGCAAGGATGTTTTTCCTTCAAGTTCTGCCTTCTGGCGCAGTTCAACTCTCTCTCTATGCTGCAAAAGACTGAAATTATTGGGTGGCCAACAATTGAGTCCTCTTCTTCAGCTCCTACTCCTTGGTTCACACAAACAACTAGTGTTGCTTGGGAAACTTTGGCCAGCATAGCCTTGTTCTCACCAATTTTTCATCTCTTTGAGGGTTTATATAGTTGAGCTTTCAAACCTCCTTCCCTCCCTTGGTACATGGTGGATAGTGACCCAAGGGCGGGGAAATTTTCCATTGTGGGCTGAATTATGCTTTTGTGTGCTCACACAAGGCCTAAGGAGGCGCTGGTGCTGTCCTTAGGTAGCTTTCACATAAGGATAAACTGTCATTTGCGTGCTTGTGGTCCCGGAAAGGGACCTTTTTCCATTTCTAGGAATGCGCGCTTATCAGGCTCCAGTGCGCGCAGAAGGCGCACTTATCAAAGGAAAAAGCACGCATTCGGGAATTTATGACTAGTTCAATCTTGAATTTCTCCAAACCTTAGAGATTCTTAATATTTTTGATTCCATAATGTATCTCTGTCTTGTAAATCCTTGGGCTCGACATTACTTGATGTCATTTTTGCTGTACGATTTTCCAGTGTTAACAGATTCCCCTTAATGTGTGAGATCTAGGAAGAACTGTATAGCCAAAATACATTATAGTTTCTTTTTTGTATCGTACGCAGAGAGAGAGAGAGAGAGAGAGAGAGAGAGAGAGAGAGAGAGAGAGAGAGCAAGGCACACGTGTAGAAGGAAAACATCTTGCACTGGTTCCGAGATAACCACTGCCTAGGGGACCCCCTGCAAGTAGACAAAATATACAACATATTTGCAAAATTTCAACTAGGTGGGCATGTCTCATGCTCGTGATGCTATGGCTAGTTAAACAAATTGACAGATACATGTGCTGTCTATGTCACTATTGTGGTAGTGATGTTGGTGTTTGTGGATGATGACTGCTGACGCCCTCAGGGGCATTTTTTCTTTGACGATAGGTGGAATGTGGTACCCATATGCGTAATCTTGGTATGGCAGATCACTGTGAAATGTACGCATATGTACTAGCTGGGACCTTCCCGTGTAAGTATTGTTGTCAGAGACGCTTATAAAGGCACGGGTCTTCGACGAAACTTGATCAAAGTGCAATGGTTGTAAGGTACGATACCATGGTGACATGAAAGCTTTTGCTGTAGTCGAATGTCAAGAGGATCGATGACATCTATGGACAATGATGTCTCCCATAGTGCCACCCGAGGATAACCCTTTATATGGGGAGGGGCTATCCAAGGTACCACTCCCTTTCTGGAAAAGAGGTGTTGATGTTGACAAAAAGGAAACCTTAATCAAACCATAATGGGTTTAACATAGGCATGTTGGTGAGCGGTAGCTGAAAATGGATGATGGGGATTTAGTGGCCCGAGGTCAAAGTGTATTTGAGAAACTTGGCTGCAGTCACAAGTATTTTCTGAAGGGAAAAAATCCCTGGAGTCAGTAGGACTTCCAGGGTGGGTATGAACCGACCATGATTGTCGTAATGGTGTGTGCATGGAGGGTATGGAATACTTCGACCAAGGGAGATGGGGGACTGCTGCCATGGGAGAAAAAAGTACAATATGAGGGCGAAGAGGCGAAGGGAATTTTTTGTGCTTTTTGTACAAAAAGAATAAAATAATGGGGTTTGGTTTGTACAAAACATAGAGACGGGTACCCCAAAACTTAAAAGAGGGTCGCTCACTTGATGGTGTGAGGATGGTGTTTTGCTGGGGGTAGGGGTCCCATTGGTTGGTCTCATGTGTGGTGTTGATGAAGCAGAAGATGTCGCAGATGGATTAATGATGATGGAGGTATGATGGGCCAAATGCGGTGCGCGGAGGCGCGCTTTCATTTTGCTTGTACAACCTGGTCGTTCGGGAAGGGGGTTGATTTGGAATGGTGAACTTGACCTTATGCATGATATATGGATGGGGTGCTTCCCGGACTAAAATGGTATGGCCATGGCATCACTTTGTGGAGTGATGTATGGTCTACTTGATCTAATGATCGCCATGGAGGGGAGGCTCTACCGACCATTGAGGATGTTTATCATATGCGGGGTGAGGTGATGATAAAATTGGTCGGGTGTGAGGACCCTAGGTTTTATTTTTGATGGAGAAATGATGGCAGGATATGCAAAGTTTCTGGGACTCTATCATGCTGAGGGTAGAATGATACATGCTCCGGAACTTTTGGTGGTGATTGTTGTGAATGGTTTGTAGGTTTTTCCTGCAAAAACAACTACCTCAAGTGAAAGAATCTTCTTTTCATCCAATATTATTGAAAAACATGAATCTTGGAAAGGAAGATGGGAGGGTGCATACTTGCCGGCGCTTGAAAAAATATTTATTTTTTCAAGAGTACGAATGTGTGGCATCGCCTCTGTTTGCTTGGGAGCTGTTACTTGGCTCCTAGTTTTGATTTCAGTTGTGGTTTCCCCCAGACTGAAATCATGGGGGAGGGCATTGCCAGTTAGTGCCTTCCGTCTAGGATCTCCTCGAATACAGATTACTTCTTCCTAGGTGACCTTGGGCCAAAGACTCGATCAAACCGTCTGCAGTAATCGATGCGCTTGAATCTCAAGAAGATGAGCCAACCAGGTTTCCTTTTCCCTGGTTGGTGTATGGTGGCTTGGGTGGAGGAGGGACAAATGGCTGTCGATCTGGTGACCTTCGTTCCTCCTGTAGGTACCAGATGGTACGCGATTCATTTCTAGATGCCTGGATGGAGGGATCCTTTTGATATGATCGCTCGACCACATGTAAGGCATCCCTATACCATGGTATTTATGGAAAATGGTGGGTATAGTGCCCATAGGTGTCACAGAGGGCACATGCGTGATTGGTACGCAGTGGTTTGCTTGAATTTTGGTGGCAAGTTCCTTTTTATGGGAGTGCCGTTTTGAGGTGCCTGCTTCGCAGTCGAGGAGTGGTTTTAATTCGTTTAACTCTGGGCATATGTGAGTAGGGAGTCCTGTGACATCACATATAGCGCAGGATGATTACTCCCTCTGCATGGTGGGGGTCACCACTTTATTTCCTTTCATGGCTATTTTCTTTATTGTGGTCACTGGTTTCACAGCGGAGATTTCCCTTACGGGGGCGGTTTCGACTGCTGCTTGCGTTGGTTGGGGCTCCTCGGGACAGGGAGGTTTGAATCCAAATGCAATAACATTGGTAGCTGGCGTTCTTGGAGGGGGAACGAGGTACTACACTGGGAATTCCAATGATATGTTGGGTAGTACCAGTGTTGCCAAGACCTGCTGGGAGGTGAAGTCAGGAGGTGGGTATAGGAAAGGAGTCTGGGAGGCGGCATAGACTAAGGAGGCTACAGTAACTGATGCCTTGGTGTCGTTACTACTTGAGTCTGTGTCTTGAATAACCTCGGTGCTTGATGTGGACATCATGCATACTGGGGCTGCTGTGGTATCGGGTGATACCTCAGGGATAATGGGAGGATCTCCTAGGAAGGATCCTAGGACGGACAATGGTTTGAATTGGCTAGGGCCATATTATTGATACCCTAAAAGACCATCAGTGGCTGTGTCTACATAAGGTAGAACCATATCTGTGTTGGTCAAAGGAGGCTTTTCAGTGTGCGTCATATAGTCTACTGTAATGATTCGATCCTCGTGGGGGAACATCATGATGCGGAAAATAGAGGATGCTATGGTAGACATGGAGTACATGTAACTCCGCCCAAGGAGTATATTGTAATCCAAGTGAGCGTCCAAGACTTCGATGTCTATGTGGACCATTTTTCTGGCTAAGCAGACCAATACGTTTTGAAAGAGACCAACGGGGGTGGAGGGCCAACCGTCGTATGCCTTGAGTTCTGGGGCTCCTAACTTCTGCCATACATTCTTTGACATGGTGCATGTGGATGCACCATAATCTATGACACATCGCTAAATAGTGATATTCTGTATCAATACTGGTATCTGAAAGGCGACCATAGAGGGAAGCCTAGGGGTGGCTTTGTCTAAATCAAAAGCCATCATGCACGTGTCAACAAGGTTGACGGCACCTAAGGCGGAAAGTAGGGCTTTCTGCTGCTTCGGTCATGACTGCAGTACCTCCAAAGCAGACATAGCAGCAGGTGACTGGGCTAAATCATCTACGATGCTGTAATTGTGGGCTGCCTTGGAGTAGTTACCTGCTTGCTTATTAGGCCCTTTAACCATTTTTGGCAATGGTTCCAAAGGAATCTTTGGAATGGTTAAAGGTGCATTTGGTGTGGACGTACTATCCCCTGAAAAACCGGTGTCTAGTGGGGTGTCGTAGCTGCGATTCCGTGTTTGAAAAAAAATTTCTTCGCTGGCCATGTAAATTTTATGGCTGTTTTTCTCGGAATCGTTGGGGTTTTGATGTTGAGTGTTGACCGTTCCTTGATGGGGGAAGGGTTCTTGCATGACTACAGTTGTCTGGGAAGATCCTCCTTGTCCTCGGTTACTCTAAAGCTTTTTAAGCTCAGGGAGTTCGGGACAGTGGCGAGTATAGTTCCCGTACTCACCACATATTGAACAAGAATGGTTTGTTCATAGAGGTGGCCTTTTGCCTTGCTTTTGAGAATTGCTTGGCTCTTGGTTCTGATTCCGGTTGAAGTTATCTCTAGGTAGGGGTCACGATGGGCGTTGTTGAATGTTGCCCCCTATCCAGGGTTCCATTTGGGTTTGTTCTTTACCTCTCTTTTGACCACATTAGGAGGGTAATTCTCCTAATCATACTGGTGTGGTAGATCTTGGGACGGTTGCACAAAGTTCACCTATGCATTGTTTTGTGCTGGTGGGTTATGTGCTTGGGAATGAGCATACTGATGTCCCATATTTGCACTTGGCCGTTGGGGGGGAGTTCTTCCGTCAGTTTTTCTTCCTGTGTAATGGTTCCCCTCGGTTGGAGGGTAAGGTCCTCCTTGGTGATACGCGGGCACCCTATTAGTCAAATTTTTCTGCTGCATATGATGACTTTGGAATCCGGGTTGAGACATGTCCTGGGTATATCCATGTGTATAACCGGGATTCTGACTACTGCTACCTAGGTACCCTTGGGTCATCGACCTAATAAGTTCGTCTGCAGAGTTCGATGTGCCTGGAAATTCTTGATAAGCTTGCAGGCGCAGGGCATTAGGTAGCATATTGTATATATATCCTAATTGCCTATAAATCAGTTCAAGCTGCCGGGCTTTACTGATTGCGTCCTCTTCGGATGTGGGGTTACGTTGCACCACATCCTTTGAAATCTCCGTCGTCAAAGTTTTCAAGAATAAATCTAAAAGGACTCGTTTGTCGAGTTGAGCTTTTCATAAGCTACGAAGTTGTCTCCACTCATGGAGGTGTTCATAAATGTGGGTAGAGGGTGATTTTCTGAAATTAGTGAGTAACTCCATTCCCGAATCGTGGTGAATGGGTAGTTGAAAGTATGTAAGGAACGCAGTAGCGAGGGCGCTAAAGGTTCTGTGTGAAGCAGGGGGTTACTCGACATACCATTTTTTGGCCACTCCCATGAGAGTGCGTTGAAACAACCTCAATCGAATAGTATCATCAATGATGCTATTCGATGAGCACCACAGGTGAATGGTCATTATATGATTCCCAGGGTCTTCCGCTTGCTTGCCTTCAAAATTTGGTATGTCTGAAGGGAGCTTCGTGGGCATGGGAGGCCAATTGGGGTCGTGTGCGATGGGGTCATTGGTGAGCTTGGTTAAATCTAGTACATTTAATGCCACTAAGAATGGTGACTGAGAGGTTGACGCCATGGAAACGTGTGAAGACATGAAGTTCTGGTTAGAACGGTGGTTAGTCTGTGATGTACCTTGTTGTGAATTCAGCTGGCTTTCAGTATGGGATGCACTCTTCTGCCCCCTAGGGGACGAGGGGGGAGTGATGTGCAGTGTGGTGTTGGGAGACCGACTAGGGTTCCCAACTAAGGTTGCTCCAAGAAAGGAGGAACCAACCACTATGGCAATGTTCCATCTTTGATGCCTAAATGGCGAAAGACTTGGAACCCCTCCCGTTAATGGGGGGGAGGTCCAAAAGACGCCTGAACCGACGAGGTTCCGTTGGAACCGTTTGAGGATCGTCCAAGTTAGGTTTTGGAAATTTTTTTTGAGGGGATTGAGTCTATGATCATGTCAAATTTATGGCCACATACATAAAACAAAGCAAAAAAAGAAAATAAATGTTTTTTCCTTTAATTTAATCTATGTGATCAATCAAGCGAAAAATGGTTTCGTCTGTTTGTGCGTGATACTAAAAAAGTCCTAGAAGACCTAATAATGTCCTCACTCTCTCAAAAGTAACTGGGCCTTGAAAGGATTTCTTGTGAGTGCTAGCACAACGTTCCGAAAGAACTAGCAACGCCCCTAGTCAGCCGAAGAGAATTAACCAAGGTAAGGGTAGACGGTCTGGCGCTTGCTAGCACCGTCACCTATAGGGTAAAGGATGCCCTATTTTTGGCCACTAAGAACCACCGTCCCACTTGAGAATTTGAGTCTTGGTCTTCTTAGTAGTCAGCTAACAGTACCAAGTCTCAGACGGGTCAGGTGGCCCCAAACGATACCGCACGCACTGCGCCTAAGCCTAACCCCCTTTGAATCGGGTCTCTGCCGTGCTCGAGTTTTTTTTTCTGTGGGCTGATAGGTGGATTTTAATCTCCCTAAAATGCAACTTATATGTTTCAAATGTGAAGTGTGATCAAGGCGGCTTATTGGATGCCTACCCCCTTGATCCTAACTTAAACTATAATTTCTCATGTGGCCCCTGTGGGGAGAGTTTAGTAAGTTGGTTTAAGTTATTTTTAGGTGGCTTTCTTTTCTTAGTGGGTGAGTCTGTGTGAGTGTATGGTGAAAAATATCATAATTTGAATATATGGATATCGGTGATCCGTTACAAATGTCCGCCCAGTTAAACTATGTGACGTTGTTAATTGCTCAAATAAAAAGCATTTGCGGATAATGGGCCACTTCCAAAACCTCCTAATTAGTCTATGTGAGTGACTAAAGGGAGATTGAAAATAAAAAATGTAGAGTGTTCATATGCTTGTATAGGGTCACCCAATGGTGCAAAGACAACAGAGATTACTTTAACTTGCAATTAAGTCCTAGTCCCATAATTTCCTAAATGCAAAAATTGAAATTTAAACTAAACAATTTCTACACTAGCTTATGCATGTGTGGTCATGAGCCACTTACTTGGACTAGTTAAACTAAGTGTGCATACCAGAATTTGAAAAAACATAAATTGTTCGGAAAGAAATGGTTAATTCGCCCCCTACTTAAACTATGTAAATACTTTTTGCAAAAAATCAACTTAAATGAAAACTAACTAAATGCCTACAAAAAGCAGCAAAAATCAGTCTTCCAAACTGTGGGGTATCAACACAGGTGTTGGCAGATACATTAGGGGCTTCCCAACACACTTACAAGCAGAAAAATGCAGCAGGTATGGAGAAATTAGTCTCTTTTCAAATTGTGCACAAAACCTTTTGACATGTGCGCCTTCCTGCACGCAGGTCACTCCTGAACGTGCGCACTGCGTGTCTGTGTGTAAAAACAACGCTTGAAATTCCTACAAGTAAAAAATTAGGAGCTGCCTTCTTCAGTCTGTCACTTCAGTGAGTCTAAGGACTGGAAGATGGGTCAGAGGACTGTCAGCTTTGCTCCAGCATAGACTAAGGGTCTCCTGCACATAATGGCACAACCACATAAACTTGAAACACGTCAGTGGAGTCGCCAATCCTGTTGTGGTGGATTCGACACTCGGGTGTATGAAATCACACACATTTAGAGAATGTGGTATTTTCTCTAAACCATAAATAACAGGTAGTATCTAGGGGGAGCTCAGAAGTATAAGACTTAAAATGAAGTAATACACTTAAGTATGCTCCATTGAAATAGTAAAACTAAAAACATAAAAAAAAAGCTAAATAGAGAGTTCCGAAAAATAACAAGGTAAACAACAGATTGATGGCCTTCTTCTCATTGAATGCTTGGAATGAATACAAATCTTACCCACTTGCTGAAGGGCCTAGGCAAAGGCTCTAGGACCTAACGCAAGGATGTTTGTCCTTCAAGTTCTGCCATCTGGCGCAATTCAAATCTCTCTCTATGCTACAATAGATTGAAATTTTTGGGTGGCCAACAATTGAGTCCTCTTCTTCAGCTCCTTCTCCTTGGTTCACACAAACAGCTGGTGTTTCTTGGGAAACTTTGGCCAGCATAACCTTGTGCTCACCAATTGTTCATCTATTTGAGGGTTTATATAGTTGAGCTTTCAAACCTCCTTCCCTCCCTTGGTACATGGTGGATAGTGACCCAAGGGAGGGGCAACATTCCATTGTGGGTTGAAATATTCTTTTGTGTGCTCACAAAAGGCCTAAGGAGGTGCTGGTGCTTTCCTTAGGCGGGTTTCACATAAGGTCATTTGCCTGCTTGTGGTCCTGGAAAGGGACTTTTTTCCATTTCTAGGAATGTGTGCTTATCGGGCTCCAGTGCACGTAGAAAGCGCACTTATCGAAGGAAAAAGTGCACATTCAGGAATTCATGACTAGTTCAATATTGAATTTCTCCAAACCTTAGAGATTCTTAATATTTTTGATTCCATAATGTATCTCTGTCCTGTAAATCCTTGGGCTCGAAATTGCTTGATGTTGTTTTTTGCTGTACGATTTTCCAGTGTTAACACAACCTATCCAGCTCAGCAGGGCCCTACTTATCAGTAGCTCGTTTGACCCCAAGGCGGTTATTACCCTCAAGGTCAATATCAACCGGTATACAATGCACCTCAAGGTTCTACTTATTACCCTCAATCGCTAGGCCATACTTATATTCCGCAAGAAAATCCTTATGCTGCTCAATCAGGACCCTCATATACTCAGGATCAGTTCCTGGTTTTCAACCCCCATATCCTAGTCCTCAGCCGCCATATCAACCGAATTATCCGGCTTATACCCCTTATGGTTCGAATCCACCGGGACAGAACCAATGGGGACAGAGTTATACTCAACCAGGTTGGAGTATGGGTACAGGTCCTTATCGAGGACCTGCTATGCCTTTTAACCCTCAGTTACCATTCCTCACCACGTTGGAGTTATCGGACGTGTCCAAATTGACAAATGATCCAATTCTTCATAATCCTTATTGGCCTCAGGTTCCAATGAAGGTTCCTGGTGATTTTCCCAAGTTTTAGGGAAAATCTGGAGAAGACCCACAAGCACACGTCATGACATACCATTTATGGTGTTCTTCCAATTATTGGGTGGATGACTCTGTTCACCTCCGTCTTTTTCAGTGCACTCTTACTAGAGCTGCTGCCAAGTGGTACATCGAACTGCCTCGTGGTATCTTTCAAGATTTCAACACTCTCACTATGGCATTCCTTACTCATTTCCAGTTTCCAGTTCATTATGAAGCCGAGACGCATCTCCTAAAATTCTTGAAATAGGACCGGGCTACCCATATCTCGGACCACATGCATGAATGGAGACAACGTCATTGCCTGATCAAGTTCGAAATTCTTGATCAGCTTCTTACTCATTGGTTCACGACCTCTTTTTTCAATCAGATTATGAAAGACATCGCCATGGGGGCATGTGTAACCGAGGAACAAGCCGTTTCTCATGCCCAGTACCTTGATTTAGTGTACTCTCAATTGGGAATTTTGTATGACATCTTGACTGAGGCTCCATGACCTGGGACCTCTAAAGCGCCGGCTACCCCATCAGTCGACGACGTTATTGGTTCTGTGTTTCAGACTTCACGCAAGTCTTCCAATGGGAAGAAAAAATCAAATTATTCCAATAATTCTGCTCCTCAGGCTACCCCAGATTCTGGTAAAACCACGAAGGTCAATGATGTTCAGGCCAATCCTGTGGACAAGACATCCAAGGGCAGAAAGAAGGGCAAAGGCAAGGCCAAAGCCGATGCCCCAGCCAAAGTATCCTTGTCTAATTTGTGATGAGGAACACTACACTAAGGATTTTCGTAGACGATCCGAGGTTAGTCAACTACTCAAAGGCACTAAGGAAACTTCGGCGGTCCTTAAAGAACCTTTCCCATCTCAACAAACCCAAATGGTTGAGCAACCTTTTCCATCTGCATCATTTGGCTCTCAAGTATTCATGATGAATGGTTCTGCACCGGTTTCCATCGCTACTCGGTCGAAATATTATGCTGGATCATGCCAAGCAGCCGGGAAAGAGATCGCTGATGGTCCTCATCCCCCACCTACCTCTGGTCCTCTTGAGATTGAAAGGCCCAGTGCTGAGCCCGTTGTACGACCACCTTCTAGGTGTTCTCCGGAAATATTCGTATAATCCTAATGCCCGTGCTGCTCAGCATTACAGTATTGTTGAGGATATAGCACAGGCGCCATCCGCGATGTCCGCGTTAGAAGTGCTTCAAAGTTTTCTGTCTCAACGGAAAGCGTTATTATCCACGATCAGTGGGATTGATCCTACTGATTCTAGCCTTCTCTCTTTCGATTTGGAGAATTTCGTCCCCCGACTTCCACACTAGATTGTGCTTGTCATACAAGTCGGCATTAACGGTCTCAACATCCATAGAGCCGTTGTGGACGAAGGTGCATCTACCTATGTCATGTCATCCACTTGCTGGAAGGCTATTGGCTCTCCAGCCCTGACTTCCTCATCCAATGCCCTTGAGGCATTTGATGGAAGGGAATCGAAACCCTTAGGTGTTATCGCTAGCTTACCGATCACGTTGCAAGGTAAGATGGTCAACGCTGAAGTAGAAGTCGTTGATGCTAAACTAAATTACAATCTTCTACTCAGTCACAGTTGGACTCATGCTATGCTGTGCGTTCCGTCCACCCTCTTTTGACTTCTAAAGTTTCCACACGAGGGAAAAATCATCATTGTCGACCAGTTGTCATCTTTACGGCGTCTTCCAAGAACAACGTCCCATACGTGGATCAGATTCATTCTCCCCCCGACAGTGTAGAGCTGGGTATTTTCAAATATCCCACTCTCATGGGTATCTTTCCCCTTCTACCACCAAATACTGTTCAAGTTAATATGATCTCTCGGTCAGGTGACCCATGGATCATCCCTTTACCTGAACAGGTTGATTTGTTTGGGGATTCAATGCCACTTAGTCCAATTGAAATCAATTATTGTGATCTTACAGCTGCATCTGATTCTCCCCCTCCTGAAGGTGCTCCTTTGAGCATGTCTCTCGAAGTTTATTCTCAATCCCTCTGGCTGGGCGATGCGGATTCGCCTAATCCTTTGAAAGAAGTGCTTCCATCTGATGAAGCTATAATGGAAACCATGTCTCTCGAAGACCTATCGTGGAGTGATGGGCATCATCATTCCTCGTTTATGCCTAGCCTCGAGGCAATGTCTAACTGTCTTGAGAATTTTGCGTCTCAAGTTCCTTCTCCGCCACTTAGAACGCCTATTTTGACTCATGAAGTCTTCGTTGAAGGTAACTTGGGTAACATTACTCAAACGATGCCTATCGACATTTCCGTGAAACTGGGGATTGTCGAGAACATCCATGTGGTAATCACTTGCTATTCTGAGGAAGTCCAAGTGTATTCTAGCCTCTTTCGCAAATTCCGTGATGTTTTCGCCTGGTCTTACGAAGAGATGCCTGGAATTGACCCCAGTATTGTGGTGCACGATATTCCCACCTACCTAGGTGCGAAGCCTGTTCGCCAGTGTCTTCATCCAGTGCATCCTCGGAAAGCCACCGCCATCAAAGCCGAAGTTGAAAAAATTCTCAAAGTAGGCTTCATTTATCCGATTCCTTTGACATAGTGGGTTTCTAATATTGTTCCTGTGGATAAGAAGCAAGGAGAAATTCACGTTTGTGTTGACTATCGCGATATTAATCGAGCCTGTCCTAAGGATAACTATCCCACCCCTTTCATCGATTAGATCATTGAAGATTGCGCGGGGAGTGAGATTTTTTCTCTTATGGATGATTTTTCTGGTTATAATCAGATCAACATTCTCCCATTCGATCAACACAAGACCGCTTTTATTTGTCCTTGGGGAACGTTCGCGTATAAAAAACTCCCTTTCAGCTTGAAGAATGCTGGGGCTATGTTCCAGCGAGCGATGTCTTACGCCTTTCACGATATTCGTCATATTGTTCAGCCATACCTGGATGACCTTTCGGCTCATTCAGCTGCGCGAAAATACCACCCGGACCATCTCCACTAGATCTTTCTTCGTTGTAGACGCTACAACATTCGGCTCAATCCACATAATTGCGTCTTTTGCGTCGATTCTAGTATAATTTTAGGGTTTATCATATCTAAAGATGGAATTCACCTTGACCCACTTAAGGTTGAGGATATTGTTAATCTCCCCTCCCCATCCTCGTTACACCAGCTTCAGAGTTTCCAAGGGAAAGCAAATTTCTTACGTTGTTTTATCCCGAACTACGCCGAAGTAGCCAAAGGATTCACACGAATTTTAAAGCAAGACATCCCTTTCTTTTGGGATGAGATTGCTCAGCAATATTTTGATAGGCTTAAGATGTTGCTTGTCAACGCTCCTCTATTACGTCCTCCGAATTACCATCGTGATTTCACCCTCTATCTGGCTGCCACCTTCAGTACGATTGCTATGGTTTTGGTTCAAGATGATGATGAAGATATTGAGCATGTCGTTTACTACTTGTCTCGGAACCTTCTCGACCCTGAAACACATTACGCACATGTCGAGAAGTTAGCGTTGGCTGTGGTCCAGGCCGTCCAAATTTTTCGTCATTATATCATTTTATGCATGGTGACCGTGATTTCTGATTGTAACCCCATGAACTATATTCTGTCTCAACAATTGCTGGGGGGAAAATACTCGAAGTGGATCATTATCCTCCAAGAGTTTGATTTGGAGTTTACTACAGCCAAATCCAAGAAATCACTTGTTTTCGCTGATTTGATTTGTTCTCTCCCGCTAACTCTGCTCCTTCTTATTCTAAGGATCATATTCCAGACGAAACTCTTTTCTTGATGAGCACCCTCGATCCGTGGTACGGTGATATCATCGTCTATCTCCAAACTTATAATTTCAGGTCCGAGTTAACGAAATATTCCCGACGTCGTATTCGACATCAGTCGTAAACTTATTGTATTATCGGATATACCCTTTATCGCGTTGGAGTTTATTCTGTACTCCGTTGATGTATGAACCTCGAGGAAGATGAGAAAATTTTAAATGACTGCCACAGTGGCACCTGTGGTGGTCACATGTCTGGTTATGCCACCACACAGAAGATCCTTCGTGCTGGTTATTTCTGGCAGTGCATTTTTTAAGGCTGCATTGTTGCAGTACGAAAATGCCATGCGTGCCAGATATATCAATGCAAGATGCGTGCACCACCTGTTCCTTTATACCCTGTCATTACCGTTGGTCCTTTTTCCAAATGGGGCATCGATTTTATGATGTGTAACCCTCGTTCGGTCGGGGGGCATGCCTATATTATCGTCGTCATCGATTATTTTACAAAATGGGCCGAAGCAATGCCTACACTGGCCGTGGACGGTAAGACAGTGGCACAATTCATATTCAATCATGTTAGTGCTCGGTTTGGTTCCCCTCAAGCCATCATTACTGATCATGGTTCTCATTTTCGGGACTATATGATGGCGGAGCTGACATCTAAGTTGGATCTTCGTCACGACAACTCAACACCTTATTACCCTCAAGCTAATGGCCAAGTTGAAGCCGTAAACAAAGTCCATGTTACAATGCTTCAACGAACAATTGGGATCCATAAATCAAACTGGCATCTCATGTTGTTTTCAGCTCTTTGGGTTTATTGAGCATTGATTAAGAGTGCAACTGGATTTACCCTGTTTCAGTTGGTATACGGTTTGGAAGCCACTCTTTTGATTGAATGTGAAATCCCTTCACTCAAATTAGCTGTGGAATTACTGCCTAATAATTTTCCTGAAGAAGAGCGTCTCCTCTACTTAGAGATATTGGATGAAACTCGTCGCTTAGCTGCCTTGGTCATCGAAGCACAAAAGAAGTGAGTCAAAGCTCATTTTGACCAAATAGTTTCCCCTCGTTCTTTTATCGAAGGCGACCTCGTTCTCCTATACAACCAAGCTCATGAAAAGCTGGGGGTAGGTAAATTCCAACTCATGTGGCATGGGCCCTACATCGTCAAATGCATGTTACAAAATGGGGCTTATGAGATTATTGATTACGAAGGTTGTCCCTTAGCACAACCCAGAAATGGGTTGTACTTAAAAAAGTATTATGCTTGAGTCATTCATGCATGATATGTGTACATAGGTGATTTTTTCATTTTTGTGCATGCTTTGGTTTGATGTGCTTTGTGAGATTTTCTCTGCTTATTGGGTCTTGTTTTCTATGCAGATGTATATTTCCCCTTATGTCGGTTTCGCGGATGGTGCTTCCCACAGTACCAGGAAATTGTCTTCGGCAACCTGGGTAATTTATGATCCTGTTGGTGAGTTGATTAACTTATAGGGTATTTGTCTAGGACCAAATACAAACAATGTTGCTGAATATAGTGCTGTTTTGGAACTATTAACCGAGGTAGTTAACCTCGACATACGCACATTGCTTGTGAATTTGGATTCGCAACTTGTTGTTCTTCAACTTAACGGTCATTATTCGGTTCGAAACCCATGCATTTTGAGATTGTATTTGCATATTCTTTTACTTGAAAGACATTTTGATTTCATCACATATCAACATATACCAATATGAATGAATTTATTAACTGATGCAATAGCTAACATTGTGCTAGATAGACATTTGTGCAATTTATAAAACATCATCATATATAAATAGACCCATGTGAGAAAATAGATGTATATATATATATCTATATATATATATATATATATCGACTGTTTGCAAAGTGTGCATCATAAAACCCAAAAAAATATATGTCTATTTCGGTTACATCGCGAGACAACATGTCTCTCAAAATGTGCGGAAGTAAAAGCCTAAGTGCCTAATCGGCGTGGTGCTCATGATAGCACGTCGTCGCCCGTACCAACCGCCTCAGCAAGCGGTGGATACGACTTGACACCCCTATAGTGTGCTTTTGATAGGCTCGAGGCACATCATCTAAGTGAGCATAGTCTGGGATCCCATGGGCGATCTGCTCCAGGTTCTGTACTATCTCCTCCTCGCCACCCTCACCATGAGGATCGAAATCGCGAGGAACTCGCCTCGCTATCGGTAACATACCTGCAGGTCGCTCTAGGCCAACATCTGCATACATATAAGAGTAACTTCCAGAACATGCATATATACCAAAAAATTATAAACTCATGAAAATAAAAATTGAGTCTCACCTAGCTCTTCGTCCCAATCCTCTCCCTTCGCGAGCGGTAGGTCTGGATCAACGGTGAAGTCTGTGCCGGCGTAGGGCCAATCAAAAAACTCTGGCCTCCAGGACATCTGTTGGCCACCCCCTGCTCTAGGCACCAATGCAGCCCATCAGGCCTGTTGGGCTTCAGAAATGTCGTATTTCATCCACCTTTCCCTTCACTATTCCTTACATTTCATCATCCCATTAACCTTTCATTATATCACTTTCATAAATACATTTGGGTTTCACCTTCCTATTCTCCACTTTATTCATTTTTGTATTATAAGTGAATTTATGATTAATTATTAGAAAATATACATGTTTTAATATATATCTCAAGAATGTGTGAGCTTTGTAATGTGTAGGAGAAATGTGAAGGATTAATTCTAAACTTCTGGAATATCTCCTCCACCATATTAAGGAGATAATTATTCAAGCCTATTCCTAAGGAGAAGATCATGGAGGATTTGGTTGGCATGTCTTATTCAAGATATGTGAGAGCTGTGTGGAGGATTCAAAGGGATCATGTCTTGTAATAATGGGAAAGTAGTTGAGAGTGGTTGAATGAGATGGTTAGCTTCTTCATGTATACAAGAGAGTGCTCTCTCTTCATTGGGATTAGCTCAGGAATTCAGAATTCATTAGTTCATTAGATTAGCTTTAAGAGATAGTTTTGTAATTAGGAGAGGGGGATTCTTAACTGTGATCCATATTCTTTTATTGTATGCTTTCATGGTTTTTCATTTGATTCTGGTAATGTAATTTGAGATAGATTTATTGTTGTGAGCTCACATATGTTGTTTGTCATTCAGCTCTTCACATGTTGTATTGCTTTTCCTTTATGCAATTTCCTGCTTTCCTAGATTAATTTGATTTCAGTAATTTAGATTAGATTAGTTCCACTTCGGTCCTGCATATATAGTGCATGTGCTTCGTAAGTCTACGAACCTCGGATTGACAAATTAAATGGTTGGGAAAGTACTACAACGGAATTAAAACGACAATAGTTTCACCCAACATTTTGGCGCTGTTGCCGGGGAAGCATGATGGATTGAAGTTCAGTTTGATTTTTCATGCAAGTGTGTTTAAACATGTTCCTAACTCCGAGGTGACAGGGTTGTAAGACGTGGGGAACAACCTACGCATCGTTCGATATACTGTAACAGGCTCGGCCTCATGGGTCAGGACATGTAGGTGTGACGGATATCAGGGAACAGGTGCTGAAGATTCCTGCTTTGAGGAATAGGGTCCTATTCTCCGTTGATTAATATTATTTTTCTGCAGTGTGACTGATATTAGGAAACAGGTGCTAAAGATTCCTGCTTGGAGGAATAGGGTCCTGTTCTCTGTTATGGTTTATTGATCTTATTTCTGCAAGTGTGTTTGATTTCCACAACTGTGAAGAGTTTTGTTTTATCTGTTTCAGCACGAGTGCTTTTATTTATGCAAGTAGTTTATTTTCATTTAAGATTTTTAGATTTAAGTTTTGGGTGCAATAAGAATCCCTTTTTCAACATGGTTTAACAATGAGTGTCAGCTTGGAACTACTCACTCAGATCCTAGCAGAAGTTGGGATCTCCTCTTCCTTGGAAGAAGAGATATTGACAAGAATTAAATGTTCAACTACTCCCCAAGAAACAAACGAAGATTCAACATCTGAAGAATCCTGCACATCTGATGGCGAAAAATCATTCGAATAGGAAATTGAAGAAGAAGAAGAGGAGCTACAACATGATCTAAGTAAGAGAAATCGTGCCTATCAAAGCCTTATTGAACAATGGTTCCAGGTAAGTACTCGATTAGATTCGTTTTTTTATTTTTATTTAGTTGATTTGCAGTTTCAGCAACTAGACTCATTCACTCTGGAATATTTTTCATTTGAACAACTGCTATTGAATATATTGCTGTTATTGCTATGTGAATGGCTTCATTGGAAATTTAATTACACGTAATTAATTTTTAAAATTCTAATTAGTATAGAATAGGTGTGCTTTTATTTTCAGTTTTTGCTTTCATTTTCAATTTTGCTTTTGCCTAGAATAAGTATGCTCTCCTCCGCGCCTAGTGCGATCGCGAGGATCAGAAAATAAGGATGATTTACATTAATTTCAGGAATTAAAAAAAAAAATAAAATAAAAAAATTCATGTTTTGCAATATGCCTAATCAATTTTTATCATTCATTTCTCCATTTTACTAATTTTTTTTTTTTTTTTAATAAACCATGAATTGAGGCTGAATAAAAACAAACTGAGATTTTATTTGAATAGTCACTGAAACTGTGTCTAGCAGTTGCTGAAACTGTGTCTAGCGTTTTATCTGAACAGTTGCTGAAACTGTGTTTTCTGGGCATACTAAAACCTGCAGCAAGCAATTAGATGATGAAACCTGCAAAAAAAATTGAATCAAAAATTTTCCAGATTCATCGTTCCACTTCAATAAAATAACTGTCAGTTTCGTGGGATTTGCAAGCCGTAGCGATGCCAAACCGCCGTCCACTGTTCATAAACCTGCAACTAACAACAACAAACCAAAATGATGAACAGCAAACAAATGAAACTGAAATAAAATAAAATATAATTCTCATTGATTGCATATTTTAAACGCTGGAATTTTCTCACACCTAATTTGGGATACTATGCGGGGGATGATTGAAAAATATCGGCCAAAATCCACGGGTTGTTACACTATCTTTGGCATTTCAAGATAATAGGAACGAAATCCCATCAATATGACGATCAATATCACTATTTTTATGGATTCGCCTTCCTAAATTGAGATTAAATGATTATGATTATCACCGAGATCACAATTCCCCGTAACTTTTGCGATTGTGGGCGATCTGGGCAGATAGGGCACACAAATTCAACATTACAACACATTCAGCAGACAAATTATGATGTCCTTTTGTTGCCAGGTGGTCTTTCATATGCAGATACCCAACAACGATTGTGGGATTCATTTGGAATGTTAGTACAACCTTTGGCAAGTACAAGACCATGGATGGTTACAGAAGGAGAGCATGAGATTGAAACTATTCCCATTATCATTACCACAAAATTTACTGCTTACAACGCACGATGCCGAATGCCTTTTGAAGAAAGTGGTTCAAGTTCAAATCCTTATTACTCCTTTGAAATTGCAAGGGTACACATAGTAATTCTTGGTTCATTTGTAGAGTATGAACAAAATTCCGACTGATATGAATGGCTTCAGGCTGACCTTTCAAGACGCCTTGGATTATTGCGCTATTACATGTCCCTTGGTATTTTCATACGAGGATCTGCAGAGCATGCATTACCAGAATCGTCTCGTCGCGTCTCTTGAATAGCGGGACAAATTCCAGATATAATTAGCGATACGATATTCTGTGATGGTTATTTTTATTGTCTCTACATTGAATGTGGACCTGTCAGAATACTCAGGATACTAGTTTTCAGCATACAAGGTGGAGGAGAATTGCGAATATGCGACATATCACCATTGCCAGATGCGAACAAAGTGTTTGAAAGGTTCTCTCTAGTCACCTGTGGGTCACGGGTTCTGCTGGTGTTAGCCCAGCCTGATCCCAAGGGATTCGTTATTTGGGAATTTCGTCGAAACTCATCAAATTCTTCATGGTTTTGGGAGGCGATTGCCCGGATGCCGCTAGATATAATAGAGAAACTTCCAAAGGGTACTTATGGCATCAGGTGTCAAGGAATGGGGAATTGTATTTTCTTCATATCATTATCTCCAACGACAGCGACCGTTTGCGTTTACTATTTAGATTCAAAATTATGGAAATGGCTTCCAAGCTGTGAATTAGACATGGATAACCCTTATGGCAATGAGTGCATGGCCTTTCAACCGAGGCCCGATCTGTAGCAAGTCATTGGGAAACTTGATTGTGTATTTTGGAATGCTTGATGCTTTACTGGCTGCTGAGACACTTCCAGAAGAACCAAGAGCAAACGCAGTTAAGATATCTCGATCCCAAGCAAATGCAAGCACACAGCAAGCATCCAAAAATCACTGGCAAAGCATTGTCAAGAGCCTAACCAATCTTCTCCAAACTATGCGCGGAAATTATGTCCCATGTATTCTTGTTCGTAAGGTTTTTGCCCAGATATTTGCGTACATCAATGTTCAGCTTTTCAACAGCCTCCTTTTACGACGTGAATGCTGCTCATTTATCAATGGAGAATATGTAAAAGCGGGGTTGGCTGAACTAGAACTTTGGTGCTGTGAAGCAAAAGAAGAGTATGCAGGCTCAGCTTAGGATGCACTCAAGCATATTAGACAAGCAGTGGGATTTTTGGTTATACATCAAAAGCCAAAGAAATATTTGGATGAAATCGCCCATGATCTCTGTCCAGTTTTAAACACACAACAATTGTATAGAATCAGTACCATGTACTGGGATGATAAATATGGCACACACAGTGTGTCTCCAGATGTTATTGCAAACATGAAAAGAAGGTCCTCGTATTGGCTTCGGCTCTTCTTCTGCTTTTCTTCCGGGCCAACTGTTTTTATCTTCCTGGCGTCGCACCCCAAGATTTCAATAAGGGGGATAAGCTACAAGTGAAAGTGAACAAGTTGACTTCCATAAAGACTCAGCTTCCTTACGAGTACTATTCTCTGAAATACTGCCCCCCAAATAAGATTTTCAACGTCTCTGAAAACCTTGGAGAAGTTCTCCGGGGCGATCGCATTGAAAACTCGCCTTATGTGTTCGAAATGAGAGAAAGTAGACTTTATATTTTGTTTGCAAGATTAAGCCGGATGCAAAGGCTGTAAAGGACTTCAAGGAGAAGATTGATGATGAATATCATGTTAATATGATTCTGGATAATCTACCTGTAGCAGTAGCCAGACAGAGGTATGATGGAAATAGTCTTACTACATATGAGCATGGCTTCCGGGCTGGCTTCAAAGCAAGCTACACAGGGAGTTCAGAAGAGAGGCACTTCATCCACAATCATTTGACTTTTATCGTGATGTATCATAAGGATGTTGAAACTGATTCTGCACGCATAGTTGGATTTGAAGTTACACCATTCAGTGTGAAGCACGAGTATGAACAACCATGGGATAATGACAAACCGCGTTTGACAACTTGTGATCCAAATACCAAGCATACAGTGTCAAGTTCTGAGATTCCCCAAGAAGTTGTGTGTTGATGGCAGAAGATTCAAATGATGCTATTGGAAATTCGTTCTTGTTGGATTACAACTTGGGTATACCATTCTCTGTGGATGACATCTCGAAAGTCTATGCAAGAAACAGATTTGTCAGATATCAATCAACCATCTCAGCTTCTTGAGAATTCAGCTTTTCCTTTCTTGTTACCATGTACTCTGTAATACAGAAGGCTGTAGATGCAATGATTGACAAGTTAACTGGTGCAATATTTTTGTTCCAGTTAGTTGTAGTCGTGATTCTGGGTGTTGCTGGAAATGTTTGGAAAGCCTCCGAAGCATGAAAGAAATAATATGTGCAATATCCGAAAGAAGGACCTTGGTATGACTTTATTGTCATTCCACTGCGTTTCGAGCTTCTCTGCTCAATCATGATTCCTATCTCTATTAAGGTATCTTTTGCAGAGTTTATATGCAAAGTTTATTGATTGGGATTTGCACATGTACGATGAAAAAGAGCGATACTCCGGCACATGCAGCAAATACTGGGATAAATGAAGACCTCGGCCAAGTGGAGTATATTTTAACTAATAAAACTGGAACATTTACTGAAAATATGATGGTTTTCAGGCGTTGCTGCATCAATGGTGTCTGCTATGGAAATGAAAGTGGTAATGCTCTACAAGATGCTGATTTGGCTCGGGCTATTGCAAACAAGGTCCCTGAAGTTGATTAAATTTCTCACAGTTATGCCGATTTGTAATACTGTTGTGCCTCTTAAAAGTGCTAGTGGTTGTGCCTTAGGAAGAGAATGCTGCCAAGCATTAAGATTGGAGAAGAATTTTTGATTCTTATGCTTATGCTGGATTTTATGCCGGAAATTGATTGTTTTTTTTCATGCTCACTATCTCCATTTAACTAATGTTCATGATGCCAGGAACACTGATTGGATTATTAGAATGCTACAATTGAATGGTTTGAATATTCAACTATATCTGACGATGTACAGGTCCAATCTTGCAGAGAAGTAAGTGACATTATTGCAACAATTCGATGCGAATCATACTCTGCCCAACTTCCAATTGCTTGAATGAATTTAATGTTCCATCTAAGAAAATGAATCAGCAAGAAACTGAAGATTTGCTAGCACCGAGACAGTATTGCTACACTCTGCAAAGCATGCCAAGAAATGGAGACTTGACTTTAATTTTGCTTGTTTTGTTTTTATTTTTGCCTTTAATTTCATGAAAATTGCAAATGGACCTTTTAATAAATTCCTGAAAACAATACAAATGCATGTATTTATGTTTAACACTAATTTGTTTTCTTGAAATCACTTTGACAACCATCGATGATGAAATCAACGCGGGCGACAGGTTAACACACACTTTCTTTCCTTTGCTCGCATTTGTACTTATTCTTGCATCTTACGTTTTACAATGCTCTCACGAAGTTTTCATGCAGGATTTGCACTAAGTTTTTTTCAGGTTTCGGAAATGATTGCAAATGCTCTCACGAAGTTTTCATGCAGAATTTGCACTAAGTTTTTTTCAGGTTTCGGAAATGATCGCACTTTGCTACTGAAGTGATTTTCAAAGATCACAGAACTTTGTGAGAAACATGCTTTCATAAACAGCTTGAAGGAGCTGTAACTCATCATAAACATCATGATGTTTGCGCCTCTTGATGTCTGCTGTTACACAGCGACCATGCTGATACACCAATATTTCCACTTTTTCCATTATCCATGTTGTAACACTGTAATATTTCTCCTTCAAAGCTGATTGACCATCCTTGTGTTGAAGCCCATTTTCCATTACCTTATCTTTCATGACTTCATGCACAGTTATTTTTTCTGAAATCGCATACATTCCTTTATCCCTTTCAGCTCATTTGCCTTCTAGTTTGCCTTCTGAATAAAACTGACCCCCTTTCCATAATTACATTTCCTTTCTTTCCTCGCCATGTTGATCTACGCTGCTTGTCTGTGAGTTCTTTCCATTTATAGTCGTACCAAATCTCTTTGTACAAACTCGCGTTGACTGATGTGGGATTCCTTAAGGCCCACCTTTCAACAAGTCTTGCCCCATCGACCTCAGCACCTTATCTGGGAAATAGACTAGAGTTCCTTTTGGGTACCTTGAGACGTGCATGCCTTAATGGCAAGTTCTCTCGCTGATAATCATGGGAATACATCAATGTCCCTTGATCGTCAGATCTTGCAAATGGCTCGACGTCAACTCCTCTATTCGCATTTCGCAGGATGTACCCGGGTACCTTGGCACTCATTGACATCAATGGTGAGTTTGCCTCGCATTGGTTAACGACATGCATCAATGGCCGGTAATCCAATGATCTCTCTTCATGCTCGACATCAACACATTCTTTCGCATGATTAGACTTGTACCATCGGTTTTGTAGCAGACGAAGACTATACACTTTTTCACGACTCCCTCAGCAGTTACCGCAACATGAATTCTGATCGATGAGAGTACCACAGTTCCATTTTCAGCCTTTATCTTTTCCATGATTCAGCATCAGCGGTTCAGATTCCTTCATTTCCTAGGATCCAGTTACAACAACGACAGCATTCACAGTTACATTTGCATGATCCTATTGCAGTAAAACCTTCCATGTTCTAATAGCCACAGTCACATATTCTCTGATCTAGCAGTTACAGCAGTTGCAGCTACGACACCAGTCACGTTTTCATGATTCAGCAACTATATTCCTATTACATAGTTCATCATTCTTGGGTAAGTGGAAGTATGTTGTTTTCTAATCTTTAATCATGCAATTCCTTATATGCTGACTTGAATATTTTGGAAAATTCCCTCATCATGCTCCATTTCCTTTCATGACCCACGCCAAGTTGCATGAGGACATGCAACCAATTCAGTTGGGGGGGGGGGGAACTATATTCGCTACATATTCACTACCATGATTCCATTTCTTCACCACTATCACTCCATTTTTTTATCTCATTTACCATTCACCAACATTTCTTTTCCAACGATACTTTGTTTCACTTTAAAAAAATATACATATTGACATACTTCATGAACATTACAAAAGGGCTTTCTTATGCACATTGATAGCTTATGATTTCCAGTGAGTGTTTACATTATTATTGCAGAAAAGAGAACAGAAAATGAAATGAATGTTGTTGACACAAGAACCAACATTCTTTGTATTCATGGTTGTCACACAAGAACCAACCATAAGAAAATGAAAGTTGTTACTCATGCCCTGCACATATCCTGGAAACATTCATTATTAAAAAGACATCATCATGTAAAGCCAACGTTCAGATGCCAAAGAGATCCATACATGGTTGCATGAGGACATGCAACAAGTTCAGGGGGGGGGGGGATGTTGGGCTTCAGAAATGTTGTATTTCATCCACCTTTCCCTTCACTATTCCTTACATTTCATCATACCATTAACCTTTCATTATATCACTTTCATAAATACATTTGGGTTTCACCTTCCTATTCTCCACTTTATTCATTTTTGTATTATAAGTGAATTTATGATTAATTATTAGAAAATATACATGTTTTAATATATATCTCAAGAATGTGTGAGCTTTGTAATGTGTAGGAGAAATGTGAAGGATTAATTCTAAACTTCTGGAATATCTCCTCCACCATATTAAGGAGATAATTATGCAAGCCTATTCCTAAGGAGAAGATCATGGAGGATTTGGTTGGTATGTCTTATTCAAGATATGTGAGAGATGTGTGGAGGATTCAAAGGGATCATGTCTTGTAATAATGGGAAAGTAGTTGAGAGTGGTTGAATGAGATGGTTAGCTTCTTCATGTATATAAGAGAGTGCTCTCTCTTCATTGGGATTAGCTCAGGAATTCAGAATTCATTAGTTCATTAGATTAGCTTTAAGAGATAGTTTTGTAATTAGGAGAGGGGGATTCTTAACTGTGATCCATATTCTTTTATTGTATGCTTTCATGGTTTGTCATTTGATTTTGGTAATGTAATTTGAGATATTTTTATTGTTGTGAGCTCACATATGTTGTTTGTCATTCAACTCTTCACATGTTGTATTGCTTTTCCTTTATGCAATTTCCTGCTTTCCTAGATTAATTTGATTTCAGTAATTTAGATTAGATTAGTTCCACTTCGGTCCTACATATATAGTGCATGTGTTTCGTAAGTCTACGAACCTCGGATTGAAAAATTAAATGGTTGGGCAAGTACTACAACGGAATTAAAACGACAATAGTTTCACCCAACAGGGCCATCCGTGGCTCTCTGGGTGGTGGCATCGAGACAATAACCTCCTGACGCTGGAATATGGGTACTCGTTCCAAGAAGAACGATACCAGAATCGATCCATACCCAAACTACTTTAGTTTGGTCTTCTTTCACTTAGTGAGTTGTTGCTTGATGTTGATAGTCACGGCCTCGGCCCAGTTGAAGAGAGTCGGGTTCATACACTCTGAGGCAAGAAGTAGTTGTGTCTTTGTGGCCTCATGCGATGTTTGCGATCCTGCAACCCATGTGATAGTGTGCAACACTACTCTTAGTGCCAGATCAGGGACAGTTTGGATGTCAACTTTGCCACTCCCTGTTCCTTTTCGTGCCCCTCGGCACACCTTGTCAATTACCATTGCCATGCTTTCCCTGGAAGGACGGGTACCGGTCAAGATAGGTACTGCACCTATGTGCGACAATCCAGTGATAAAATACACATCAGAGACTTCAAGTTCAAGCTCTTGATCCCGAAGCACAAAATTTTCTTGATTTTCGTCCCAAATACTTATTAAATATTGAAGCGATTCGGGCTGAGCCTGGAGGCATAGTGTCAAGAATATTTTCTTTAGCCCACAATTTCTGAGGGCAATCATGCATTGTTCATTCTCCATGGCATGTTCATCCTCCTCACTGTGTTCTCTCTCTTTCCACTCACTTACCATATTTCTTGATTGGTACCTGCACACATTGTTCATATGAAAATTTTAAGTCTCCTTAGGCATCAAAATTTGCAAGTAAATGGTTGATTTTTCTTTAATTTTAGGTGGATATTGAGTTGCGTGGTTGGCGTGATTGTTTTTCTAACAGTAGCGCCAATGGGCGCGGCCCCTGTGTAAAATAAGGTCGATTGGCGCGGGTCCGTGCCTAAAACCCGCGCCAACCGCGATGCCCTAGTTTTTATAAATCCTCCCCTAAAGGATTCAAAACGACAATTAAAGGTAATAAAATTTAGCTCAAAAGATGGCAAAAGATGTCAGCTCTTACCTGAAATTGGCGGGATCAACATTGGTTCACTGGATTTCTCGCAATTGTCGCCACAAGATCGCAAGGTAAATGGACCACTGTTGCTCCACAAAGAGGTAAATGTGAAAAGTAAATAATTTTTACCACTTATGGTCTTTTACAGCTTTTAGAAATCTTAAATTAGGTTTTAAAACATATTTGTTGATTATTTTATCATATTATTCTCGAGGAATACGTTTTACACGTGTCTTTTTGTGCAGCGACAGGTTTTCACATGGTTATGATGAAGAAACGAGTTGTCTTTTATACTTTTTTCAGACTCGGTACAAACACGAAAAAGTCACTACTGGAGTCACCTTTCAGCTCTTTTCTAACTCTCTACAACTGAAAATATTGCCTAGTCGCTTGTTGTTTTGAACTCGTTAAATTGGCTGCGAAACGATATCTACTCAGTATAAGTTTACCCCTTTTTCAGGCTGGGATATATTATTTACGAAAAGGAATACCTTAGCCTATCGCGACTAATAGGTTCTCTCAGACACAATTTTCTACCTTTTCGGATCTGTGAGACTACCTACGAAAAGGGCCTTGCTGGATTTTTCTTTTCTGCTTTCTTTTCAAACTCTCTAAATATGAAAATATGCCGAGTTCTTCCTTTGTCAGACTCGTTAAAACTAATGACATCGAACTCCGTCGTTATGACGTTACTTGAGTTCCTCCTTCCTAGGGCTCGTAAAATGTACTAGGTTGGATTTGTCCGAAGGACAAACTTACATCGCAAGCACATGCTATCCCCTTCAAGCTTGTTTTAAAAAATAATTGGGTACTCGCCATAAATGGTGGGGGTGTTATCACCCTAGTAATTTCTAAAGATTGTGGGCTTTTGGATTTTTTCAGTTTAAGAAAAGTAGGGGTAACCACAAACCTACTTTGGAAATTTAGGATCTAGCCTTCCTAAATTTCAGAGAGGGATCTCTCTTTATGATTTAACTTTGTTTTTGTTTAATGTTTTAGGCTAGTTATGATAAAACAATTGATTTTGGTTTTGAAATGTTTCGTGGAAAATAATATTTCTTGAAGAAAAATTAAAGAGGGATCTACTAGTCCATTGGGCTATGGAGTCAAAGTCTAGCAAGAAGAACTAGAAGGCAAGGCCAAGAGGATGCTAATGTATTCAGGGCAAGGTAGATAACCCTCAGAGATTTGGATAGATTGTTTTGATGAGATGGTGATGCAGGGGCATTAGGTTCCGAAAAATACTTTGTGTTTTTTTAGACATAGGGGGGTCTTATATTTTTAGTTTCTTATGTAATCCTTAAATAATTTGAGTGATTTTAAATAAATATTGGGATAAAATTGTAAATTTTCCCAAATTATTGGAGAACACGAGGGAATATGATTAGTTAGGAGTGTGAAGAGTCAGTTTCAACAAATTTAGGGATTTAGTCTAGATTTAGGAAATATAGAATTCCAAGAGTTTTGTTGAGCGTTAAGGGAGCCGAATCAATTTATTATTAATTTGTATAAATAAGCCTCAGAGGAATTAAGCAGAGAGATCTGCAGAGAGTGTGAGTGTTTAAGTTTTAGGGAAAACAAGGGTTTGTTCCTATAAGCCTATGGGCAGTTGAAAGGGCCATTTGATTTTGAAGATCTGGCCGAGGGCAAGAATAATTTTTGTAAGTGATTTCATTTTTGTATATGAAATAATCTGCTCGAAATTATATGAATATTGGTTGATTTAATTTCTGTGTGAATGGGCTTTGAATTCCAATAAACAATGGTATGAGCAATGTGGAATATAACCTCTGTAATTTGGGTTTTAAATGCTTTCTGTGTGTCGTTGAAGAAATCGAAATTCATGTCGATGTTGTGATATGGAATTGAATGCGCCTAGAATTATAAATCAAAATCCATGTGTTTTATTGATAGATGAATGAATCTATTGTAAAAATGGCAGAACCTTCATAAGGATTCCATGTATAGGGCAAAGAGAAATTCTCCATATAAACAGAGTGAGGTTTTGAATTAGAATTCAGGTGTTGGAATCGATGGGTCTGAACCATAGATAATAAGTAAGAATGGTTAATTGTGATGAAGAAATGCCAAACGAGTTGAATCTCATTTATAAATGATGGTTGGAAAAATAAATTCTTGAGCATTGATTACAAGGTGAATCGATCCTTTCAAGCAGTAAAGTTGGTCCTAACTTGTTGGTAATCCTCATTACACAGAAGCAAAAGGATTCAAAATCGGTTTTAGATTAAACTTCCAATATTCGCTATGGCGTATGAAGTGAAGGGGAACCGTGAGGAGTGGTTTCGAAACAAGAAACTGTGGGTTTCGCGTGGCACAAAAATGGTAAGCTGTTTTATATTTTGGAACGCGATAATGTTAGATGGTGGACGTGTGGCGTTGAGTGGTTTTTAGTTACCACTTTTATCGCGTGATTTCTAACTGTTAAAGACCGGGAGCAGATAGAGCGCGATGACCATTGGATTGCTGGGTTGGAATGCGACAAGTTTATAGCCATCGAATTAGTTTGAAGATTAATGCAAGGTATGGTCAGCGCTCCTTGATTAGTAAATGTATGTTGCGAGTTTTATATGTGGGGCCAAGCATTCATGATGGCATGTGGATTGGCATTTAAATGTAAATGGTTTAAACACTTGGATGGTGAAAATGGTAAGTGTAAAGAATTATAAATATTCATATTTGCGATTGCATATGAGAAATGTTAAGCATGGAGCGAAATGAATAAAGTTTGGGAACTATTATTTTAATGAATGTGACTTATGGTTTATAACATATGATGAAGAGCGAGTGGGCCATCATATTGAATTTCGTTAAGGACGATTTCAGAAATAATAACCATAGTGTGGGCCTAAAAGAAACGCTGAGAAATTGAAGGCAAAGTCAACCTTTTAATGAATGGGAAGTTAATTGAAAGGTCGCCATATATGTGATGTTTGGAATCTTGGTTATTTAATCAAGATTAAATAGATTGACCCATTGTGTATGTAAAAGGAGGCGAATGTGAGTTTTCCGCATATGGTTTTTGATATTTTGGTTTGAAACCCATAAGAATTTTATTCTAATATCTCAAATCTCAGATTTGAGATATAGAAGCTTCCGCGTACATTTATTTAAATTTCCAGTCCAGGGAAAATGAATGGAGATGAATTTCTATATGCATGAGACTTTGAGATTTATTTGGGGCATGAATTTGAATGCATTTTATATGCAGCTTTGAGAGTGGATAATGTGGGTTTTGGCAAGGTGACCCTGCCATCAGGTGGTATCAAAGAAGGATAAGCTCTTTGAAAATTAAATTTTGAAATGCATATGTACTGAAGAAGTGAGGAAAATCTGAAGTTTTAAATCTATTTAAGAGTGATTACAGATTTGAAGAGGTGTGCAGTGAAGGTATTCAAATTCGTAGAATCTAAATTTGAAGGCAAAGTGTTTTGAAGATTGCCAGGATATGTTTTGAAGATGTGAACACAGGTGTGATGGTGATGGAAAAGAGATCAGATTTGAATCTGACAGGACAACATGCAGTGTAGCAGAGCATTGGGAGAAATTGCAGAAACAATTGCAAATGGATGTTGAACAACCCTTGAAGGTGAGGTATTTTTGATTATGTTTAAAGAATTTTGTTTGCAAAATGCAGATTGCAGACAATTGAGGAGCATCTCAGCAAGAAGATCATATATTTGAAGAGCAGTGATGAGGGAAGCCAGTGAAGGTTTCTAAAGAGAAAGGAGAATGTGGCAGAACCTTGAGAATTCCCAATAGAGCTTGGATGAAAAGAGAAAAGATTTGTTCTTGAGAGGTTGCAGAGGAGTGAAGCCTGAAGGAGCAGAGAGGAATGCTCAAGAGGTTCCAGACATAGTGGACCTGTACTTGCCAAAAGACCAGATCCAGGGAGAGGATTGGTGAGGTAAGTTGTGACAAGGAGGACTTGTTACTGCAGAGGTTTCAGTGCAGCCGTGATGAGTGAGTAAGAACTCATGAAGGAGAAGATGGCTACTGATAGTCATAGCAGAGATTGCAGAGGTTCTGAGAGAGGCCACAACAGAATGAAGATGAACAAAGAAGATGCCAAGACAACTAGCATGCAGAGACAGTTAAAGAAAGAAGAGTATGAGAAAGAGGTAGCTGAGATCAGGGAGCAGTTCAAAAAACTAAAGATGATGATAGAGGAGAGCCAGAGAGTTGGTTGGCTCATGAAGAATAAAGTAAAGTGGCATAGGCTACAGATGAAGAAAGAGCAGATGATACATGCCCAGCAGAAAGAGAGATTACTCAGAATGATTGAGTATTTGGAGAAGGACTTGAAGACTGAAACTTCAAGTGAGACCAAGGGGTCAAATGGCTTTACATCTGATGATTTTTGTATGTTTGCAGGAAAAACATGTGGAGGTGGCCAAACTACTGATGTTGTCACAAAGGAAGAAAATGAGACAGCTAGATATGTTGTAAATGTCGATGCACAGTTGGGGGAGAGTTTCACTTTCCAATACATTGGAAGAAAAGGAAGTCTAAATTGTGATGATGGCCAGAAGTTGGAAATTGAGCAGTCAATTAGATAGCTCGAAGAGACTGAAGAGAAGACCATTGAAGAATTTATGAAATGTATAGAAGACTTGGAACAACAAGAGGATTTGATGATTAAATCATCAAATGAGACCATGGGGTCTTATGGTTTTAAAACTGACAATATTTGTGTGAATACAGGTATTGAAGAAGACAATTCATGTGATGAAATTGTAATGAGTGAAGCTGAAAGTTGCCAAGCAAGATATGATGATTATCTTTCAGAGGAAGATCAAATTGAATTGCTGCAACAAAAGGAATTCATAGATTCTTTGTTTTATAAAAGAGATTGTTTCAATGTGGACATGAAAATTATGTCTGATGATGATGAATTTGTTATTAATGATGATAATGACAGATTTATTTTATTGAATGGCCAAATGAAGAGTGATGGACAGATAACTGAATTTATTGCAAAGATGCAACATCAAAATTCTATTCTGATGGAAGATGAAGAGATAGTGACAGCAGGAAACTTGAATTGTGAAGGTAGTGAAGATTGCACAGAGAGTTTCTCAGATGAGATGACAGATTTGTGGCATGAGTTAAGTGTTCTAGAGCAGAGGATAGAAACACAGAGAAAAAGTGTTCAGTTTGTAAAGGCAGAGTTGAATGGAAATGAGAAGGTTCATTTTTATGAACCAGTGTAGAGAAACATCCTTGAGAAGGATGATGCAGAAGAGAGGCTAGATGATAGTCTCGAGAATTATTTGAAGGATTGGAATTAGCATACTGATCTGCTGATGACAGAGCAGCAGATTGAAGTGTTGCTGGAAGAAATGTCAGAGCAACGATTTGAAGTGTTGCCAAAGGAGGAAAAGACACAAATATTTTATAATTTTAATGTTTGTTTTATGATTGTAGGTACTAATGGAAGGACTAAAGGATGCTTGGTCCAGGAGAAGAAAAGAGATGATGACAGTGACTGGTAATTTAAATACCAGTCCAAAGAATTTTTGAAGGCAGAGATCGAAGAAATTGTCACAAATGACAATCAGGAAGAGTTTTACTGTTGCAGAAAACAAGAGGGTATGGATGATAGGGTGGATGTAGGAGCTCAACAAGTAAAATTAAGTGCAAGGGCTCAACAATTAATAGCAAAAGCCGGAGTAAAAGCAGAATTAGAAGTTTAGCAATCAAGAGGAAACAATATCCAGCAGTCATAAGATATATTAGATAGGGAAATTGAATTGATAAGAAAGCTGATGGTGAAAGTGTCTCAGAAGAATATAGCAGCAAGAAAACAAAGAAACAATAGCAACAAGAAGAAGACAGTCACAGACTGTGAAGGCATAACAAGCGGGAAGATGTAGACTACGATATGGAAGCCTGGAGAAGTGCAGAAGAAGAATACTGCAACAGATGATCAGTTGCAGAAAAAAGTGTGGGATCTAGGAAGACAAGGACTGAAAGCACATGATCAGGAGATCATGATTAATTTTGACATTGGGAGTCTGATGCAGGGGCATTAAGTTCCAAAAAATACTTTGTATTTTTGTACACATAGGGGGGTGTTATATTTTTAGTTTCTTATGTAATCCTTAAATAATTTGAGTGATTTTAAATAATAATTGGGAGAAAATTGTAAATGTTCCCAAATGATTGGAGAACATGAGGGAATTTGATTAGTTAGGAATGTGAAGATTCAATTTCAGCAAATTTAGGGATTTAGTCTAGATTTAGGAAATCTAGAATTCCAAGAGTTTTGTTGAGCATTAAGGGAGCTGAATCAGTTTATTATAATTTGTATAAATAAGCCTCAAAGGCATTAAGCAGAGAGATCTGCAGAGAGTGTGAGTGTTTAAGTTTTAGGGAAAACAGGGGTTTGTTCTTATAAGCCTACAAGCAATTGAAAGGGCCATTTGATTTTGAAGATCTGGCCGAGGGCAAGAAGAATTTTTGTAAGTGATTTCATTTTTGTATATGAAAGCATCTGCTTGGAATTACATGAATATTGGTTGATTTAATTTCTGTGTGAATGGGCTTTGAGTTCCAATGCGGAATATAACCTCTGTAATTTGGGTTTTAAATGCTTTCTGTGTGTCGTTGAAGAAATCGACATTCATGTCGATGTTGTGATATGGAATTGAATGCGCTTATAATTATAAATCGAACTCCATGTGTTTTATTGATAGATGAATGAATCTATTGTAAAAAGGGCAGAACCTTCACAAGGATTCCATGTATAAGGGAAAAGAGAAATTCTCCGTATAAACAGAGTGAGGTTTTGAATTAGCATTAAGGTGTTGGAATCGATGGGTCTGAACCATAGATAATAAGTAAGAATGGTTAATTGCGATGAAGAAATGCTGAATGAGTTGAATCTCATGTATAAATGATGGTTGGCAAAATAAATGCTTAAGCATCGATTACAAGGTGAATCGATCCTTTCAAGCAGTAAAGTCGGTCCTAACTTGTTGGTAATCCTCATTACACAGAAGCAGAAGGATTCAAAATCGGGTTTAGATTAAATTTCCAATAGTCACTGTGGCGTATGAAGTGAAGGGGAACCATGAAGAGTGGTTTTGAAATAAGAAACCGTGGGTTTCGCGTGGCACAAAAATGGTAAGCTGTTTTATATTTTGGAACATGATAATGTTAGATGGTGGACGCGTGGTGTTGAGTGGTTTTTATTTACCACTTTTATTGCATGATTTCTAACTGTTAAAGACTGGGAGTAGATAGAACGCGATGACCATTGGATTGTTGGGTTGGAGCGCGAAAATTTTATAACCATTGGATCAGTTCGAAGATTAATACAAGGTATGGTCAACACTCCTTGATTAGTAAATGTATGTTGAGCGTTTGATATGTGGGGCCAAGCATTCATGATGGCGTGTGGATTGGCATTTAAATGTAAATGGTTTAAACACTTGGATGGTGAAAATGGTAAGTGTAAAGACTTATAAATATTCATATTTGCGATTGCATATGAGAAATGTTAAGCATGGAGCGAAATGAATAAAGTTTGGGAACTATTATTTTAATGAATGTGACTTATGGTTTATAACATATGATGAAGAGCGAGTGGTCCATCATATTGAATTTCGTTAAGGACGATTTCAAAAATAATAACCATAGTGTGGGCCTAAAAGAAACGCTGAGAAATTGAAGGCAAAGTCAACCTTTTAATGAACGGGAAGTTAAGCGAAAGGTTGCCATATATGTGATGTTTGGAATCTTGGTTATTTAATCAAGATTAAATAGATTGACCCATTGTGTATGTAAAAGGAGGTGAATGTGAGTTTTCTGCATATGGTTTTTGATATTTTGGTTTTAAACCCATAAGAATTTTATTCTAATATCTCAAATCTTAGATTTGAGATATAGAAGCTTCCACATACATTTATTTAAATTTCCAGTCCAGGGAAAATGAATGAAGATGCATTTTTATATGCATGAGACTTTGAGATTTATTTGGGGCATGAATTTGAATGCATTTTATATGCAGCTTTGAGAGTGGATAATGTGGGTTTTGGTAGGGTGACCCTGTCATCAGATGGCTTGCTTCAGGATAAAGGGCAATGAAGGATCCTTTGATCCAAAAAATAGGAAGGAGGAAGGGGTCAAACGGGACTAGGAGCAATTAAGAATTCCTAAATCTAGAAATCAACAGAAAAACATTTAAATGATTAAGTAGTTAAGACAGGGAGTTCTTACACTAGTCCTGAAATAATTCTCCTAATTAATCATTAAGATTGAACAACATATATGAAATTGTATGTAACTTAGAATGGAAACAATGACAAAATAGATGCACTTTACTCTTCAAATTATCGCATGAATCCTGAATTATGAAGTCCCATTTGCTATTTTCCAGACTGCTGCTTTGAAATCAACACATGTGAGCCTCCAACGTACCAAAATGTCTATAATGTTCTTAGCAATTTATTCCACACTAAACACTTCATAAACTGAAGTAATTATACAAATGTTTATTACAAATATCCTAGAGAGATCTAGGAATAACTCTAGGAAAATAAAAATATATTTACACATTAAGAGGGACAACTGCTTAACAACCTTAACAAGCTGTCCTCTTATCTAGAAAAAACAGAACTATCTTATCTAACAAAAAATGCTTGTTTGAATAGCTGTCCATGCTTGCTGGTATATTGAAAAATATATTTTTGGAAGATGTCTTCACTGATACTCTTTCCACTTATACTCTTTAAACTTGTACTTTACCTCTGATACTCTTTCACGCTGTTTATTTACCATGTTATTGCTATAAAAAGGGAAATTATTGTAGTCAAAATCAGCTGACTGCTTTTTCTCTCTGATACACTTTAACTCTGGCCTTTCACCCTGATAGTCTTTAACCTGATATTTTGACCTCTAACTACTGTAAAAAGAAAAATTTCAGCAGTAAAAAATCACAATCAAGTATTGTTTTATTTATTTCCTTTTCAAACTGACTGCTTCATCTACACTCTCCTTCACTGTTTGCTTCTTGGCTGCTACAATAAGTCTGTAAACTGCTGCCACTGTTCAGCACTTGGTATCTTTACACTCTTGAGTTTTCTGTAGTTCTCATCTACTTTAGTGTACTTAGCAAAATTTGGTTTAATTACAAATAAATGTTTGATTTCATTTTGAAGGAAGAATAAATCTTCAATGTATTGGAGAACAAATTTCCCTGTTGGAGATCCCTGTCGTAGTTGCTTATTCACCTGTTCTTTGGCATGGTCCCTTATCTTTTTATCATATTACTTTTGGTCCATCAATTTGTCATTGAATACATGGATGTCTGGAATGCCTGCTTGTCTTAGCATAGTATACTTTGCTAAAAACTTGGTAATGGAAAAATTCATAGCATCACATTTTTCTTTCAAGTTATTCATCAAAGTTTTCTTTGTCAATAATTTTTTGATTTGCAGTATAGTCTCTGTCTTGTCTTGTATCTTAAATTATTCTAGCTCAGTCCTGTTCTTACTGTTTAAGAAAGTAATTAGCTTTAGTGCCTGTGCTGGTTTATCTGCTAATTCTTATGTTGTCCTCTGTATTTCACTTTGAGCTGCTAGAAGGAGATCTCTTTGTTCATATATTATTTGAATTGATGGCCAATGAAGATGTATAGCCTCAATAATGTTGGTCCATAGGTGATTTCTTATGTAAGAAATCTGTGTAGTGAAGCTCAAATCCTTCTGAAGGCTTTTGACTTGCTCTTCAAGTCTTTTAGCTTTTTGTTCATAATTGTTGGCATTAATCAATGCTGCTTTATTGGATTCCTCCATAATCTGAATCTTTTGCTTCAAACTATTAATTTCATTGGTTTTAAAAGTCATTTATTCCATTGCTTTGACAATTTTCCCTGCATCATTTGTCTGCTGCACCTGTGATGTTGAGGATTTTGTTTGGGAGGTAGTAGCTGATTGTACTGACACTGCAGTTGCTAGTGGCTCTTTGGGTGCTAAATTTTCTCCCAATGTAGAAGGAATAGCAGCTGTAATAATAGGTATAACTGTGGGAATGGTAGAAGCATCAGTTTCCTTCACAATTTCTTTTTCTTTCATCAGTATATCCAATTTACTTTCCATATCCTTAATTTGGGTAGTAAGATTTATGATCAATTGCATCATATCTTCTTTCTCTTTATGTTCTTGAAGTATTTCTTTGCTCTGTGGGTGATCACTTTGAGGAAGTTTTAACTGTTTCCTCAAAGCAGCAATATCATAATTTTTCTGTTTGATTAATACTTCAACAACTTGTATATTTGATGGGTCAACTCCTATTTTTAGGATCAAATCTGCTAAGGCCTTGATCCTTAGATATTTTTCATATAAGGAGCCTTTATCAAGTTTCATCTGATCTTGCAGGTTGATAATAGTATTTTGAAAATTGGTTACACTCATGGATTTTGTCACCACAATGGAATATAGCATCTCAGAACTGTGTCGATGGAATTCTATATAATCCAACTCATGTACCTTTTTAGTATCTACTTCAAATTCCTTCTTTTTGTAGTCAGCCACTGTTTTTGGAGTTGAAGTAGTAGGTTGTAAATAGGACATGATCATTTTATTTGAAGAATAATCAAATGTTGTAAGCAGTCTATCTTGATTTCCTGGCTTCTGCTTGAGAAATTGAGAATAAATCTCACTTTTAGTTTCCTCATTTCTTTGTTTAATTTGCTTATATTTGTCCTTGATGTCAAAATATTTTTCTTCTGCTGTTTGAGAAGAAGAAGTTTCCATATTCACCTGTTGTTCAATCATTTGGGTCTCCTTTCCTTTGGATGCTGCTTGTTCTCTTTCAATCTCTGTCAAAGTCTCCTTGATTATTATAGTGGCTTCATCATTACTGACCTCTGGTTCATCTTCAACTTCAATAAGTTTTTCTTTTCCTATGGAACCAAATCTTAGCCTTTTATTGTATATGAGTTTGAACTTGGTATCTGAAGTAGTTTCTGCTGTATAGGCTCCCTCATCTCTGCTCCTTTTGATTGAAGTCTCTGGCTATTTAGGAGTTACCATAGCAAGTGTGGTATCCTTTTTTCCTACTGGTTGTGTATTTACAGTTAAATCTACCAATGTGTTTTCTTCCCATTCTGTCTGATTGGAAAACTTTTCAATATCAAGCTTTGGCTCATGTATAAAAGGAGGCAGCTTATTTTTAACCCTTATACTATTCAAAATACCTTGGGGGTCATAATTCCAAGGGAAACTCACTTGAAATTTCAGCTCTGATAATATATTTTCTATCTCTTTCTCATCATCCCTATTATTTACTATGAATGGACCAATCTAATTTTTTAGTTTGAATTGGGTCTTATTTTTAGAGGCCATGAAATGGATAACATCAACATTTAACACCTGTCTCAAATATTCTAGAGCAAAGACTCTGATAGTCAAAATCTTAGGTAACTTAATATGGAAGCAGATTGGATCCAAAGATTCTTAATTCAGTGTGCTTCTCATACAAGTACCAATCTCCCATTTTGCATTCTTCTAACAGTTGTAATATTCTTTTCATCTCTTCACTTACTCTAGGCTGTTCTGATTTTTGTAGAAAACTCATAGCTGGCCTGATAAAAAAATATGTGAAACATGTATAACTGTATTCACTTCCTTCTTTTCTTAACAATGATGTCCAAAAGACAACTATAGAGGCTGGCCCTCTACATTCATTTTCTGCAATGTTATTGGGAAGTGATCTTCTTGTGAGAATAAGAACAAATGAAATAAATAGGAAGAATACCTAAATACCCCTTCAGTGGGTAATTTTGTCGATTGATGGTGTATAGAATCATCAATAAACCTGGAAAAATCAAAGATCACAGTAGGAGGCTGACCAGGAGACAAGGTAGACAAAAATCCAAGGATGGACTCATCAGTAAACTCATCAATGAAGTATCCTAAGATGAAGGATAACATTGAAATAACATGCCTAGAACCCTCTGGAAAATTGGAAGTGGAATAGGGAGGATTCAACTTTGGGATGTCTACATGAGTAGGCATGAAGTTTTGAAAAATCATGAATCTTTTAGGGAAATATAACCCTAAATATAATTGAGTCAATGCTTCAATGGATAATAGGACTGCCCTAGGGTCAAACTATAAATGCAACATTTCATTGATTGACTTTGCAGTGATAGAAAAAAGGATTTCCTTGTCATTATTCACCATTGATCTTTGATCTGGGACATAATACTTCTGGAATAGTCTTATCAAGTCCTGACTAGGGTGTGTTAAGGGGATTACATACTTGGGAAGATTTGTATCCCAGAGTGACATTTCTTCTTTGTCAAGGAACTTTTCATGACACTAGTTGTGAACTTCTAACAAATTGAATTCTACTAGAGGGTCTACAATTTTCTAATCTACATCAACCAAAGGGATAAATTCTTCATTGGACACTGGAGGTTGAAGAGGATTAACAGTCACAGTGGTCTCAACAGTGATAACAGGAGTAGACTTTGGGGCTTTTGTTGCTTCAGTCTTGGGAGGTTTGGATCCTCCATGCTTAACAGACTTGGATCCTCTAGCCTTGGGTGTGATTTTCTTTTTTGTCATTTTAAATTAACTATAGCAAGATTATACAGTTTGTTATAGTTGGTTTTTCTTCAACAGAGGGTAATTGAGCAATCTATGGGCAAGGATGATAGCAGTGGGCAATTCAGTGCTTAATTAGAATTTTTAGAACAAGGGAAATAATTTGAGACAGAAAACACAGGTTTTCTGAATGATTAGGACTGTAAAAAAGGGGTTTTAAGGTTTTATGTGGGTTTAAAAACCTTTCTTAGCCATGGAATTTTTCTTTCAGGGGTCTTTGACTGAGAATTTGACTTAAAAAAGAAGTTTTCTGCAAATGGAAATTTCTGGAAAAAATTGCGAGGGTTTGCCCTCTTTTTCCAAGGTTTAGAACAAAACGGATGGGAAATTTCAATCTTTAAAGCTTAACTGGTTCGATTGGTGGTTCAAATTGTGAAATTTTAGGTGAAATTTTGGGAAAATACTTGATTTGCAGCTATCTTGATGCTGTGAGAAGAGTTTCTGCAACTTTGGTAATTCCTACGGATTGTTCTAAATTGATGATGCAGAGAATTGCTTTAAATAATCTTCAAACATTTGGACAGTGGTTGAAATTAGTTTTAAAATATGAACTCAGGGCTTCAAACGTAGTGGGAAGCTTTGATAACAGTGGGAATGTGTATAACAGTTGGGTGCGATAGAATACACATATAACATCAATAAAGCATATAAAAAAGGTTTTGATCTTTATTATAAATCTTTAAAAAACTGTCATAAATGTGAGTCAAATCTCAAGCGGGAGTGGTTTTTTATTTTATGAACACGGAAAACCATTGGTGGTTTTCCCGTTGGGTTTGGGTGGTAAACGGTATTGCCTAAAACGAACACGATCATATCATAATACGACATGTCATAGGAGGCGGTAATGAAAAAACCACCCATTTCGCACTCGTTTGGGCGTTTTGCAGTCGATTGATTTGGGAGCGCGAAAATGGTCGTCAGCCATCGTATCTTTGGAAACGAAGCGAACGATCCAGATTAAATGGGAAGTTTCAGTTAAAGTAGCATGTGGGACCGGGGGCTTTATATGCGCGGCAATGAAATAAAACCTTTGTAAAATATGTATTTATATCCAAAGTTTTATATCAAAGGATAATGCTTATATGCAATGTATATAGTTTACAAAGGGTTTGAAATGAGCGGTTATATATATCGAAGGTTTATATACAAGGTAAAAATGCGCATGAGGCGGGTTGTATTAATCAAGGGAGTAATTTATGTATAAAACGTGAGGTTTCATACATCGGGGAAATATTTTTCGCTTAGACATATATAAAACATGCCTAAAGTCTTTTTGCATCTTTATTTTTATTACATAGTTATAGACTATGGAAATGTCTGTCACTATAGAGGGCGGTATATTCACATATGGTTAGTTTTATGCCAAAGGGGGTGTAATTGGGGTTTTTATTTAAAACATGTGGGTAATTAAATTTGGAAAAAAGGCTTATATTAGTGGGTTTTTGGGAATATTTAAATACAAGGAGTTATATTAATAGGATAAGGTTTGTTTTTAGGGATTTAATAGATAAATTGTAAGTTAATATGACCTAGGACAGTGAAAAACACCAAAGTATATTTATATAACTAAGTAAAGTGATGATATAAAAAGAAAAGCTTTATCATTTGTAATTTGACCACTTTGACCTAGAATATAATATTTTTGGAGGGTTTTTATGTTTTTATGAATGAAGGAAATTACTCAAAGGGGATTTTCTTTTTCATTAAGTAAAAAGTCTTTACTTATGAACTTGAAGTGCAAATGGATGAATGTAGGGTAAATGATGACAATTAGGGATTAACATAGGAATTCAACACTTTTAACTTAGCAGTCATTGAGCCTTGGGTCCGGTCCCAACAGAAGTCAGAGAAATGCTCTGAGCCTCTTAGTGATTTTGCCAGGTGAAAAGTATTTACATGATTCTCCCACTTCTTTCTACCTACCCAACTTTTAATCTAACATTTTTTCTTCCATTTTGCAGGTGCATTTGAGCTAGCAACCTTGAACATTTTATTCTTTTGAAAGAAATAAAACTATCTAAATCTACCTTATTTCATCCGAGGGCTCAGATTAAACTGATGAAATCCTCTTTATTCTCTACCTATCTAGTAATTAGTCAGGATTAAACTGTCTGACTAATATTTATTCAATATTATACAACAATAAAATTGAAACATGACAAGTCAAGATTAAACAGTTCAACTCATCATGGATTATGACATTTATTGATACTCTGCCATAATCATTAGTAACAAAGTAAAAAGTAGTGGCATTTGGTCTTGCACACTTTCATGTTTTATTTCTTTTTTCTTTGGGGTATATTATTTTTTCTAAGTCCTTGGATTTTTCTTTTAGGAATTTACCCTCTTTTTGCTTTTCTTTTTTTTTTAAATTTTTACAAAATATGGGAAAACAACTTGCAGAAAGCAAAGTATGAACATATTTACAAGACTATCATAAGTCAATTATAAATTATGAATCCTATAGTTATAGGACCCTAACAGAGGGAAAATGGAACCATATTGTAGTCGTGTTGGGAGTATGTCGCTCTTGAACATGGCACTTGTCTGCATTCGTGTCGGGTTGGGGACATCTCATCTCGTTTTTTCGTTTGCCTCCATGGGTTTGGGTAATCTCTTTTGACCACTCATCTGCTCTTTGCCACATCGCCATGACCTCAGATCCCTTGATGTCAAATACTGCCAAATCCAGTGTCGTGCCGCCGACATGTTCAAGAGAAGTTTGCCTCTGATGTTTTCAACCTCCCTCTGATTCTCTGTTCGTCTTGATTCACAAAAATCACATTCCTCTGTTTCGTGTCGATGATGCGGGAAACATTATGGCCCACCTTCGATTAGGTCACTACCTATCGACTCCAGCTCATTATCCAAGAAGTTGATCTAGAGACTCCCTTCAGGTACCTTGGAGCCTGCATACCTCAATGGCAAGTTCTTCGCATTCGACGTAAGGTCCACATCATTGGCCTTCGATCAAATGACTCTACTGGTGTTCAAAGTCAGAGCAGTGTTCACATTTCGTGGATTGTACCTTTCGTACCTTGAGAGCCATTGTCATTATTGGTGGTTTCTCTCGCGTCTGTTAACAGCTTTCATAATTGGCTGGTATTCAGACGAGTTTCTTGCATGTTCGACTTCAACTCACATATTCACATGCTTGAATTTGTACTTTGTTCGAGTCGAGATGGAGCACAAGACCCTGGGTTTTATCTAATGAAATCTAGGCTGCGACCATACCTGAGTCCGTTTTTTGATTCCTATTGCTGGATGGCTGTGTCCATACCTCAGATCTTACTGTTTATGTACTTTATTATGGATGGCTGTGCCCATGCCACATGTCATGTATCAGAAGTATCAGTTGTACTTGTACTTGCAGGTCTTCCGACAACAGTGTTTGGGTCGAACGCGTTCTCATAAAGCATTTCACCCCTCCCTCTCTCTCGGACCTCATGCTTTAGGGGGCATCTGTTACACAACATTTTATCACTGTCCCTGCAATCCCTCACTCGGCATATTGGAGGGTCTTTCCCATGACATGTGAGTAGTGTCATACTCTATAAACACCTTCTTTGCATCCTTCTGCATAAGGACATCATTTCTGCTGTTGAACATTTCCTCAAAAAGCACACAAAAACCTATGTTTTGGCATTAGCGCGGGTAGCCAATTCACCCCTCGCGCCAATAGGGAATATTTGCACTAGAGCACGTGCCACATGGCGCTCTATCTCTGTGTTGTGCCTGCGCCAGCTGTTTTAGGAATGTTTTGTAACAAAATAGAGGTAGAAGTTTCCTTTAACCACCTCAGGGATGAGTCACAGGAAGTGGTTAAACTTGATAGGCCACAGATCTCTCCCTTTAGGTAGTGGTTTTTACCTCACATGGAATAGTCTTTGAATATAGGTCTCCCCTCCATGATTATAGGGATCCTAACCTCTCCTTCTTCCTCTATATAAATAGGCCTTCTCCCTTTACAAAATCTAGCTGAACATATTGCCAAGAAGCTGAACTTGGAGAAGAGATACTATAGCTGAATAATTGATATAGAGAAGGTAGAACCAAGGAGAATTTCGTAGAGAGAGCCCCATCCGAATTCCCAACGAGCCTTTGTGAGATGCGCTCCGCTGGAACCCTGTTGGAGGATACCACAATTTCGAAGCTTGGTTGTACTCTTCCTTTCTCTCATTAATATACTCGACTATGGTATTGGTTCCATCATTGTGTTATGTTTATTTAATGCAACTGATTTAGTCTTCTTCGACTGATTGATAGTTACGAATGTGAATTAGTATGTTGTATATCGTATTTTTTTCTTGTGTCTATGTAGGTATCCGAACGTGAAAGCGAGTGGATCATGATCTGTCAAACCAGGAGCGAGAGGCAACCACACTTTCTGACGACGACAACAACGTAGGACCTCCGATAAGTCATCTATCGAATCTCTGTCCATTCGTTAGCTAGGGACCAATGTTATAGCATGTCTTGTTTGTGGCTAGACCCACTCTAGGGCTAGTGGGATCGCCTCTATCTGCAGAGGGGATTTACCTCACCAACACAAGGTTACCCCCAAATATAGAGTCAATGCCAAGTATGCCATACTAAGGTCAATTCCATAACAGTTTGTAATATCATTGTGACTACATCATTTTCAATAGAATAGACACTGAATATACATAGTGATATAAACACAAGAGACACCTTGTTACTATCATACATTACTTAGTTATGGTTATAGTCTCACCATTGAGCAAAAATTACTATAACACATTGAACAATCATATATTATAGGTCATAGTCCTATTGATTTCATAGAGAAATAGTATGAATCTCATTGCTATATCACTTCCATATAAAAGTCTATTTCCATTCACAAGGTTACTCCCAATTATAGAGTTAATTCCAAGTATGCCATACTAATATCATTAACAGTTGGCTAAGAGCATCCAAATACTCTTCGGGAGATACAGATAGAGAGAGTTACTTCATACTGTGGCTCGACTTCCATTACAAAGGGGAATTAGACCCACTCGTTTACCCACTCCTAGATTTAGAGCACCTCTTGTTATCAGTGATGGTAGATAGCCTGCTGATTGGCCACAGGCTGAGAGGATACTTCTATGGTTTAGGCAGCGAGTGTTAGAAGGGCAATGGTACTTATCATGTTTTCTTAATACATGTGCTGTTTTCCACAAAAGTAAATGGCATGGTTAGCTGGTTTCGCTAGTAAGAAAAAGGGTAATTTTAGTAATATCATAGAGTCCATATCGATAGTGTAGAGCTAAAAACACATGTATTATACTGATATCAAACTTAATAGGGAAAGTAACTCGAACAATTAAGTACAGATATGAGGTTATGTCATAATATATGAAACAATAGTATATCAAATTATATGGAGATAATAGTAATGAGGTTAGATTACAATATGCTAGCCTGAATACGATGAACACGTGTATAAATGGGATTGGTAGTGTGATTAATCTATACATAACCTTGCTTAATTCGAGTAATACTAGTAATATGAAGAGTGTAAGATGATCAAAGGTATATGCATGTTCATACATTAGTAATAGTTATTATATCAACACGTGAATGGTAATAGTAAGGGTCCCACCTCTTGTATTATGGAGATGTAATAGCGTGTTCACTTCATTATGTTAATCTATGCAATGGGATTTGGACTACTATAGATACAACACATTCTTCCTATTTGGGTGATAGTATCATATTGGTTAGATATGGATACATGTCGAATAAAGGATGAACATAACACACATAATATAGGAATGGTATTGGCATAAAAACCTATTATGGATTTGACCTTGACAATAACCCGAGAAATACAAATACATTCCATTAAACATGGCAGAGAGATTCTACTTTAAATTGAAGGGTAATTTATGGCACAATTTTCACCCTTAACACTGTGCGAAAGGCATAATTAACATAAACAGTAAGCTGAGAAATACAAATACATTCCATTAAACAGGGCAGAGAGATTATAATTTAAATAGAAGGGTAATTTATGGCACAATTTACACCCTTAACACTGCACGAAAGGCACAATTAACATGAACAGTAAGTCGAGAAACAAAAATACATTCCATTAAACAGGGCAGAGAGATTCTACTTTAAATCAAAGGGTAATTTAAGGCACAATTTACACCCTTAACACTGCGCGAAAGGCACAATTAACATGAACAATAAGCCATAATTAACATTAACAATAAGTTGAGAAATACAAATACATTCCATTAAACAGGGCAGAGAGATTCTACTTTAAATCGAAGGGTAATTTATGGCACAATTTACACCTTTAACACCGTGCGAAAGACACAATTAACATGCACAATAAGCCACAATTAACATGAAAAGTACACCACAATTAACATGAACAGTAAGCCGAGAGAGCCAAAACCCAAAACAGTAATTATTGCAGGTAAAACCCTGTTCTAAAACCCAAAGAGCCAAATATTCTACTTTAAATTGAAGGGTAATTTATGGCACAATTTACACCCTTAACACTGCGTGAAAGGCACAATTAACATGAACAGTAAGTCGAGAGAGCCAAAACCCAAAATAATAATTATTGTAGGTAAAACCCTATTCTAAAACCCAAAGAGTCAAATATTCTACTTTAAATCGAAGGGTAATTTATGGCACAATTTACACCCTTAACACTGCGCGAAAGGCACAATTAACATGAACAATAAGCCGAGAGAACCAAAAACCAAAACAATAATTATTGCAGGTAAAACCCTATTCTAAAACCCAGAGAGCCAAATGTTCCAACTCAGAATTTAAGTGTTAAAAACACATAATTTAAGTGTTAAAAACCACAATAGCTGGCTGGTAGGAATAGAATTCTTACTGGAGAGGTGCAGAAGCCAGCCGGAGAGCCGCAAACACCAAACCTCGCTAGACTTCGACATTACCTGCAACAAAACACAAATTAGAAAAAACCCACAATAGAAAATAGGAAAAATGCATAAAAAACACAGAGCAATTCCGAAAAATGCATTAAAAAAATAGAGCAATTCGGAAATTACTTGAATGGACCTCAAGCAACCCTGGACCATCCATGAACTCCTGCAAACAAAAACAATGGATGAACAGGTCGACAAAGTTGCGCAGACAAGAACAATCGAGGAGCAAAGAATAACAGTTGAGGAGCAAAGAAGAACGGTTCATGGAAACGAACAGGTCCACAACTGGGCGTAAGGACGAATTGAACCAAACCGCAAGTAGACATACCAAACCGCATGCGAACAAGCAAGCCAAGTGAACAGGTTCACAATGGCGGACTAGTTGCACAAGCATTGGTGCCTCACCCATGAGAGACTGGTGGAGGTCACTGCCCACACTCCCGACCCGAACAAAAATGTGAAGGATAAATGACCCATGGTGGTAAACTGGAGCGAAAAAACCCTAAACGTACGCAACACAATGCGATTTATGGTTTTTACCAACCGCAACAGCGAGCTCAGGCGACTGGGCATGTGTCGTACATGCGTCACAGTGCTGACATAGACCGTTGCTAGCTTGAAACGAGAGCACCCAAGTAATGGCGTCCCTCCCCTAGATGAAATAGGCTATTAGGTTAAAGTAAAGTGACATATGTTAGGATTCAGTAAATTTGACCAAAATTATTATTAGAATTAGAATAGATGAAGGTATCTAAAAGGTATATTTGACCAAAGAGTGTGGAAGACTAGAAAGAGAGATAAATAATATTATTAAGAACCAACATAGATCCATATTTCACTATGAACCTACCAAGTGGAATCAAATCTCCAAAAGTGCAAACCTTTCTTGGTTTACATCTCAAGAGATTTGATTCCTCTAGACGCTTGTAGATTGGAGTTAAAAATGGATCTATATTAATTTAAAAAAGACAAAAAATTAGCTTTCAAAAAAATTATGTGTATTTTTAGTAAGAAAATCTGTTAGGGTATTAATTGTAGATCTAACTCACAAAACAATTAATCTTTAAAATACAGAAAAGAGAAATACTACCACTAAAAACACATTATCAAAGTTTCCACGATATTTAAAAAATTATAGTTTAAATACACTACCACATTCTTCACAAACAAAAATATCCAATGTAATCTTCAACACCAAAAGTATCTGTTTTAATTAATGTCACTAAAAAGTATGAACGTCCAAATTTCCACAACAAAATTCTAGGACCCATGAAACATAGTTACAATTCCAAAATTAATGTCAAACAAACTTGATATTTCATGTAAATTGTGAAACATGTACAATCCCTAAAGATAAGCCTTACAATTCCAAAATAAATATCAAACAGACTTGATATTTCATGTAAATTGTGAAACATGTACAATCCCTAAAAGATAGACCTTACAATTCCAAAATAAATATCAAACATACTTGATATTTCATGTAAATTGTGAAACATGTACAATCCCAGATCTTGATAAATTGTAAACTAAAAAGTCACCTCTTTGTATTATCAGATATTAAGAATCCAATTTATCCATGCTACATATGCATGAGCAAGACCCCAACTAATATTCAACTCTTCTTGTAAAAAATCTTGGAAAACAGGACTCCATAATACTAAAATAAGCATTTAGTCTTATAACCCCACAAGGGCTAATAGGTATCCATCACCAATCCCTCCACATCAGTCCTGGTGTGGAGGGATTGGGCTTGTGTAACTCTAATGGAATCAATTTCTAGATACCCTGATTTGTGGGATAACATTAACAAATTAGCTAAAATTCTTGTAAAAGATCCCGTAAAGCATTACACGTTCTAATTTGATCACTCCAAAGATCTCTGTGGCGGGGAAAATCCCTTTTTGCAAGCCTTTTGAGAAAGAATCTACGTGTATGTGTTATAAAAGATTGTTGTTCATTCATTCTAAGGAGAAGCCAGAGTTGGAGCATCCCCATTCCATGAACATGAGAGTCGACTTGAGCGTTCCAAATATAACAAGTCCTAAGTCTGCAACCACCTCCAAATCTGACAACAACAGAGATCTCCATCATGAAAGGATCTAATCCCACCCCTCTCAAAAGATTGTCATCCCTTTGAAGGACGATTTGCGCAGCCCAAATCCTTTACAATATCCCTCTTTCTGACTCATACCATTCTGTATATGGATATTGATCTCTCCAGTTCCCTGCATATTGAAACCCTTTAAATCCAACCTCACTTGTCTCCCACATTGGATTCTTTCCCCTCCGTCCCTCAGTTTCCCTCTGTTTGTTATCCTTCAACAATGGACCCCTCAGGATCCTCTGAATCCCCTCTAAAGCCTTAATGCGGAATTGGCTTGGACCAGAGAAATCCACCATCATTAGAATAAACGTGCATCCAATTCTGATCGAGAGAAGTAGCATATTCAATCGAACAAACTAGCGTTACAACGAATCATTGTCTCTGCTCCGCATTGTCGGATCTCTTCACTGAAACAACAAATCTCGTTGCTGGAACGGAAAGCTTCAAAAGTCTTTGACTCAAACGAACAAATACCAAAATCAACCAGGCCTAGTAAACAAAAGCTAAGCAGACGCACCATCAGTATTCAAATCATTTTTCAATCAAAATATGAGGTCTCATGTCTCGGTTTGTATGTTGCTGCTATATATGCAGCGCAGTAGAATAGGTGAAATTTCACCAGTGCAAAGTGAAAACATCTTCCTGGGAATTACCTCCCTCTCTTGCATCTATGTATCCAACCATCCCTACCTTTGTTTTTTTTCGGAATTCTTCTTCAAAAAAATGTTGTTCATTCTATGTCCACATTGAATCATAAAAAAGGTCTTGTTCAAAAGAATGTTGTTCATTCTATGTTCACATTGAATCATAAACCTCTCCCAAAGCCATTCAAATACTTATTAGGAGCAAATGCAACTTTTTTCCAAGCATCTATATTCTTTTGAAGCACAAATGACCCATCCATATTGAAATTATGCAGAATGGCCAAGACATCTTTGAGAAGAAAATGGCCCGTAATCTTGTTTCCGTGTTTTGGATAAAAAATCCCAAGTACGAGTAAAGTTTCCGCAACTCGTCACCAACCAGACATCAAGAATTCCATTTAGCTAATAAAACAATCCCTTGTAGTTTGATACCAATAAGACCTGGTCCACCTTGTTTTTTTGGACTTGTCATAAATATTCCTAATCAGAGTGATTATATACTTCCAAATGTGGACCATAGGAAACTTTTTAAGAATAATAGATTTTAAATTGTAGCTTTTGTAAATACCACTTACACATAGTTGCAAAGAAAACATTCACCACAACAAAACTCCAAAATAGCACACAACCTCACCATCCTTGACATGTTACCACAATTTTGGTTGTGAAGGTTGATCTTCAATGCCAATCAAGTAAAGCTTAGTCTTTGAATCATTTACTATTGCCCGAATGTGATAGATTACACATCTAAACAATTTAGAGTTCCATAAACTAAACTTTGAGTTTTTTGCAAATTTATTATTAATCACACCCTTCCCTCTTGAATAGAAATGCCTCTTATTTGGCATTGATCCCTAAAATCCTCTGCCACAAAAACATAAATAAAGGGGCTAAAGGTCACCCTTTTCTAATGGATTTGTGTAAAGTGACTTTATCCGACTACACACCATTAATTGAGACAAAATTTTATGCATTAGAGAAAAGAGACTCCAAAATTGAGACAAATAATTGAATAAACCTAATCCAACATAACATATGCAATGACAAATGACCATAAATGACCAATCCTCTATGTCATATGCTTTGCCAAAATCTATTTTGAATAAGGGTCCAACAATCAATTTCCTTGGCCCATTCTATACTCTCCCAAGCCATCGAAATTCTATCCAAAGTGTATCTTCTCTCGATAGCCTTGTTTTCTTATGCCTAACAACACATGTCACAGTTCCTTGGATCCTCAAAGCAATCACCTTAGCTAAAATCGTATACAACATATTTAACAAACTAATTAGACATAAAGCACTTGTAGCGTCTATAATTGAATTTTTGAGGACAAGCTTCAATAACCCTTGATTTTATAATTCACTCATCCTTCTTGAATGAAAACACTTCATTGTTCATGCACAACATATCATGTCCAACACCCTTCCACTTCCTCTTAAAAAATTCACATGGAATACCATTAAATCCTATAGATTTTCTATTTTCATCTTTTAAAGTGCTTTCAATTTTTTTTCACAATAGTGCCCTCATTTTTACCACTAACTTACTTCACTACGTGTCCTCAATCTCCCAAATGTTGATAAGTAAATAATGGTAGCAATATAAACCAAAGTACACATCATGTACCCCGGATGCGGGTGTCTAATCGCTGCATAGATCGTCACCTGGCTCCTCCTCCGGGCGACCGCTGTCACAGCCACATGGTTGCGCATGGCTCACGCGAGACAGCCTTTAAAGCCTCCATTTACCACCCCGACGCCATTAATCCCACTCTTGTCACCTGCTTTGAGAGCATTTACAACCGTCCTTGCCGTCACCCGCTGTGTTATTTCATGGGAAATGGAGCTACCTCTCCTTCATTCTCTTCCCTCTGTCTCTTGGTTTAGCTGGTCGGCCTCTCCAATGTGCGTTCGGCCCTCCACCCTCTGTTTTCTCTCCTGCTTAAGGCCTCCTGCCATTTCACTGTTTGCAACTCCACCTGCATTCCCTCTCCCTCTGAGAATTCTGACACTTCAATGCCACGATGCCATCGTATGAAATGCTTCCGAGGTAGAGGTCGAGGCCAACCCTCCCGTCCTCTTCTTCCCCTTTGCGAAGATTTCCCTATTGAGCTCACTCTCAATTTGAATTCAACGGAGGCGCTAGACCAGCAAAGAGTGTCGACCCTCATTTCTATGCGCATTCCTGAAGCCCCTTCCAACTCCTCTGGTTCGGGTTCTCGGAAAAGAATGCGTAAGTCCACAATGACGCCTTCCATCCTCTAGCAACCTAGAAAATCTGTGGCACTGCCCACAAAATTTGTGGTGAATTCCTCAGGCAATGATAGTGGTAGTACTTTAGCAGAGGATGACAACACAATAGTCTTGGGTGCACGCTCAACCTCCATGCCGGAGCCAACTCCCCAGCTCTCCAAGCAGGAAGATGGCCTCTCAGATTATGGCTATTTCATTGTGGAAGAGCCACCTCCCGATGGCATTCAGAATGACATGCCACAAAAGGATTAGCACCACTATGCCTCTCTCTTTTGTCAGTCATAACTCGATTTTTGTTTTTTTGCCTACTTATTCTTTGCACAATATGTTTAAATTTTGGATGCTTATGTCATGTGCTGGTTTCCCCGTCTAGGGTAGCATCCCTCCTGAGACTTGGTCTAATTTCTAGACTAGTTTCCCCAACAGGGGCAGTCCCTTCTTTGATTTTTTAAACATTTTTCCCGTTGGAATTGGCCAGCACAACAATTATGGTGGGAAAGTCATGAAATGTAATGTTGTACCTTTTTGTACCATATAATAGAAATTAGACATATTTAGAAAAGAAAAGAAAAAGTACACATCATGTACGCCAAATGTGAGTGTGGAGAAACTGCAATATAGATAAGAGAGGTGAGATAAATAATAACCCCTTGAAGAATAAGAGAACCTCCTCCAAATACTCCAATACATTCACAACTCCAAATCACATGTTTCCACAATAATGCAACATGATCAATGATTCTACTTATTCATGCATTACACATGTGGCCCTTTTATTTAACCAAACATGGTTGCTTAGACATATACTCCATTACATATACATTTAACCCCATACATTCCCCTCTCAAGGCATCTCATAGGATCCTCTTTCAAAGGATTTGTCCTCGAAGCTTTGTAATTAAAAGATTTACATGAGGTGAAACCAAGTAATATACCTTTATTATGTCCTTACTTTCTTGTTTTAATTGATGATGATCCATCCAAACTCAATTATTTTCCATCTTAATCCTTAATGACCAATAATTGCATAATTTTGTTTCCTTTAACTCTACGTATTATTGTTGCAACATTTCAACAGAGTTATCGATCAAACAAGAAAATTACCGATTACACGTTTTTTTGAGGTAGCAAAAAAAACACCCAATTTTGAAAATTGGTGATGCAAAATCATCTTTTTTTTGGAGCATATTTTTGGCACTTTAATTTTTTTTATGTATCAAGTTCTTCGGAGCATATTTTCATGTTGATTTCGAAAAGTTCCGATGCAACATCAACCCCATTTCTTTAGGGAGCTCATTTTTGACACTTTAAATTTTCAAATGTATCGAGTGTGAATAAATTTTTTTAAATATTGATTTTTTTCCCATTATTGCCTTATTCATCTTTTTGTTTTTCATCTTAAGATTATTTTTTAAAGGTTTTTTTGTTTTTCTTTGCAATGTTTTTTAATATTGAATTTTTTTATTTTTTTTTCCAAAATTTGAAAAAATTAGTAACATTAATATTTTGAGATTATGATTTTGTATATATTTATATATCATTAATTAATACTTCAATACACATAAAATATTTGTCACTAAAAGATAACAATTTTAAACATTCACAAAAAATACACATTTTGCATATAAATATAATTAAAAAAATATGTCTTTTAGGACATTTTCGCTAAAAAACAACATTTTTAAATAAAAGATTTTTATGAAAAAATTGAATAAAAAATTTCAAAAAATAAAATTTTATATTTAAAGATGAACATTTTAAGTATTTTTTCCAAAAAAATATGATTCAAATAAGATTAAGAAAAAAGTTAAAGAAAATATAACATATAATTTAAAAAACCAATAAATTGTATAAATAAAAAAATAAAAATTTTAAAAATAAAAATTAGAAACATAAAAAGTTAAAAAAAAAAAAATAATAAAAAAATTGAAAAAAGAAAGAAAAAAAAAACGGAAAAAAACATCAAAACAATTTAAAATACAAAAATTAACTCAAAAAATAAATAAATTGGAAAAAAAAAATAATTATTAAAACTATTAAATTAAAAAATAAAAACATTATTTTTTTAAAGAAATTAAAAACATTTTTATTTTTATTTTTATTTTTAATTTAAATAATCTTTTATTTTTATGTTTTTTTATTTGATTTGATTTTTATCATTTTTTATTTTTTAAATTTTTTTTTTAATTATTATTTTTATTTATTTATTTTTTAGGTTTTTTTTTAAATTATTATTGTAATAGTTTTAATTTTTTTCCATATGTTTTTTATTTTATGTTTTTCCATAAATTTTTATTTATTTATTTTTCTTTTAAAATTTATTGTATTTTTTATTTTTTTAAATTTTTAATATTTCTAATTTTTATTTTTAAGGTTTTTTTTAATGCATTTTTATTTTTTTATACATTTTTTTTTGGTTACTTTTACTGTCAATTTTATTTGAATCATTTTTTTGAAAAAAAACATATGAGATGTCATCATCTTTGAATATAAATACATAAAATTTGTTATTTTCTAAATTTTTTAATTCATTTTTGTTTCATAAAATTTTTGTAATTAACCTCTGGTTTTTAGCTCCCTTCCACGCAAACCGATATATATATATATATATATATATATATATATATATATATATATATATATATATATATATAATTTTTTTTTTAATTTTTTAATTTCTTTATTTTAATTTTATTGTTTTTCTTTCCAATTTATTTTTTTAATGTTTTTTTTTAATGAGTTTAATTTTTTAAATGATTTTTTTCTTGTTTATCACTTTTATTTTATTTTTAATCATTTTATTTAATGTTTTTTTTTTTTTTTAAACTTATCTCACCAATATTTATTTTATTTTATTTTTTTTAAATTATGTTTTTGAATATATATATATATATATATATATATATATATATATATATATATATATATATATATATATATATATATATATATATATATATGTATATGTATATGTATGGTTTTGTTTTTTTATTTTTATTTTTAAAATTTTTGTCTTCGTTTTTCTTTTTTTTTTTATTTGTTTTGTTTTTTTGTTATTTTATATTGAATTTTTTTGGGTCATGCTTTTTTTATTTTTATTTTTTTTATATGTTTTAGTATATAGTTTTATTTACTTGTTATTAATTTTTGTTTTTTTCAATGTATTCATATTCTCTCTCTCTCTCTCTCTCTCTATATATATATATATGATGATGATGATGATGATGATGGTTAACGTCCACTGAGATCGATCTTTGGTCTTGATGATGATGATGGTTAATATCCATTGAGACCAATCTTTGGTCTATCAGACCTAAAGAAACGAATTATTTAGTTTGATTTAAGATTTTATTCCTATGCTCAGAAAGCTTGGAGAGAAGCCTCCTGAGCTCGCTATAATTTTGACACCTTAAAAGGCTAGGAAGGTTAGTATTGCAACAGAGATAATGAAATTGAGATCTAATGTGGTTGTACACGGGACACTCCAAGAGGAAATGATTTTCATCCTCGATGTTCATATTCTCACAGAGATGGCAGATCCTTTCCATCTATGGTGTTTTAGGAACTGTCCAACAACCTGTTTCACTATGGAGCTCATGAGAGTTCGTTCTAATCTTGGCTATATTAATTTTCTTCTTTGAGCTAGTTAAAACAGAGAGATACTTTTGATCTTCTAGAGTGGGGTTGATGACCTCCTTATAATATCTTAATTTGATATATATATATATATATATATATATATATATATATAATAAGTTTAGGAGAACAATTTTTTGTTGATGGTGTACTTCCTAAGTGGTCGATAGGATTTTGGAAACGGTTTTTTTTTTTTGCATAATCTTTAATATATTTATTAGTTTCGATTTATTAAATTCAGAAGAAATATAATTTTAATATTAAATTATAATTATATATATATATATATATATATATATATATATATATATAGTTTTTAGAAAATTATTTGCAAATTTCAAAATCTTGAATTATTTAAAAATAAAATATTTACACAAATTTCCAAAAAAACAAATGTTTTAATGCAAAGAGTATCAAAAGCTCCAAAATCACATATAAATTCATTTTTTTGTAAAGTTGTTCATTTATCATAACTATAAAAAACATTATATTTAATAAATTGCTATTTTTATGATAAAATAAAAATAAAAATAAATTCATACAAATTAAATAGTCATAATTTAAAGAAATGATATTAACACTATAGCTAAAAATTGCAGAAATTTTAAGGATTTTCATAGAGGTGATATTTTATCTTTAATGTCATCCTTGGAAGTTGAAGGCTTTTCAGAGACATGTTATTTTATTTTTAATACCATGCCTAAAAATCTTCAAAATTTTAAGACTTTTGATATTTTATCTTTAATGTTATGTCTATCGTTGAATTTTTAAGGTTTTTAAGAGTTACGGTATTTTATATTTAACGTCATTATTAAAAAATGTTGACAATTTACCCCGAAGAAAAAAAAAAAGAAGAAGAAGAAGAAGAAGAAGAAGAAGAAGTTATTCGAACATTAACACTTTTCGTTTTGAGGGTGTTTTTTGCACTAGAAAAATTGGATTTTACTTTCATTTTTAATTTTTTTTTTGAAAATTTACCTCGAAAAAAAGAAGGATATTCCAGAATAACACTTTTTGTTTTGGGTTATTTTTTCATTTTTTTGATTCTTTTTTTGATAGAGTTCTCGTTTGACTGGTAACTTTGTTTTTCCAATTTGTAGTAATTGTTGGTCTTTGATACTATCTTGTTGAATAAAGGCTTTGTGATGCCCTATTCCATGAATATTAATGGGTATTCCATTTCTTGCATTGATAATATTGACATTAATCTTATCACGTTCCTTAAAATATTTTTCAGTAATTAGGGCGTCAATATGGTTTTAGATTTGATGGTATTCTCTCTCAATGCTATAAAATTTAGTAGGTGCCACATTTTTACATTCTTCTTTGGCCACTACTAGAATCTCTTATGAACGGTACTTAATAAAAATCTAATGGAAATGAAGGCAAAAACTTCCATCAAATTTATGCTTGGTCCTTGAATAAAATTCATTTGAAATTCCTTAAGCATAATATTCTTGTAGAACCTTCTTACACTCTAGGAAGTCAAAACAAAATAAAAAAAGTTGATATGTTGAATCCATTATCCACTGAAGAAAAACACAAACTTGAGCTCCTCTTACATGATATTCTTTCGTACAATTGAGAAATCATTCATCCTTACTTGCCTTCTCATGTAAGGTGACATTATATAAATCATCCTCAAGAAAGTTGTGGATCTCATTCAATATTTAATTTCAATTATTATATTTCCTCCTCCTTAATTAGGCTACCATCTTAGTTCATGTATGCGAGAATTTGACATTTCTTCTAATCATTTATTCCCACCACATTATCCAACCAATTTCACCTTAAGGTATAGTCACCAAAGTCTAGATTCCAACAATCAATGTGTAACATTCCTTGAAGTCAATATCCATTCAATTTTAATGACAACCAAATGGTGAGAAGGGCCTCAATTATGATTTTCATAATAGAAACAAATGAGAAAATATAAGATCCCAAAAAATGGGGAAGAATATCTAGAAAATGCCTACCAACATGTGAAAAGGAGAATCCCTCCTCATCCCATCCAATCTCACTTGAATTTTGTCCATTGCTTTCCTTATATTGGACTAAGTAAATTAACCACCAAAATCAATGCATTTTTGTCTCTAATTATATCATAAACATGGAAACTAGCTTTTAAATTAGAAGATGCATAATTTTCTTGACCGATAATCACCAAAAATTTACCTTCTTCCCTGTATTCCTCCCATTCAACCATGTTAAAATCACTAAGAAAACTGAGAAAAAAATCCTAGAGTCAAGTATGGTCTAAAGGGCTACATGGAGAAAAATGGTCACCATACCTTTCAAAAAACAAGTAATACATATACACTTATTGAGAAGAATTGAACTTAGAAAGACAATATTTTAATTCATCAAAGGAGCAACTCCTAACATTGAACCTCCAAATCCCTATACATTATTAATACTCCATAAAAGGTCCATTCCAATAGTAAAACATTCTCATATGTAGATCAAAACCAACTTATATGATTTCTTGGAGATAAAGAACATCAAAATTTCAAGCCAACATTAGATATGTAGCTAAAAAAGTACAAGAACATGGTCTAGACATTGAGAAATTGTTGGGACTTTCTTTCTTATTATTCATTAGGAGAGAGAGTTCCTTTTTAAATATCCATGTGTGTTAAGTGTGAAACACCCAAATCCTTATCATTAGTCTCTTTTCCTCTTGGAGGACTAGAATTGCTAATTTTCTTCTCAAACAATCTTTAACATGGTGGTCTACTGCTTTACATGAAAAACATGCATTAGGAAAATTAAAATATCATGGGCTTTGAATAAGAAATCCATCTCAATCCATTAAATTAATAAGTCAAGTGAGTCTTTTTTGGTTAAATCAACTTCTACACAAATCGATGGGCTTTCCTTGCAAGTGGAAGTATTTAGATTTCAAATTAGAACTATCCAAATTCTCTCTCGATTTTCTTAATAGAAGATTTTTCATGGCCTAACATGTTGGTAAAATTAAGTATCGAAATAAAACTTTGTCAATTTTAGCAAGATCAAGATCATATCACCATGATTGCATGAAAGGAAAATAATTTATAATATTTCAAGTACATTGTATTGAAACTTCCTCAATAACCCACCACGAGAGAAAATAAGTAAGGAGATGTACTAATATCTCAAACCTAATTATGGTTCAAGGAAATTATCATTTATGTTGAATCAATCTTATTCATACTATTTTTAAATATCCATGTATGACCACTAGTGAAAAATGACAAATGTGTAAGTATATGACTAGAAAAATTAGTTGAAACATATTTTATAAACTAAATACTCCCAAGTTTAAGCAATTTTGATGTCTTTTAAGTGATGTAACTATAAATAAGGGGCAAACATATAATACTATACAACAACTACTTGAATAAAAATTAGTAGTGTGTCTTAGTTGTATATAATTGACTCATAGTACTATAGTCATTTTAGTGTATTTTATCATGTTGATTAAGGGTGTTCATGTTGAATTCATTTTTTTTAGTGTGCATGGATGTGTAAACCATGCTTCGTGACACCACACCTTGATACCATGTGCAATATAATTATTTACCTACATTGAAACCATATATATTTTTTCATATATATATATATATATTCAAATTATACTAGTGTTGCTTGTGCTAGAGTGAGTGCTTAAGTGTTGTATATTAGTCCATATTTAATATATGTTGTATAACGCACAATATCTTGTACTTCAACATCACCAAATTGATGTTATGTCATTGATTCCTAGATTTGGTGACATTTAATGATACAAGACATTAAGGACTAATATGTATTAATGATTTACCCTACTACGAGCTTTGGAATAAAATAAATTACCTATAACTTGTAATGAGAACACACACATATTAATGAGCTTAAGTGTTGTCATATCATAGTAGTGTGTGTCTGTGTGTGTGAGGGAGAGAGAGTCAACAATTACTCTAATATTGTATAGTTACTGTTAGCACTGGTTTTGATTCCATTGAAAGTTTCCCTCTCCGTATTTTTATTTGGCCTCTAGCTCCTTATGCTTCAATTTTTCTCAAAATTTCGTGCTACATCTTCACTATTCTCTTCGATCCTTTCCTCATTTTGCCAAAAAAACACCCTAAACTATTCCTATTTGGCCATTTTCATATATAAAAGTTACCTAATGATATTTTAATGTTGTCCTATCTATTCCCTATTCTAGCCAAATCTTAATGAAAAGGGAAAATAAAAATCATATATTAATTCTATATTTTTATACATAAAATTAAGCAAAAAAATAGGCTTCATTGAGCTCCCTAGCTCTCAGCCCAAATCCTCATCACACAACCAAGTTTCATATAACCGAGAGCCAATTCCAAGTCGACCAAGACCAAGTCCAAGTCACGAGAAGAGGAAACATCACGCCAAGTCCAAGCCAATGTTCAAACCTACATAGCCTCGAGCTCATAATCAAAACTTATAAGAACCTAAACAATATAAAAAATCTAAGTCTTATATGCTTGGAAAATGTAGGATTATTCCCATTGAATATGAAAAAAAAATAAAAAAAAGGCACGCAGGGGATGATAAGTATTAGCCCGAAATTTCCAGATGTTAGATTGCGGGGAGGCTAGGTTTCAGATGTTAATAGAAAAAGAGGATCGATACCTATGTGTCGATTAAGAATTAATAATGTCTGCATCTGTTAGAGAGTTTTTGTCGAGCCAATTGTAAACTTGATTTTCATAAGTCAAGTGCACAGAGGTATCCATGGTCGAGCTGTTAGAGATATGTCAAGTGCGCAGAGGTATCCATGGTCAAGTTGTCATTTCCAGATGCGCACATTTAACCAAGAAGACAAGAAAAAGTGAGTGAATGGAAGAGGAGGGTTTAATTGCGTGCAGGTAATGCACATGTGTCAAACTATGTGCATCTACAGAAGGGTTTAACCAAGTAAGGGTTTGTGCATGTATGATAACTATGGTCAAGAAATGGCCTTTCTCTCAGCACTGTCGTAATCACTCTAGAAATTAGCCAATTTCGGGTCACACTATCAAAAATGTGCTCTCGGCTTTCATTCTACCTACAATAATACTCTCCCACTGTCTTCAGATCATCTACTTGAGAAAGAAAGTTTTCAGTGCTCTCAGGTTGAACCTGATAGTAAATATGAAGCTCGTATTTGTCGAGCACATATAGTAAATTTGGAAGAAGTTGAGAAATTCTTAGAGTATCTTTATACCGAGTAGGCTGAGGACTTTCTTGATTCAATATTTGTCTATCAAAATTGGTATATTTGTAGGTGTGTGGGTGCAGATCTTGTTAATGTTTGAAGGTTTCCAATCATATATTAGATTTAGAGGTTTTCCAGTTGCATGCTTGTGTACTTTATATTAAACTGGGTATTTGTAGAGTCAATTTATTTTTCAAAAATGGGTTTCGACAATACAATCACTTATAGGAGAGTATTGCTATCATGTTTATAGTCACCTTGTTTACCCTCCTGCATATTATGTGAGTACTACACGGGCCTGTTCTTATAAATGATATCAGTGAAATTGCTTGGCATCGAATAGATGAGTTACAACCTACAAACAATGAGGAAAAATCTCGTGGACCCAATGGAAGGAAGTGTTGGACCACTTAAGGGGCCATTAAAGGAGTGGATATGAGCGCATTTCCCTCTAACAACAACAAAGAGTGATGGTTCAGTAAAAGGGAGTGGGTCAGATTCAAAAATTGGCTACTCATGGTCTTGATATCCAAATGTTGATTTGGTTATTCATTTTGAACTCCCAACAAAAACAGAGATATTTGTACATAAATCAAAGCCGTAGGTTTCGACATGGACAAAGCATACCTTCTGTAGCTTTTCATGACAGAGGTGTACCAGTCTAAAGCCTACAATACCAAGTATGCAAATCATAAAATCAATTCATTGTCATGAGAATTTGAACATTTATAGGAAAAAAATCTACCTTTGCATAAGATAGCTACATTTTCCAAAATTTGTAAAAAACAGAGTCAAAGCTTAAACAAAATGTCCAAGCATTCTTTAAAGGCAGGATCTTGATCAAGGGGATGAAGTGTGTGTTCCAAGTGAAAGATTTGCTCTTGATTTTGATCAAGGTAGGTGGCAGAGGATTGATTAGGTGTCAAACGGTTCCACATTTATTGCAGCAGTTGAGGACAGTCAAGACAGGTGGTAAAGGGTTTAAGGCAGGTGGAAATCATCATCGACAACTATCAGTAGTTTCACTTTTGGAGGAATATCTTCTACAAATCCTGGGACATCCATCCACATTATCAGCTCGATCTTCATCGACAATCAAATTTCATTTAGTGTTTTGTAAATATACTATTGTACATCGAATGCATTTTATTTTTAGATAAGCTTTACTATCTTTAGTAAACTGTAATAAATTTCCAATAAATAACTTACCCAAAGTTGTGGATCTTAGAAGATCTATTAGTTTTGTATAAATATAGGGTAAAGAAATTAAATCTAAGGGGGATGGTTGGTGGCACAGGGCTGAGTGCCCTGTTGCCGATCCTCATGCCATTCCTAAAGCTGTGTATTTTTTAACACATAATACATTCCAGATTATGCTCTTGAGGATTGACAAATTGTATGGTGTGTGTATTTGTTTTTTCTCTTGTTATTCCATATCTCATAGCTTTCTTTTCAAATCTGTCATAATAATTCTACTTCATGTTCCAATTAGTATTATGATGAAGATTCAAGGCATATTGAGCTATTTTTGTAAGTCTTGACCCATCAAGCTTTCCTGGTTCAAGATGTCATGTTAGTCAGAAGTATTCCTTGAAATAGGATTCTTAAAATGTAGAGTGAGATTCTTGTAAGCCTTTCTTAAAATCCTTCTTTCATTAGACATTATAAATATGGAATTTGTGTCATTCTTTCCTCCCAACAATGGATTTCTGTCCTACAGACCCACTGCCTTTCTCCCATTCTTCTAATCATTGAACTACAAACTTTGCTAACACATCATATATACGAGTGCCCTCATATGTGTCAGAGCCTTTTATTTGTTTAACATTCATTTCAGAGTGCTTGAGATCCAACCACTTTCCAAAAACCCAATCCAATAATAAGAAATAGCCCCCAAGCTTAAGATGTGTCCGGTCAGGTGCTTAATGCAGTCCAAGTGCTGATTCCAGTGCTAATAGTTACAATATAATATAAGGCAAGTTAGTAATAACTAGTTATAAGTTAGTGATATCATATGTAATATGATATAAAGCTATAGTATTATAATATTGAGTTATATTAATAAATAAACCCATGCTAATTCCAAGGAAAACAAACACATGCAAAGAAAACAATCTAAAACAAAACACAATAAGTTAATTTGAAATGCAATTTAGGGTTTCTTTTCATGAATTGAACTCTTCATTACCACCATGAAACCTTGAATCAATTGATTTTGATGTGAAGTTAAGGGATTTTGGTAGGGAAGGTTGGCCCTAAAAGGCAATTATTTTAAAATAGGGGTTTAATTTGGTAGAAGAGAGGAGTTCAGAGGGTAAACTTATGTGAATCAGGTGTTTCTTGGTTCTTCTTGTTAGCTAGGAGAGGGTATAATGTCCATGCATTACCAGCATGGAGAGATCATGGAGGATTCGTAAAATGTGGAGTAAGAATTCAACATTATATGCATTAGAGAGGGTATTTGGCTTGAAGAATTTGGTAAATTCCTCAATAATCATACTACAGAGGCATGCATAATTTCTCTTTCCAACATGTTTTTTGTTAATTGAATGCAAAGATTCCTAGTGTTTGTTGGGGTTATTAGTTACATTTTTTGTTTTATTTTTCAAGGGTTCAAGCTTTATGGGTTAATAAAAAACCTTATTTTTAATCCCAAATTATTCCTTGCACTCTTCCATAAAAAAATAAAGTCAGGCTTTGCTTCTTGGAAGGGGGCTAGCATATTGATAAGGGATGATTCCCTTCCTGTGACAAATTTGACACTATGATATTTGTCCCCTTGAGCCTTCAACAAACACCCTTTCTAGTATTCTTATTTAATATGGAAGGAAAACAATTAGTGATTAAGTACATATAGAACTAATTGATATTGAAGGCATTTGATTTATTTTATGTTTTTTGATTGCATCATATAAAATCATGAATGGTTTGACATTCTATGAAAGGAGAACAAAATGCATCACAAATGGATGGATTTCATACCATATAATGGTACCAAAGATAAATAGAAACAATATTGGTACATCAAATTCATAATATTTAGGTTCACTACATATATAACATGTAGGTCAATGCTATATAGTACATAAAGTCAACACATGAATTTATAGGATAAAAAAAACTTTATGACACTACTACAAAATGCAACAAGGCATCAATGATTATCATAACGTGTGTTAGCTTGGTTAGCATATAGAATACATTACTACCAATAAGTCTATGAATATAGGTATGCTTCATTCATATAGAATGCATTATTAGTAATATGAAATTGCTCATAGATATGTGTGTGAGGATGGGAATGCTTGAAGCATGTAGAATTTGTTACTGGTAACGGAGTCGATTTGTTGTGTGCATTCCTTCGTCAATTGTTGAAGCATTCTATTCATTTGCATGCTAACACATTTTTTTTGTTATATTGTATGGATTGAAGGTGTTACTTTTTACTCGTGTGTGTGTGTTCCTAACATGCACAATACAAATTAATTCAACAAAAAGTAGTCTTGTAGAATGTTGTGGGTTTATATGTATTCATATGTATATGTATGCGTGTGTGTGTATCCCACCCCCCCTGCCACACACACATATTATCTAGTGATATATACAAACATGTCACTTCATATGTTCCATGAGGGATTCACCTTATTAACCAATATCGTATCATGTTCACTCATAAAGGGGGTTTTAATTTGTGAAAATAGAGTCAATATAATGTAGACAATATTTTTTAAAAAAAATTGTGGGAGGGAGAGGGGGGATGTGAGAGATGGGGGGTTTTATACGCATCAAGGGTACAAAAAAGGTTATTTGGTAAAAATAGGGAATATATATTAAAAATAAGGGTTTTTTAATTAGAAGGATGTATTGGGAGGGGGGATTCAACAAAAATATTTTGGGAGGAATTTATCAATATCTAGTGAAATTAATGTATTCTTTAATATCCCGTGAAGGCACATGTTATATCACAATTTCATTGAAAGGATACTTATGGTATGCTTGAATGGAGTGTATTGTTATTATGACATGATAGAATGTGTTATCACTCCCTCTGTTTCCCAAGGCTGAGAAAGGAGACCGAAGGAGGTAACCTTAAAACAACCTTTAGATTTGGTAGCTATCCCTACCAAACCAGGAAGGGATATGTTAGCCTTATCTCTCCTAAATCTGGTGGCAAAAAACTTGTCAATTGAGCATGGCAACCTACCTCTTGAACTTTTTCACAAAATCTTAAACAACTAGTGTCTTCAAAGGATTTATTGACATAGGGATAAGCATTGATATCCTACAAATTAGATGGCTCAAATATGGAATGCTTACCTCCCTTGTTATACTTTCTCTTCTCACCTTCCATGATGTTTGTTACCAAAGAAAATCCTAGCTTGTTGTGAAGGAAGGGGAGATGAAAATTAGGAAAACAAGGGATGATGATACAATGGGTTTAGGGATAGAAATGAGATGGAATGGAGTTAGGGAAAAATACCTAAAAATTTGGGGAGATAAGATGGTGAGTTAGCTGCATAATGTAAGTGAAAAGTTTTGAAATGGGTATGGGAAAGGTGGAAAAAGGGTTAAAATACAAAGTTTACCTAGTTTCTCCGCAAAAATGTAGTGAGAACTAGGGTTTGAGTGAAAATGGTAACAATGATGGATATGAATGATATGTAGTGATTTGCTAAGGTATACGAGTGATGTGTGAAACTTATTATATGATGAAACTAGGGTTTTTCCAACTGAATCAACCAAAAAATCAATGAAACCCAAAACGTAGTTGAAAACCCTAGAAGAGGGAATCCACCCTTTGTTGAAGAAATTCACTTGAATAAGAGGTGAGGAATGTTCACTTATTGACTTGGAAGCCTATGAAGTTTGAGAAATGATGAACTAACCCCTTTGATGGATTTTTGGAGCTTGAATGCCAAAAGCGTAGCAAACTACCAAAAGTGTAGCATGGCTGCTCCATAAGCGTGGAAAGGAACAAAAACGTAGCAAAGATCAGTTTGTATCATTTTTGTAGGTTGTCTTCGATCTTTGGATAGTTGTGGAGAGTTGTGAGCATGAGAGAGGAGCTCTTTTGAAAACCAAAGGATGAAATGAACTCAAAAAGCTTCATTTCCATTTATAACTCACACACATTACTTTTGTCTTTAGTGAAATCATAAGCACTTTGAGAAAAATTTCTTTTTGAAAAACTTTGATCATGTAGCATACTTCCTTGAAAAAAGGACAAGTTGCCTTTTACTTTATTTCCTATCTTTGCTAGCTCCCAATGAAGGTGACTTGACTAATGAAAATGACTTTTATTTTCCTTTCTTTCATGACTTGCTTAGACATTATGATGCCAAAACAAAATAAGCCTAGACCATGACCTAGATGAGGCTATGCCGACTGTTCTATGACCCTAGTCACTAGCATGGTGATATGAGCTCGAAATTGATGATGACCATGAATAGGTGAAGGGAGAAACATTAGACCTACAAAACATCCAGTGAACAAAATTTATCTGAGAATTGATTTGAAAACATGAAATTTTGACCAAGGACTTCTACCAAATAGACCTAAAAGAGAGTATTTGATCACTGAACATTTAGACACTAACATTGGTTCCAGCTGGGGATGTAAACTCCTTCAGGAGGTGTCAAGAACACCGTAGACCAAATATCCTCATCCATTGGGCAATGGAGTTGTTGTGCTATGCAACAACTCCCCCCATTTTTATTTTCAAAATAGTCTAAAACTTTTGATAATAAAAATAGGGACCCTTCTTAGAAATGTTTTTTTTTTCATTTTAGATAAAAAAACAAACTCCAAAAAAAATTGTTGTTTTTTTTATTAAATAAAAAAAAAAAACAAAAAGAAATTAATAAAACATCCTTGTGATTACCCTATCGCAAATCACATCCCGCATAATCTTTTCTCATTGAAAGTTAAGCAACAAAACAACGAAATCCTGATTTTGTGATCAACGATCTAAATTTCACAAGTGAAAACATAAATTGCACGTCGCAGATATACGTTTAAAAATTTAAGCAAGTCTTACCAAAAATTCCGATTTTGCGATATTCCGATACTGTGATATTCTGATACTGCTATTTTGCGATTTCGCGAAATCACATATCGCATAAACAAAAATTAATGCGCTTCATAAAGACCGGTTCAAAAGGAACGATGCGATGGATTTGACAGATTTAAATAAAGGTTTTAATGTGAAAATAAATAGTGTCAGAAGCCATTAAGTATGTTTTATCATTCCAATTCGAACAATTATTGATTTGTTATGATTAATAAATGATATAGTTGCTTCCTGGATCTTTTCTTTTCAAATTGGTCATTTCAAATATATCTTTCATCATTTGATTTTTTTTTTTTTAAAACTGTAACGAGTATGAATTTTATTTATATGAAGAAGAGAGAGTGGGTCTTTGCTGAAGCAACCCCTATTACAAAATTTTTGTCCAGCAAGAGCTGTTTTTAGAATTTGACATATTCAAGGAGTTTTAAAGGAGCTTTCCTCGTTTAAAATTAGCAGCCCTTTCGTAAGAGAGCACCCTTTGTTCGCCATCCGATCTTCTTCACTGTTAGAATTTCTAAGGATGTAATAAAACTTGTAGGATGCAAAGTCTAGTAGGACTCTTTTCAATCTGCCCAAAATTCTGTTGAGACCAACATTTCTGAAAAGCTCTTCTAAATCTAATTTTTTTATTAGTATTTCAGAATCGCCAAATACTTGGAGATCTTTGACCCCTTTGTCTCTTGCTATTTGACAAGCTTTGAGGAGCCCGAGAATCTCAGCTTGATTATTGGATTTCTGGCCTAGACCCCAGCAGAATGAGTCTCTTGAAGACCCATCCGGGGAGAATATGACCCCACCAACACCGAAAGCACCGGGATTCCCTTTGGATTCCCCTTCAAAAAATATTGTGTATAACTTTTGGGAACGCCACCAATTCTGGAATATATCATCTGGATCTCTCTTTCGCCAGTCTGGGTTAGCATTTTGGGGGGAGAGGAGGTACTTACGATGATAAGGTTCAAGGGGGCCAAGCCACCTCTTTTCCTCAGGTAGGAGTAGAGGATCCTCTTTAAAGAAATGCCTTTGGGCTGCTTCCAAGAGGAAGGACTTGGATTTTGCAGCAACTTGCAATGGAGTGTGATTCAGGTCTTTGAAAATCATCTGATTGCGGGCCAACCAGAACTGCCAACAGACGAATTTGGGGAGAGCGTTCCAAACTTTGCGCTAGAATGACTTGTGTGGAATTCGATAAGGGTATAGGTGGCTCCATGCAGCAAAAAGATCCGTGACAAAAATCTGTGAGGGAGTGGCAATCTGAAAATACTGAAGAATGAGATCCCAAACCTCCTTGGTGTAAAGACAATTCACAAATAAATGTTGAGCTGTTTCTAGATTGCTTCTGCATAATACACATCTGTGAGTTCCTGCAATTTTTCTTTTCACAAGGTTATCTCTGGTTAGAAGCTTATTATGGACCAGAGTCCAGAAGAAGAAATTTACTTTTGGGAGAGCTAATGGCTCCTAGACATTTTTCCAAAAGGTAGGGTTTTGGCTGCTGTTCCTTGAAGCCTGTAACACTCTGTAACCATTTGTAGTAGAGTAATCCCCTGTCTGGTCCCAACCCTAGCGATATTTCATGGTGCGATTGATCGGAGCTGCCTCCTCCAACAGTTCGACTAGCAGATTTTGTTGTGGGATAAGCCGGGCAGGGACACCGTGGAAATCCCAGCCGGCCCAATCACCGCACTGATCCCAGGTCGAAAGATCATATATGCTATGTATGCCTGCTCTTTCGAGCCAGTTTCTCAACTTAGAGATCTCCTCATTGTCAGACAAGGGATCGCGCCCCATAATGCGGTCAAGCCAAATATGGGTTCGTTTGCCATTACCTGGTATCCTGTACACGAATTTTTTGAAGAATTTACTGCTTTTGCTGCAGAGTCTCCATACCTGCGTGCTGTTGGCAGCATTGCCCAGTTGCAGATTTCTAAAATATTGATTGTTTGTGTATTTTGTCCTCAAGGTAACACTAATAGGGTGAGTTGGCTCTTGAATCATCTTCCACAGGATTTTACCTCCTAATGCGATGTTTACAAGAGTGGGGTCTCGAATTTGCAGTCCACCTTCTGCAATTGGATTTTTGACCAAATCCAAACTAACCAGATGCATTTTCTTTTCATTGCCCCTCCCTCCTTTCCATAGGAAATCTCTGAGAAGGGAAGAGATCTTCTCCATAATGTTTCTTGGGGCAAGCAGGAATGATGCTTGATAGATAGGAAGGGCAGCCAGCTGAGACTTTATTAGGATGACTTTACCACCTTTAGTTAACCAGTAACCTCCCCAAGCTGCAATTTTAGATTTTATTTTGCTGATAATTTCGCTCCAAAGCGACCTCTTATTCACACCTGAAGTGATGGGTAGGCCAAGATACTTAATCCTGTCCCATTGTACATGTCCTTTGAAGCCAAGAAGATTTTCTATGTTGCTGAGCTCTTGCTGGTCTATATTCCAACTGAAGACTTCACTTTTGCTATCATTGACTAAAGCTCCCGAAACTCTGCAATAGCTTCTAAGGACAGAGTCGAAAGCTTTAGCTATTCTGGTAGAAGCTCCTCCCAAAAGAAGGGAGTCATCAGCGAAGAGGGCGTGATTTAGAGGGTCAGCACCATTGGTGGGTTTGAGACCCGGTAGGATACCTGCCATTCTTTCTGCTGCAAGTTTTCGACTGAGAGAATCTGCCATTAAGATGTACAGAAAGGGGGAGAGAGGGCATCCCTGCCTGATGCCTCTCCTAGCTTGGAAAAAATTTGTAGGACGACCATTGATAAGAGGGGAAATCCAAGGGTTGTCAATGCATGCTTTTATGAGATTAACAAAATGAGAAGAAAAGCCAAAGGAGAAAAGAAATTTTCTTAGAAAGGAGCGATTGACTCTGTCAAAGGCATTCGCCATATCTAATTTTATCAGCATACCTTTCTCTTTTCGCTGCTTGCTTGAGTGAATAGTCTCCTGCACTTGAATGACATTGTCCAGAATGTGCCTGCCTTCCACGAATCCGCCTTGAGTACTGGAGATCAGTCTTGAAAGCAGAGGCTTGATTCGGTTTGCTAAAAGTTTGGCCAGGATTTTATAAGAAGCGTTTCACAGCGTTATGGGCCTAAATCTTGTAAAAGTTTCCGGATTGGTGTCTTTGGGAATCAAGGCTAAGTAGGTGGAGTTGGTTCCTCCACCTATTTTAGCTTTTTTCATGAAGCCTCTTATCATTTTTTGAAGATCGAATTTGATGATATCCCAACAAGCCTTGAAGAAATGGATTGTGAATCCATCAGGCCCAGGGGCCTTGTCTGCTTCCATGGACCATATAACCTCGATAATTTCTTCCTCAGTTACAGGTTTGCATAGGTCTGCATTGTCTTCAGGGGATATGAGAAAGAAATTCATCTACTTCCTCATCATCACCTTGAGTTTCCTCACTGTATAGGTTCCTGAAATGAGTTTCGACAGCTTGTTTGACCTGTCTAAACCCTTTGCAGACTTGGCCCTCCAAAGTTTTGATTTCTGCTATATGGTTCCTGGACAGTCTAGATCTATACTGTCGGTGGAAAAAGGAGGTATTCCGGTCCCCTGCCTTCAGCCACAGACTTCTGGATTTTAGTCTCCAATATTCTTCTTCAAATCTGAAAGATTGGTATGCGGAACGTTGAGCTTTTTTTTCCTTTTCCAACATCTCTACAGTAATGTTTTTTCTTTCCATATCAGTTTGCAGGGTCTGCAACACCTGCACTGCATCTTTTCTTTGGATGGTTGGAGTAGGGGCTGGTTTCTTAATCCAGTCCTTCAACGCTTTTTTGGTGGCTTTCAAATTTTTCTCCCAGACAAAACTTGAAGAACCTGTGATGGGTATGGCCCATGCTGCTTTCACAGTCTCAAAGAAACCCTCTCTCTCAATCCATAGAGGACAGAATAGGAAAGGAATGGGGCCCAAATCCTCTTCATCTTCCAGGAGGAGCTGAATTGGCTTGTGGTCTGAGGTCATCTTGGGAATAATTTTAGAGATGATGATATTTTTGTTCATCATAAGGGAACTTTGCACCAGAAAGTGATCCAGGCGAGCAGAAATATGATCAGACCCAGTTTGATTGTTGGACCAAGTAAAGAGACCTCGGACAGGGATGAAATCTAATATATCCCATAGCTGGGAGAGCTCTTCCACATAGGCCACCAAAGGATCTTTGGAACTGGAGCCTCCCCTCTTCTCTTTTGCTTTCAGAAAAATATTAAGGTCCCCAGCTAAGATGATATTGTTGGGAGAAAAATGCTCTAGAAAAGCTGAAAGAGAATTTCAACATTCTCATTTTTCAGTGTAATTGATAGGAACATAAAGATTGAAAAGAGAGATAGTAAACTTACTTGCGAAATGGGTTAGTTCCGTGAAGATCCAATGTTGAGTTTCATGAGATTTGTTCAGTTGGTAATTGGCTTCAGTCCAGAGGGTTTCCAGCCCTCCAGAAGAGCCCCTTGCACTGACTGCTTTACCTGAACTTTTTTTCCATTTTGACTTGCTGATATCTAGTAGAGTTTGTCCTTCTATCTTAGTCTCTTGGAGCAAGAGGATATCTGAGGGTTCTGTGTTCAAGAGGTCCTTAACTGCATCTATTTTTGAGGGATTCCCCAGTCCTCTGCAATTCCAAGAGACGAGCTTCATTATTTACTTGTGAGGGGAGTGGGGCCACCCTTGGGTGGCCTTGGTCTGGTATTTCTTCCAATAGACATTTCTATTGTGGACTGAATTCCTTGTGTTTTAAGCCTTTTAGCCTCCTCTTCCCTTATTTATTTACGGGATTTCCTTCCAGCTCTTTTTAAGGGGCACTCATAGGTTTCGTCCTCTGAGGAGTCTGAGCTTTCTACTGCTTTTTTCTTTGTGACTTCAGCATAAGTGGGGTTGGAGGGGCTGCGTTGGGTAGCTTCGATCTGGATAGCTATCCCTCCCTCTTTTCTTGGAGGAGTGTCTTCTTCTTGTTCCATGTTTTCCTGGGCTAAGTTTGAAGGATTAATCTGGGCGCCTTCTGTTCCGTTTGGGATTGCTTCCTTTTCCTGATTAGACTTGGAATTGTTTCCGGATCCTATCATATTATTTTTGCCAGCACCTTTCTTTGGATGTGCTGATTTTTGGACTGGAGTCCATTGGTCCCCGTTTTGTCTATTTGCTCCTCTGCCTTTTTCTTGCAATGCTTTGCAAAGTGTCCATGGCCGTGGCAGTGTCTTCATTTGAAGGGAAGCTGTTCGTAGTCTAGTTCTTGAACCTGCGTCCATCCAACAACAATGAGCTTGATTGCTTCCGACAAGCCCTCTTCAAGATCCACTTCTACGCATATGCGTGCACATGAGTACTGATCTTTTCTAACCGCTTGGTCTATGTATTTTCCAAGCGTGTTCCCAATGATCTGCAGAGATTTTTGTTTCCAGCAATGGAGAGGCAAATGAGGGAGTCTCACCCATACCGGCACAGCAGATGGGACATCCTAGGAGGGATCGAAGTCTGGAGACCATTTTTTTAAATACAAACCCTGCGGTCCCATAAAGTAAGGGCCATTTCTGAATATTAAACTTATGTATTCTGGGTTTTCAAACACAAATACGAAGTATCCTTTGCTAACAAAATATCTCTTGACTCCTTCTTTGGTCATAGGTTTCCAGTTTCTTTGGGTCCATTCATCCACTGACTTGGGGGAGGGCCAAAGGCCCATGAACTAGCCTATGAGACCTCTCTCAGCCAGATTCAGAGCTACTTTACACGTTTCCTCCTTTAGCAGGGCAACTGATGGAATCGTTTCCATTTTCTTGATGAATTTCTGCTGAATCGCTGAGGGAGGGCACTTCGGCCCAACTGCAATCAGGTATCTGAAGGCTAAGACCTCCGGAGGCAGATCAGAAGGGGGGACATAACCCCCGTTGGGCTCCATGAGCAGAGATGGGAAGGAGCGGGGCTGTGCGCAGGGGCGCAGCAGCCAAAGCGATGCACGAGGGCACCCAGCAACCCTAAAGCTTGCAGAGCATAGAAAATTACTTAAAAACATGAATTTTTCTCATCATTTGATTATTACTATGTCTTTAATAGGGATTTTCCTTCAAGATATTTCCATACGCAAAGTAATGCAAAAGAATGGAAAGTAGACTGTTGCAGAATTGGAATACACAAAAATGTCACCCATAGCCTCAGATACTATCTGCACTGCAGACAGAGGTGCTACAAAGTGGCAAGCTATCTATACTATCCTCGAAGACGAAGAACCTGAAGTAGTGGAGGTCAAGGCAACTACTGATGATGCAAGACCCTCAGATTTACAATTTAAAGATATTGCGTGCTCCTTCCTTCATAGGATAGCAGCAAGGGCCAGTATTTTAGCATATATCGACATGATAAAGTGGGTGCTTGAGAATTCAACAATTAAGGACAGAAAATTAAGAATCGTTAAGAATGAGATATTAGGTTCATTCAGAGCTGAAGATTTTAAAGTCATGTACAAGCTACTCGACCAACAAGACATCTATGATAATAGATTTGTTGAGAAATTTGCAAAGAATAATGAAGACCCTTTCAAAACAATTCAAGGTTGGATAACACTGGATAACAAGTTTAAACACGAGAAATCAGGTATGTATCCTATCGCTTCACTTGCAAAGCCCTACAATTTCGTAGCAGCGATGCTATGCAGATTATATGGTCTCCCTGATAATACCAAGTTCTCTATAAATTGGATTCCCCTGATTGACTCCTGTGTTAATTCCCACATCATGAATTTGGCAACCATTCTTTCCGAAATCTAGCTAAAGAAATTAATGAATATTGCCAGACAAGAGCTTCTTCCTCCAAACCCGTCCACTAATTTTTCATGAGTGTATATGTTTTTGATGCCATCTGTTTTTCTACAAGTTTTCCAATTATGGGTTGGAAATGGACTCCCGAGGATCCTACCCCTATTCATTTGAGTCATAAATAGATATGGGAACATAATTATGTACCACATTTCCACAGGCTATGTTATGGAGTTGTATTACAATTACATCAATTAATTTTTGATAGAGTGAGCCCTAGGTTCACTAAGGAAGCCATTACAGACCTTCAAATGATAGGGAGATGTTTTATTGAAGAATCATTTTCATACATCAAAATATTTGGAAGCTCCGCTCCTCCACATGTTCTTCCTTTGTATGTTTCAGATAAATTAATGGAAAGAGAAGTGGCTTACCAAACTGTTGGTAATGGACTCACTAAATCTTTGAAAGATAGTAAAAAATATTTATGGCCAAGTTTTCCAATTAAGTGTGGTAAATTCTCCCTCAGCAATTTCAATCATGCATTGAAAGAATATCAGAAGATTGAGCTTTTGAAGCTCCCTGTTTTACCCTCAAGGCAATTCAACCCAGAAAAGATTGCTAACAAATTTACTCAATCAGTCAAAATCAAACCTATCATACACAGCGATGATAGATTTGAAGACATTTTGCAATCTGTTGGAACTTTTGAAGAAGTCCAAATTTTTTTCAAATTGAATCTAAATATATAATAATTACAAAGATTCTATGAGTACAAAGAACAAAGACTCAAACGTATCCCTCAAAATGTCTTGGTTACTAGTTATATGACTGAACCAAGAAAATAAATCAGAACAGAAGAATCCGATTCACATAATCAAGGTGAACTAGATAAATTATGGACTTCAGTTAGCAATACATTGATAAATACCCCAGAGGTATAATCTTCACAGAAAAATACAGAATTTCAGAATCCACAGGGACAAATAGTTTTAGCAAAAGAAATCATTGAAAGTCCTGGGATAACCTCCCAAGATACAAAAGTCATTCCTGCATTTCCTACTGATGAACTTGTTCTGAAGGTGACTGATATCCCTCCACTGGATGTATTCTACAACCCTCTTCATAAAGCTGTAGTAAAGAAGCAAAGAAAAAGAAGAAGAATTGAAACACCCCCAGGTAATGAGGTCATGGAAGTTGTATGGAAAAACACTCCATCAAACCCAATTGAAAACCTAACTCGGCTATCACATTTTTCTAGAACATATACTACTGCAACAATGGATAAAGCAACTGAAGTATCCATTTTGGTTCAGGAAAAGGATGATAAAATCATGCAGCTACAACAACAAATGGATGAAGAAAGGAATAGTCTAAGTCAAAAGGTCGAGCAACAACTCTTCAAATTTCAGCAAGATATGGAAGTGCTTAAGATAAGTCATGAAAATGACTTATCCAGTAATGACACACTAATTAAATAATTGAGAGAAGATCTTACACAATATGAAGGCTTTCCTACTGCATAGGAATTCATAAAATAAGCATTGGCATTAAATGCCTTACTCTCAAAACAACAAAAAATATTTGTCTTACAAATGTCAGACATAATTCCACACTTGGAAATTAGTGAACAATTGACTAATACAGTCATTGAACAAAGAATTGAGTTTGATGAACTCAATACCAAAATTTTTGATTATATTGAATGGTAGGATTCAAAGAAAATTTTAAATAAATTCTCTTTACTGACTGGGATGCATTGGTAAAACAGGAAAAATTGGCAATAGCCAGAGTAGCAGGTATATCAAAGAGTATGGTATTTTTTAACATACTTCTGGTTTAATTAAATAAGGAAATAACAAGTCAATTCCCGATCTCAGAAATTTAGAGCAAAGTTGGAAACACACAGGTCAAATACAAGAAGAAACACTTTCACAACTGAAAAAGACTGATTGGGACGCATATTGGAAGCTACTGGTTAAGCCTCATAGTCAAATAATGACATTGAATTGTTCTTTGGATTCCAGACAGAAAATGCAGCCTCTTTTACTTGATGCTATATTTACTGGATAGATGAAGACACAGTTCGGGAAGCCTCCATAAGTTCAACTAATGTCCGATATTTGTGAGCAAAAAAGCAGAGCTGGCAGTAACTTATCATTGGGCATGATCATAAGTTAGTTTGTTTTCAATAATTTCAATTTTAGCAATTAGATACTAGGGATGAGGAAGGTTGTTTGAAACCATCTCACAAGATATTTTGTATAATCTATTTTTGTAAGTAGTTAATGTAGTATTTAAACCCTTCTCATGCATTTAGAGAAGGGTCCAGAATTTTTATTAAGAACATTTACAAAGAATGATTTACTGTAAGTTTGTGGATGCCTTGATAAAATAATGGAACCAGTCTTTTCAATTATATATCATTTTGTTGATCAATTTTGATGCACTTTTGTATTCTCTGAATGACTTATTGATAGAAGAATTGATTGTGGCCTATTATCGCTGATCAGATGAACATGATAGAACACATCTGGTACTATTATCATGTATGCTAAAATCTGTTTTAAACATTAGTGATAAATCTAGCTTTCATGAATTATATATGAGATCAATTATTTCTGTTTGAAGTATCAGTTGCAGTATTGTACGATATAAGAATAGAATTTGATTTGTTTTATATATGATCATTAGAATATATGTGATATGTTTCACATCTTCTTTTGATTAACTCTTTTTCAAAAGAATTATCTTACAAAAGTATTAATTCTATTAAGTCTGTGATTGATCTAAATCATTACAGATTGAATAGATATCATTTTAGATCACATAAAATTAGTATTATCTCAGGTTAGATTAAATCATATTTAATTCAAAGTTTTGCATTTTAGAATAAATTTTGTTTTAGTTTTTTAGTTATTCTTCATGCAAATAATTTGAGAGAAACCCCAACAATCATATAAAACCCAAATCTGGGAAACTGGTCCCATTATCCCTAGTCTGAGCCACTATCCCAAACAGAAAAGGAACTGCTTTAAGGTCTGGACTGGGTGGTTATCCCCCTTGTTGTTGCCACAGATTTCTAAGGCCTCAACATTTTTGGCGCTAAAAGGAAGGCTTGACTATGAATGCCATATAAATCTAAACCTCAAACTAGAAGCCCTCATAAGAGTCGATCTCCCCAAAATCATCCTACAACTTCCCGGTCAAACTCTAAATCACCAACTCAGAAATCGGAAATTGTAGAAACTTTCCCCTCATCTCTTGAAATATCTCGACAGTCATCTGCTTTAGAATTTACTCCCGATTCTCCCAAAGTTCAGTCTTTAATTCATAAATTAGAAGGAATATCTATTTCTGTTGAAAAGCCTATTAATCCTGAAGCTTCTGAAGAAAGTGTCACTTCCTTATTTAAAGAAACTGGTATATTAACCCGATCCAAAAGCGAGAAACTTGGAATTCCTCCTTTTGAGTTCCCAATTGAATCATATTGCAAAAAGTTTCTATATTCAGATCTAAGTCAAATATGAGTGAAGTCACATCAAATTTCCCTTCAGTTACTTCTTCGCATCCTCTTAATCAATCTACATCTTCCTATTCTTCCATTTCTTCTACTCAAACAATCAATACTATCACAAGTAATACTGTTCCATTTTTTAGTTCTACATCCATCCCCCCTACTTTTGGATCTACTTCTGTATCTTCACAAAATTCAAATCCAATTATGGCTAATCATCCTTGGAAGAATCCTGGTGTTGTATTGATTGCAAATCCAAATCCTCTTCCAGATCATCCAGAAAAATGGGTATCTAAATATAATCCAGATGATGGTCTTCCCACTGAAGAACATATCAATAATTTTATGTTAGCCATGAATCTTAATGGAGTTTCTCATGAATATATTGTAGTAATATTTTTTCCTTGTACCTTACAAGGATCTGTAGGATCCTGGTACTTTTCACTTCCAACAGGATCTATTGCTGATTGGGCAAATTTTGAACAAGTTTATTTTGCATAATTTGGAGATGATAGAACTGTTGCATCTTTAATCAATGCTCTTTCCAATTTAAAAACAAATTCAGGTGAAAGGATTAAAGATTTCAACTCCAGATATAACAAGTTATTAAACAAATCCCAACTGCTTCCAAGCCTAACGTTGATGTACAAATAGAATGGTATATTTCTTCTTTACCTTCTAATATAGCTATTTTTGTAGATTGAGTTGGAAAAACTACCCTTTTAGAAAACATGAAAGAAGCTCTTGCTGTAGAGAAAAGAATCTTAGCATTAGAAAAACGATCAGAGATAGAAGATAGGAAATCAAAGAAAGTGATGTTTAGTCAAGATTCCAAAAACAAAGTCTTAAAATATCCATTCGATCTTGGAGGTCTTCAAAAAGTGTTAAATACTATGTCAAATGACATTATTGATATAAAGAAACAAGTTGCTGAATCATCAGTACCTAAGAAATCATATCACCCATTTAAGAAAAATCCCTCTTCAACATCTCAGCCTCCAAATGTGATTTCAAATGCTGAATCTGATCAAGATATTGAAGGTCCCTCACCATCTGAACAAGAACCAGAGTCTGAGGAAGAAGTTGAACTGAATGGGTTATGGGATTTCATTCTCCCTACAGAAGAAGAAAGAGAAGCTATGCCTGTGTCTACAAGAAGTAAATCTTCTTCTGATTCAAATCTATCAAATAAAAAACAGAAATCTCTCCCCACAAAGGAGAAAACAATAGCCAAAAAATCTAAAACTATTCAGACAGATCCTATTTCACCAGATCCTATTACAACTTCCAAAACTTTAGTAGTTTAAGATAGAGTGGAATAAAATATAGTTGAAGATATGAAAAAGACTAAAGAAAACATTTCATTACATGAAATTACCAAACTCAAACAACAACATAAAATTTTACTTTGAGAACTCAAGGCAATCCATGTAGATCCTATACAAACACCGGTTATAGCCCAAGCTTCTAACGATATGGGAAAACCTCCGCCATCTTCAAACAAATTAAATCCCGATGATCTTGTTTTAATTGGTGATAGATCTATTTCTCACACTTCTCCTTTAATTTTGACTTATGAGATTTTCAAAAAAAATGTTCATAACTGTCTTATTGATTCAGGAGCTTCTTCAAACATCATGCAAAGAACAGTGTGTACGAAATTGAATGTCACTCCTAAAAAAATTGCTATACATATAGTTCAATTAGATAGAACAAAATTAGAGGTCATTGGAGAGATGCTGCCAGTATCCAATATTAGGTTATCATCCAATCCAAAGGTACTCCAAGTAATCGATATTTTAGTCGTAGAAATCCCTGAATTTTGTGGTCTTATTTTAAGCAGGGATTGGTATGAAAAGTTACATGGATATTTTGCTACCGATTGGTAACACATGTGGTTGCCATATAATGGTAAACCAAATCAAATCAGAGTTGATCACGAGAAATTTATGAAACACACAGTAACTGAACATGAAGAAAAAAATGAACCTGTAGCTTTCACTAACATTGTTATTGGAAATTACTCAGCTAAATCATTTCTTGGATCATTCAATGCTCATATTTCACTTTTTTCAATAAATACTGCGATTTCTCAAATTGAAAACTTTTCTCAAACATACACTTATAGATGTATTAATATTAGCAATAAAATTTCAAAAAATTATTTATTTTGGACTTTATACTTTGATGGTTCAAAATCAGAAGATGGTGCAGGAGTAGGTTGTGTTTTAATCAATCCTCAAGGAGAGAGAACAATGCTAGCTTGCAGAATCGAATTTCAATGCACAAATAATACCGCTGAATATGAAGCATTGATACAAGGTCTGTACAAAGCTATTAGTTTAAATGTTAAATATTTGCAGGTATATGGAGATTCTGAGATAATTGTTAGACAAGTCAGAAACACAATTCATTGTATTTCTGGACATTTGAAACACTACCAAGCTTTAGCTCAAAGCCTTACATCCAATTTTTCTGCATTCAATATCTCCACAGTTCATAGATTACAAAATGCAAGTGCTGATTTAATTGATAATGTAGCATCTAAGCTTATACCATTTGAATAATTTAGCCCAGATAGATTTTCAATTGAATTAAGTTTTAGGCCTTCCATTCCTGACAACGCAACAAATTGGAGAGTATTTAACAATGATACATATATATTATACTTTCTTACGTCAGACGGATCTTATGAAGGTCAAATTATAGATGAACATGAACATGATTTACAGATTGAAGATAAACAAAATGCTAATCCAATTCCCAAATTTGTAGTCAAAATGGAATATCTCTATGATTTGAAATATAGGTTTAAAAATATTACCAATTCTAAAACCCACAGTTCTACTCTAAAATTTGAATTGATTAATCTTGGTACACCAGAAAAACCTCAAAAAATTAACCTAGGTCTTGGTTTAAAACCTGAAGAAAAAATGTCATTCATTAAGTTGCTGAAAACATATGAAAATATATTTGCATGGGATTATTCGGATCTCAAAACATATGATACTTCTGTAATTCATCATACTATACCTATGATCTCAAATGAAAAACCTGTTCAGCAAAAACTTAGAAAGATCCACCCAAACTTAGAAAGTCAAATGAAATTTGAATTAAATAGAATGCTCAAAGCCAAAGTTATTTTCCCTGTTAGAAATTCGAAATGGGTGTCAAACATGGTCCCAGTTAGAAATAATAATGGATACATTAGGATTTGCATAGACTTTAGAAATTTGAATAAAGCTTTCCAAAAGGATAATTATCCCTTGCCTACCATGGAACAAATATTATAGTCAGTTGCAGGATCTGAATTGATGTATTTTCTCGACAGATCTTCAGGATATAATCAGATTATGGTACATTCGGATGATAAATTAAAGACAACATTTAGAACAAAGTGGGGAACATACACATACCAAAAAATGCCATTTGGGTCGATTAATGCCGGTGCTACATTTCAACGTGCTATGGATATAACCTTCAGAGGACTAATCAATAGCTCAGTTGTTATATACTTAGATGAAATTACTGTTTAATCCAGGCATAGAAACAATCATGTTAATCACCTAAAAAATATTTTTGAAAGATGTAGAAAATTCGGATTTCCTTGAATACCAAAAATTTTTATTTCACCTTATTAGAAGGTAAATTATTAGGGTTCATTGTCTCCAAAAAAGGAATCCATATTGACCCTGATAGGATTCAGGAAATCAAAAATATTTCTCTACCACACAATAAAAAAATGATGCAATCATTTTTAGGACAAATTAATTTTGTAAAACAATTTGTTCCTTATTTTTCCCAAATCATCTTACCCTTGCAATAAATGATCAAGAAAAAAATCAATTTTTAAATGGGGAAAAGATGAGAGAAATTCGTTTGAGTTGATTAAGAAAGCTATCATTGAAGCTCCTTCTTTAACAACTCCTGATTTTCTTAAGCCATTTGTATTATACACATTCTCTTCTGATAAATCATACGCAATAGTTTTGACACAGTTAAATGATCAAACCATTGAAGCACTGATTTCATTTTTTAGTTCTAACCTTCAAGGTGCTGAGTTAAATTATTCAGCTGTGGAAAAACAAGCTTATGCTGTGTTTAAAGCTTTGAAACATTTTAGACCTTTTATTCTAAAAACACATACTAAAATAATAGTACCTAACTCAGCAGTAAGGCAATGATTAATCCAACGAGAAGTAGGAGAGAAGAGAGAAAATTGGGTTACTGCACTTCAAGAATATGAAGGCCTTTGTAGGATGTTAACTGTAGCCTCTCATTTACCAATAGAAGAAGATCAATCAAATGAAATAAAACTGTCCAAGGTAAGCCTAAACGATTCTCAGTCACAATATGATGATTTGAAATTTTTCTTAAAAAATGGATATGCTCCATTATATCTCAATTATACAGCAAAGCGTGTTTTGAGGCTTAAAGCAAATCAATATAAACTTAAAGATGATGTGCTATTTAGGAAGAATTATGATTCTGTATTATTGAGATGTTTAGAGAAAACTGAAGCTGAAAAAGTAATGCAAGAATTACATGATGGACCAATTGGAGGACATTTCGGAGGAAACACCACAGCTCATAAAATACTTCATGTCAGTTACTATTGGCCAAATCTATTTAAATATGCACATGAATACACAAGAAAATGAAAAGTGTGTCAAACTCCTGCAAGAAGAGAGAGGAAAGAATCATTTCCACTACAACCAGTAAATATCCAACAACCATTTGAACAATGGGGGTTAGATATCATAGGCGAAATAACTCCAAACTCTTCTAAATAACATAAGTATATTCTAACTGCAACAGATTATTTCACAAAATGGGTAGGAGCTATCCCATTAAAGGTGTTTAATACACAAAGTATTACAGATTTTATTGATTAGTTCATAATCACCAGGTTTGGCCTCCCATCAACTTTGATATTTGACAATTTCTTAATTTTCTGGAAACGCTATGATAGAATTCGCTTTGAAAATATGTTTTAAAATAAAATACTCAACTAACTATTATCCACAGGGTAATGGATTAGCTGAATCTACAAATAAAAACCTTATCATAATCATAAAATGAACTATAGAACAAAATCATAAAAATTGGCAGAAAGCACTATTATTCGCTCTCTGGCAGATAGAACCACCCAGAAAGCTTTAGTAGGTACTTCTCCATTTATGTTAGTTTATGGGAAAGAATAAGTTCTAGCCACAAATATAACAATACCATCATTTTCTTTAGTGCAATTTATTGATGAAAATCCTTCATCTTCCCTTCAACTTAGACAAGATCAAATTCTTAAAATGGAAGAACAGAGAGAAAAAGCCAAATCAAGTACATGCTCATCATCAACAAATAGTGAAAGCCTCATTTGACACAACATCTACCAGTTCAAAATCTTTTGAGATTGGAGACCTTGTCTTGAAATGGGATAAGGCACATGAGGAAAAAGGTAAGCATACCAGATTTCAAAGATTATGGCTTGGTCCATTTAAAATCATAGAAAAAATAGGCTTATCCACATTTTTGTTACAAGATTTATCAGGTAAGAAGATTGCTTACTAGTGAATGGTCAAATTATAAAAAATATTTTTCTTAGAAAATCAAGTTTTAAATTTTATTTTGCTTTAGGAAAATAAAAGTTGAAAATAACATCATTTTTGGTTGATTCAAGTTTTCAAAATTTCTGATAAATTATTTTGATTTTTTGCTTCTATAAATAAGTAAAGTAAAAAGATGATTATAACTATGAGAATTGAATAAAATTTATTTTTTTGAAATTCTTTGAAATTTATTAAAGGCATTTACTTTCTGAAAAGACCCTTGATGTCATAAAATATAGATGTTATGTATCAGTCAAAAAAGGAAACTTTTAACTTAGCAAGGATTCTCTACGAAAAGGTATCTACCAACTCTATAATTATCATCCATAACTCTTAAGCGAGCTAATGATTCATCCCATCTGATAAAATTTCTTCTTCAAAGTATAATTCAAAAAAGAAAAATAAATATATACGATATATAAATTCAAAAGAAAATAAGTCTCATCACGAGCTTGTTTATCATGATCATAGAAAAATAATCTAGACTGATATTACCAATACTGCATACCATAAGGGGTCTCATTAGGAGCCAGCTTGTTCAGTCTAAATTACTATATGTGAATGACATTGTCATTATCAAGCCACCAAACCTGGACAATGATTTTGAAAATGTGTCAGAAAAAAGAAATTCAATTATATGTCAAATTATATTTTGAAATAATAAATCAAATTCATATGGGACCATGAATCATTATTGGTTAAAAGATAACCCTGTCGAGGCTATAAACGCCTACTGGCAATAGTGGCTCTATCTATGATAAATGAGTAAAAATCTATGAAACCAATTTTTAGAGAATACCTACTTTATCTTTTTAAATATGATTACTGAGTGATATAGATACTACATATTATCACTGAAGGGGTTAATTAAGAAGAATTGAGATAGGTAAATATATTATATTCTAGAAAAACACTGTTTAATTCATGAATAACACTATTTTTATTATTATATCTTTTTCTTGTTTTGAAAGTTTAGAAATATCAAAATAAAACAATCAGAGATATCAGGTTCTCCCAAGTGAATCACCAATTGTTGTGCTATGCAACAAATCCCCCCCATTTTTATTTTCAAAATAGTTTAAAACTTTTGATAATAAAAAATAGGGACCCTTATTAGAAATGTATTTTTCATTTTAGATAAAAAAACAAACTCCAAAAATATTTTTGTTTTTGTATTAAATAAAAATAAAAAACAAAAATAAATTAATATAACATCCCTGTGATTACCCTATCGCAAATTGCATCTTGCATAATCTTTTCTCATTGAAAGTTAAGCAACAAAACAACGAAATCCCAATTTTGCGATCAGAGATCTGAATTTCACAAGCGACAACATAAATTTCACATTGCGGATATACGTTTAAAACTTTAAGCAAGTCTTACCAAAATTCTGATATTGCGATATTCTGATACTACGATTTTGCGATTTCGCGATATCGTGAAATCACATATCGGATAAACAAAAAGTAATGTGCTTCATAAAGACAAGTTCAAAAGGTGCGATGCGATGGATTTGACAGATTTAAATAAAGGTATGTGAAAAGAAATAATGTCAGAAACAATTAATTATGTTTTATCATTCCAATGCAAACAATTATTGATTTGTTACGATTAATAAATGATACAGCTGCTTCCCGGATCTTTTCTTTTCAAATTGGTAATTTCAAATATCTTTCATCATTTGATCATTACTCTATCTTTAATAGGGATTTTCCTTCAAGATATTTCCATGTGCAAAGTAATGCAAAAGCATGACAAACAGACTGTTGCATAATTGGAATACATAGAAATGTCGCCCATAGTCTCAGATACTGTCTGCACTGCAGATGGAGGTGCTACAAAGTGGCAAGATATCTATACTATCCTCGAAGACAAAGAACCTAAAGTAGTGGAGGTCAAGGCAACTGCTGATGATGTAAGACCCTCGGATTTACAGTTTAAAGATATTGCGTGCTCCTTCCTCCATAGGATAGCAACAAGGGCCAGTATTTTACCATATACTGACATGATAAAGTGGGTGCTTGAGAATTCAAAAATTAAGGACAAACAATTAAGAACCGTTAAGAATGAGATCTTAGGTTCGTTCAGAGCTAAAGATTTGAAAGTCATGTACAAGCTACCTAACCAACAAGTCATATATGATAATAGATTTGTTGAGAAATTTGCAAAGAATAATGAAGACCCTTTCAAAACAATTCAAGGTTGGAGAAAACTGGATAACAAGATTAAACATGAGAAATCAGGTATGTATCCTATCTCTTCACTTGCAAACCCCTAAAATTTCGCAGCAGCAATGCTATGCAGATTATATGGTCTCCCTGATAATACCAAGTTCTCTATAAATTGGCTTCCCCTGATTGACTCCTGTGTTAATTCCCACATCATGAATTGGGCAACCATTCTTTCCAAAAATCTAGCTAAAGCGATTAATGAATATCACCAGACAAGAGCTTCTTCCTCCAAACCCGTCCCCTAATTATTCATGAGTGCATATGTTTTTGATGCCATATGTTTTTCTACAAGTTTTCCAATTATGGGTTGGAAATGGACTCCCGAGGATCCTACCCCTATTCATTTGAGTCATAAAGAGATATGGGAACATAATTATGTACTACATTTCAACAGGCTATGTTATGGAGTTGTATTACCATTACATCAATTAATGTTTGATAGAGTGAGCCCTAGGTTCACTAAGGAAGCCATTACAGACCTTCAAATGATAGGGAGATGTTTTATTGAAGAATCATTTTCATACATCAGAATATTTGGAAGCTCCTCTCCTCCACATGTTCTTCCTTTGTATGTTTCAGATAAATTAATGGAGAGAGAAGTGGCTTACCAAACTGTTGGTAATGGACTCACTAAATCTTTGAAAGATAGTAAAAAATATTTATGGCCAAGTTTTCCAATTCAGTGTGGTACATTCTCCCTCAGAAATTTCAATCATGCATTGAAATAATGTCAGAAGATTGAGCTTTTGAAGCTCCCCATTTTACCCTCAAGGCAATTCGACCCAGAAAATATTGCTAACAAATTTACTCAGTCAGTTAAAATCAAACCTATATAACACACCGATGATAGATTTGAAGACATTTTGCAATCTGTTGGAACTTTTGAAGAAGTCGAAAATTTTGTCAAATTGAATCTAAATCTAGAAGAATTACAGAGATTCAATGAGTACAGAGAAAAAAGACTCAAACGTATCCCTAAAAATGTCTTGGTTACTAGTTATATATCTGAACCAAGCAAAGAAATCAGAACAGAAGAATCAAATTCACAGAATCAAGGTGAACTAGATAAATTCTGGACTTCAGTTAGAAATACATTGATAAATACCCCAGAGGTATCATCTTCACAGAAAAATACATAGTTTCAGACTCCACAGGGACAAATAGTTTCAGCAAAAGAAATCATTGAAAGTCCTGGGATAACCTCCCAAGATACATAAGTCATTCATGCGTTTCCTGTTGATGAAATTGTTCTGAAGGTGATTGATATCCCTCCACTGGATGTATTCTATAACCCTCTTCATAAAGCTGTAGTCAAGAAGCAAATAAAAAGAAGAAGAATTGAAACACCCCTAGGTAATGAGCTCATGGAAGTTGTATGGAAAGGCACTCCATCAAACCTAATTGAAAACCTAACCTGGCTATCACAATTTGCTGGAGCATATACTACTGCAACAATGGATAAGGCAGCCAATGTATCCATTTTGGTTTAGGAAAAGGATGATAAAATCATGCATCTACAACAAAAAATGGATGAAGAAAGGAACAATCTAAGTCAAAAGGTCAAGCACAACTCTTCAAATTTCAGAAAGATATGGAAGTGCTTAAGATAAGTCATGAAAATGACTTATCCAGCAAGGACACACTGATTAAAGAATTGAGAGAATATCTTACAAAATATGAAGGCATTCCTACTGCATAGGAATTCATAAAATAAGCATTGACATTAAATGCCTTACTCTCAAAACAACAAAACTTGTTTGTCTTACAAATGTCAGACATAATTCCACACTTGGAAATTAGTTGAATAATACAGTCATTGAACAGAGAATTGAGTTTAATGAACTCAATACCAAAATTTCTGATTATATTGAATGGTAGGATTCGGAGGAAGGGAGAAATTCAAGTCTCCCAAAGATCAAATAAACTTTTAAAGATGTTCTCTTTAATGACTGGGATGCAAAGGTAAAACAGGCAGAATTGGAAATAGCTAGAGAAACAGGTATATCAAAGAGTATTGTCAAAATGATTAACCACATGTTGCATACCTATGGTTTTATTAAATAAGGAAATAAAAAATTGATTCCCGATCTCAGAAATTTAGAGAAAAGTTGGAAACACACAGGTCAAATACGAGAAGAAACACTGGCACAGCTGAAAAAGACTTATTAGGAAGCATACTGACAGCTACTGGTTAAGCCTCATAGTCAAATAATGATATTGAATTGTTCTCTGGATTCCATACAGAAAATGTAGCGACTTTTACTTGATGCGATATTTACTGGACAGATGAAGACACAGTTCAGGAAGCCTCCACAAGTTCAACCAATGTTCGATATTTGTGAGCAAAAAAGCAGAGCTGGCAGTAACCTATCATCGGGCATGATCATAAGTTAGTTTGTTTTAATAATTTCAATTTTAGCAATTAGATACTAGGAATGAGGAAGGTTGTTTGAAACCACCTCATAAGATATTTTGTATAATCTATTTTTGTAAGTAGTTAATGTAGTATTTAAATCCTTCTCATGCATTTAGAGAAGGGTCCAGAATTTTTATTAAGAACATTTACAAAGAATGCTTTACTGTAAGTTTGTGGATGCTTTGATAAAATAATGGAACACGGTCTTTTCAATTATATATCATTTTGTTGATCACTGTTGATGCACTTTTGTATTCTCTGAATGAATTATTGATAGAAGAATTGATTATGGCCTATTATCGCTGATCAAATGAACTAGACAACACACATCTGGTACTATTATCATGTATGCTAAAATCTATTTTAAACATTAGTGATAAATATAGCTTTCATGAATTATATATGATATCAATTATTTTTGTTTGAAGTATCAGTTGCAGTATTGTATGATATAAGAATAGAATTTGATTTGTTTTATATATGATCATCAGAATATATGCGATATGTTTCACATCTTATTTTGATTAAATCTTTTTAAAAAGAATTATCTTACAAAAGTATTAATTCTATTAAGTCTATGATTGATCTAAATCATCACAGACTAAATAGATATCATTTTAGATCGCATAAAATCAGTATTATCCCAGGTTAGATTAGATCAGATTTAATTCAAAGTTTTACATTTTAGAATAAAGTTTGTTTTAGTTTTTTAGTTATTATTCATGAAAATAATTTGAGAGAAACCCCAACAATCATATAAAACCCAAATTTGGGAAACTGGTCCCATTATCCCCAGTCAGAGCCACTATCCCAAACGGAAAAGGAATTGCTTTAAGGTCTGGACCGGGTGGTTATCCCCCTTTTTGTTGCCATAGATTTATGAGGCCTCAACAGGAGTAAAAAATAATTGGAAATTGAAATAACTTTGACAAAATAAAATGACTAACTAAAACAGAAGATGACTTTGACTCAAAAACTAACTTGAATTTTTGAACTTTTTAAAGGAAAAACATTAGCTAATCATAGAATCCTCATGGCCTTCTTCTCAGGCTTCAAACTTCTGCAACAAATTCCTTATTATTTGACAACAAATAAAATCTAATCTACAATGAAAGTGAACCTTTTTCTTTAATATTAGCTGAGATAGTGTTTGAGGAACCTACCATTCACCGATCCTCAAAGAATTTCCTGCCCATGAATATATTCTAACAAAAATGCCTTATTTCCCCTGAATGTTGAAATCTTATAAGGACCTTTCCATAGGTTATCAAAATTACCATGCTTTCCTTTGTCTTCATTTCGGGAATCCCATCGAAGAAAAACATCTCCTAATTTTAAATCATCAGCTTTGGTTTTCTTGTAATAGATATTCTTGATCTTCTCCCGAACCTTTAAAGTGTGATTGAAAACTTCTTCCCTTGACTACTGCAAATCAATCATTTGACTGATTCATTGCTGGATGTCATTTGGTTCACTGTCAATTTATTGTAGAATTTTCATCACCGACACTAGTAAGGAAGTGGGAAACACTATGTCTACACCATAAAATAGCTGAAAGGGTGATATGCTGATTGATCTCTTTGTGCTAACTTTGTCCGCCCATAGACCATTTATTAACTTTTTGTGCCAATTTCTCTTGTTCTCCTGTAGAAATTTCTTGATTATGTTCACCAATGATTTGTTTGATGATTCAGCCAATATATTTCCTTGAGGATAGTATGATGTAGAATGCCCAAGTCTTATGTGATATTTATCACAAAATTCTATCATCTTTTTGGACTTAAAGGCGACTGCATTGTCAGTGATAATTTTCTGTGTGCAACCAAAACGAGACAGAATATTTCTCTCCAAAAACTAAATAATTACGGTGTCTGTAGCTTGCCACGTGGGGATGGCCTCAATCCACTTTGTGAAGTAATCGGTGGCAGTGAGTATCCACTTATTTTGAGCTGATGATGGAGGGTGAATCCCTCCAATGAAATCAAGCCCCCACTACCAGAAGGGTGCTTGAACTGTAATTGGTTTCAAAGGCAGCGGTAAGAGATTTCTCTTTCCCTGGAAAATTTTACACTCATGACAACTCATGAGAGTTTTATAGACATCGGAAAATAAACTTGGCTAATAAAATCCAACCCTCATATCTTATTTGTTGTAGTTTTCCAAAAAACATGACCACCAAAATCACCTTTATGAAAATCACTCATCACTTTTTCAACTTCACCTTCTAACAAACAGTTCAATAAAACCCAGCCCGGATCTTTCCAATATAAAGCATTGTTAAGAATGAAATAGTTTATAACCTTCAAGCTTCAGAGATCTACCTTTACTGCTGGGAAAACTGGGGGGAGGATTCAAATGTTGCAGCACATGAACAATATCAACATACCATGGTGATGAAGTGAAAATTTCAGATACCCGAGGTAATGAATCAACCTCTTGCTCCTTAGATAATGAAACAATGAAATTGATGTCCAGGGCATGTAAATTTGAGTCCGCCATGAGCTTAGTCAAGCCTTGTCCTTTGATTAGTTTTGTAGGTTTGATTTCTAAGTCATACCCCAACATATCAACTATCCACTTGCCACGCTGACCTTCGGTATCATTATGTGTTAGCACATCTTTGACAACAGTGCTTGAGACATATGCAAGAACATGAGAATGAAGAATATATACTCAGAAGTCCTTCAATTATTTAACTAGCACCAAGGCCTATTTTCAATGATATTGTAATTCAAGGCCACGTCTCTTATGTTTCTATTGAAGAAGGCAATGGGCTGTTCTGTTTTCCGATCTTTCTTTTGCATAAGGACAACAACTAGAGTATGTTCAGAAGCAAAGGAAAAAATGACGAAATCAAGTGTATAATTTGGGATGATAATAATATGAGCTTGAGACAATGCAAATTTAACTTGATTGAATGATTTCTTTGCCTCATCAGACCATTTCACCTCACTGTCTTTCTTCAACATATCAATAATTTCTCTTAAATTTTCAACAAGGTTAGGAATAAGCCTTAACAAGAAATTTATTTTACCATTGAATGACTAGATTTCCTTCTTGCTTCTAGGATAATCCAAATTCTGAATATCCTCAATCCGTGAAGGATCTATCTGGATGTCATCTTTAGATATGAAGTGACCAAGCACTTTTCCTTCTTCCATAGCAAACAAACTCTTCTTTGGATTCAACGATATGCCAAATTTTCTGCACCTCTGAAAAAATGACTTCAAATGCTGTAAGTGATATTCATCTGTCTTGGACAAAACTATTATGCCATCAAGATAAATGACCAAAAAGACATCCTTTTAATGGAAAACACGATATCCATCGCTCTCTAAAAAATTTCTCTTGCATTATTCAACCCAAAGGGCATCTTATCATATATAAAAGTACCCCAAGGTGTTGGAAAGGTTGTCTTCTCTTTATCATCTGGATGAACTAGAATCTGATTATACCCAAAATATCCATCCAACATTGAAAGTCTAGAAGAACCAACCACCCTTTGCATAATACGATCCATATTTGTAAGTGGGTTGTTGTCTTTCAGTGATACTTTATTCAGATTACGAAAATATATACACAAGCGAGTCTTACTGGTCTTCTTTCTTACTAGCACTTATTTTGACATCCAATTTAAAAAACGAATAGGAAATATAGTACCAGAAATATACAACATGTTCACTTCTTTTTGAATAGAGGGCAACAAATTTGGATTCATTCTTCTAAGTTTCTAGTGGAAAAGCTTTTGATCAGGCTTTAAAGGAAAGGTGTGCTAAATTATACTCTTATCATACACTTTCAGATCAGAATATTCCCATGAAAAAACATCAAAAAATTGGGACATGAGTGCTGCATATTTACCTTTCATATCTGGGCTCAAAGATTTTGATTTCTTGACTATTTTGGGATTTCAGGAGTGCCAATATTGAGGTCTTCCACTCTTACTTCTATTGGTGACATTTTTGGTTTCTGTGCAACATCATCCTGATAAAAAATATCCTCCAAGGGTACAAGATGTCTTGGAATAGAGTTGTCTTTCAACTGCAGTACCTTCATTTATGCTGCATGCATTTCTTGGTCATCTTCATAAAACTGGTCATCCATTTGTAAACTCACAAAATCCTCTTCTGTCTGTAAGAAGTTGTTGATTTGTTTGTCATCTTGAAATACTTGCCAATACCGAAAACTATATGGAACAACATGGTGATGTTTGATGTTAATTTCATACTTATTTTTCATACTTATTTTTGGGGTACACTGGAATTTTGAACATGCTGGCTGAAGTGGCAAGGGAATCAGCAATGTCATTATTGTTCCTTGGAATCAATGACAAAGTAAATTCAATGAAAGTCTCGAGGATGTATAATAATGCATTACGGTAAGCTCACATTCTAGGATGCTTGGCCTAGTATTCCTATTTGACTTGCTTTATTACCAATTTAGAGTCGCCATACACATACATTTTCTTGGCACCTAATTTCTTAGGAATTTTGAGACCGACTATCAAAGCCTCTTATTCTACTTCATTGTTTGAACAATCAAATGCCAATTTGTAAGAAGACATTCAAACATTAGGAGGAAGGTTATATGGCTGATTCATAGGGCTGTGAATCCACACTCCAATTCCATCCCCTTCCTTACCTAAGGCTCCATCAAAATCCATGGTCCACAAACCACTTTCTTCATCGGGAAGCTGCAATTTGGATGAATGATCTTGACTAAATGCTTGAGAAAGGTTTGTTGTACCAATAGGTTATGTTTCTTTCACTATTTCATCTATGTTTTTGGTTGATGCACTTGGCTGCGAGATACTTTGCATCTTTTATTGTTTTTCTGCACTTGAAATTTTTTTAACAGAATTTGAAAATTCTGAAAATTCTGCTTTTTCTTCCATTAAAACTTGTGACAATGTTGAAAAATCATCATTGAATAAGATAAAATACTATAAATATATGTGAGAAACATGTATTAGGTTATTATTAAGCTTTTCTTTGATATTAATCATGTATTTCATCTTATTTTCCCGGTATAGTTTTCTAAGTTTCCCAAAAACTGGTAGTAGCATAGGAAAAGTCGAGCTGCAAGGTGCCTCTAAGTTTTACTTCCCATGACCGGGAGATCAAAATTCCATATCTGGGAGGTATATCAGCTAAAAAAACGTCCATGAGGACATTCTTAGCCGGGATTTTCTCTAAAGACACCACTAGATCTTTGATGAGACCAAGACATTTAACCCTTCCAGAATCAAAGGAGTAAAGGTCATGGTAGGTTATGGTAATATCCAATCCTAGTTTGTCCATGATGGATTTAGGAATGAGATTATGGGACACTCTAGAGTCTAGCATGGCATTATAGAGGATAAAATCATGATTTTTGAGGCTAAGATAGAAAGGAGGCACCTCACTATATTCTAAGTCACCATCTACAGCAGGGCTAAGCAAAAGTTCAGGATGATCATCACTCACATTCACCATACATTTTATCCACCCTAAGAAATTTGGCTACCTAAAAATTATATTGGTCATTCTTGATTATTTCAGTCAAAGGAATGGAGACTTTCAGTTTTGATATTTCATTTTCAAGACTAAATAAGGAAGAATGGTTTTCTACCTCTTTAGATGGCGCGTCTTTCTTTTTGGGTTGATCTTTGTGTGAAATCTCCTTTCTTTGTCCTCCATCGTGAACTTCTTTATCTTTCTTCTGATTGCTGGTAGAAGCTTCATTGCCTTTTCCATGATTAGGAACAACAAGTCCTTTATCTTTGCTCTGATGTGAAGTAGTCATCTCTTTATGGTGAGAACCTATTTGAGAATTTTGTTTTTTTCTAACCTGAAGTTATAGGCACGTTCCTATTCCTCAAACCATACAACTTTTTCAACCGGGAAAGAGCATTCCGATATCCTCTTTGATAATCTTATGTCCGTACTGATAACATATCATCATTAGACAAAAAATATTTCTGATCATCTTATGCATAAATTTATGCAGAAACTGCGCTTCCTCGGTAAGGAAAATAGGCTGTTGGTTTTCCTCAAAAAAATTATTTTCTACTGAAATCTCTTCTTCTTCTTCTTCAGGGAATTCTGTATAGTTATTTTAAAATGGAGTGCAAATTTTCTATTGACCTTGTTGATCCTGACCCCTCTGCTCCCTTTGTTTTATCCTATATTGAGGCTACTATTGTTGACCCCCGAAATTGGGATTTTTGATTGAGGGTTCAACTTTTCTATCCGCGATGGTCATCTTATCAATTTTTTTGATCAAGGTATCGCATTTTCCCTCAAATGGAGTATATGTTTCTTCCTTTATGGTTACCCTTTTTTCTGTTTTGATTTTTGATTCCTTGATAATTATATTAGCTTCCACGCTCACTGCATTTCTTTGCATTTCTTCAAGGGTAGATGGATTTATTTCCCTCAGCTGGTAGGCCATATCAGGATCGAAACCATCTGGGTAATGAAGTAGTGCGAGGCTTGGAGGAAGTTTGATGTTTTTTGGAATGGTCATAAATTCTATTGAATCTAGTTGTGAATTCTTGCACATACTCATTAGGATTTCTTTTCGAGGCATTGTATTCAACTAGAATTTGTAAAGGGTTCTTCTTCTCCTCCCATTTTTCCATAAATAAATTAATTAGCTGTTGTGAATTAGCTATAGAACCACATGTTAGGGAATGAAACTATTTTTTAACCTCTCGCGAGAAAATATGTGCTAAAACGCATATCTTGGCATCGTCATTATCAATATCTTCAAGATCGATGTCCACCTTAACAATGTGTTGGTGAGCGGTAACCTTTGATGTACCATCAACCAGAGGAAATACTTGACCATAATTCTAAGGTAGTGCAGTGAGTTGTGGTGGTAGAATCAACAGAGAAAATATTGCCATGACTAATGGAGAAGGTTGTGGAGGTGTTGATGGAGTGTATAACTGTAGGGGAAGTGATGGAGTGAAAGTGAGGGATTTTAGTGTAGTTGAGTGAGAAGGTGTGATAGTATATGGTGAAGAAAAATCTTGCTGTTGGTATTTGAAATAAGCTTTTTTAGAAGTTACTTGAAAATTATCAACCAAACCTTGAAGTTTATGAAAATTAGACCAGACCTTACTATCAACCTTGAAATAATAAGGTTAAGAAAATGGCAAGTATGTCTCAAAATAAATGGGTTCAAAGACTGTTTCTGAAAGGAATTATTCAGACTTAGACCAGAACAAAGATGTCTCGAATTTAAAATTGAAGGAAAAATATTCTGGAGAAATTAACCTCGTAGGCAAGGATGTAGATTTCAGAAATAGAGGTATACCCTTTCTAACTTTCCGAGACTTTATTTTCTGCTTTCTCAAAATACTCTCAGGGTCATTACCAATTTTTGAGGGATTAGGGTTTGGATTTGACCTCGTGTGTCTTCTGGGAGCCAGTTTTCTTGTGAACCTGCACTTTGGCTCAAATTTACTTAATCATCCTTCCTAAAATGTCAAAAATTCTCATCCAACAGTATAACCTTTAGTGAACTAAAAGAAGTATCCCCAGGGAAAGTTTTAAAATCAATCCCCAGCAACAATGCCAAAATTTTTATCACTCCCTCTGTTTCCCAAGGGTGGGAAAGGAGACTGAAGGAGGTAACCTAAAACCAACCATTATATTTGGTAGCTATCCCTACCAAACCATAAAGGTCTCTCTCGATGTCAATTTTACAGTCAATGAGGTGACTGGAAAGGAAAAGATCTTAGGCTAGATATAAGCTCAGTGAATTAAGGTTTTGTTTTTAATTTTGATGGATAGGAGTGTCAGTCTAGGAACTAGGTCTAGGTTTTAGGTTTGATTTCAAATGAACGGCTGCAGAGATGAAGATGAGGCTAGGTAGGTATACTTATAAATACACTTAAATTGTCATTGTGGTATAGGGTTTGAAAAGAGAGAGTCAGAATGAGCATATTACATGAGTTCATTCATTAGAGGAAGTAGAACAAATTTATGAAAATATTATAAAACAGAGCACAAAAAGAAATAATTCTATTTACAAACTCATAAGATTTATCATATAGAAAAATACATGTGATTTCATGGAAGCATAAACATTCAATTTTATGGTGTTATTGAGAAAAAATAATGCTAATAAGCATACCACTGGAGTCCCAAAATTATAGCTGCAACATGTCTTTGATTTCACGGTTAAAATATGTACATAAGCTCTACATTGCAATATCAACTATCCAACCTCTAAAAATACTTGAGTTGGAATAAATATAGAAAATAGAGGAGATTCCACCTCATTGGGTCGAAACCTGATCCAAAATACCTCATAAATTTACTTAATGAGTCATTACCTAGAATTTAGGGAAGTTAGAAACAATCCCCCCAAATTTAGCTAACAACTAGGAGTCTTTGTCTCCTTGAGTAATTACAAGGTTCCTCAATAATGAGGGGCATAAATAGACTTCTTTATCCATAAAAAAGCTCATGAGACTACTTTAACCTTGAGATTTTGACCATTTTACACTGACACCTTTCCTAAAATCATCCAACACAGAAACATTGCGTGCCTTAGCAGAAGCATCGCATGTTTTAGTAGAAGCGTCGCGTGGCTTGGAGGGTGTTTTTAGGTGGATTTAGGGCATATTTTTGCTGATATGAAGAATGGGAAAGGTAGCCCTAGATTTCCTCTATCCAACCCAACCTTAAAAATGAAAAAATACCTCCCAAAAGGCCTTCAAAACTTGATTTTTCCAAGCTTCCTCTAAAGTGTAGCGTGCAATTAAAAACAATGGAAGATGCATGAAAAATAGGGTGTTTTTTTGAGTTTTTTCTTCAAAACTAGGAGGTGGCTGAAAAACCAATACCATATCTAGAATGTACGCTCCAAAAGGAATACAACCATGTAAATAAAACCCCCATTAGACCCTCTGAGGAAAAGTTTCGCGTGGCTACGCTATGCTTCTGCAAGGGTGTAATTTCCAGAATTTGCCAAAATCACAAAAAATGCCAAAAATGCTCAAAAATTGCTAAATTTTGGTCCATAGAATCCTTGAATTATGATATAGATAGTTAGGGATGCCTCAGCCAGCAAATCCAAGTTTTCCTTCTTCTTTATCTTAATTAGGGTTTATTTAAGGTTTTTCTTCAAATTCGTAACCCTCATTTTGGCGATTTGGTTCCTGGTGAAGTAGTGTCTCGTCATGTGCCTCTGGAGGTTATTGTTTCTTTCTACCTTCTTCAATAGCTTCTCTAGATACTCATTTACCCTGTGAAGCCATAACTCTTTACCTTGCTCAATTTTAGCAACGATCAAATCATCAAAACTTTGATGACCTAATGGAGGAGATAACTTTGTTTCTTGTTCTTGGCCTCCTTCTCTTCAAACTGATCAAAATATATCACTTCTTTGATCTTAACTTTCTCTGGTTAAAGGTCCGCCATAGGTTTTCTTAGGAGCATTTGTTTCACCTTCAATTGCAAGTTTTCTTGTTGTAAGAATGTTATCACGAAATTTTCCCTTAATAGGCTGTCCTTGAGCTCTTCTATCTCTAATTATCTCTTCAAGTGACTTTTTTTCCACCTGCTCTACCATGTCAACCTCCAAAGGTGTTTTTTCCTCATGTTGCTGCAATGGTGACTCACTCTCATGTATAGGTGGTTACTCCATGGTTTCTCTTTGCTCAGCTATAGGTTCATGTGAAAATACACCTTTGGTGATCATAGGAGAAAAAAACATCCTTTTACCCTTCTCATAAGTTTGAGTGACTTCTGCCCTTGGTGTATTTGGAACCTTTGCTTGTCTACTTGAAGAGCCAACCTCCTTTTGCTTTGCTGATGTTGATGGTATACTCTAAATAATAAGTGGACTAGTAGTAGGCATAGAAGAAACTAACTTCATGAATGTTTCCTAAGGCATATTGATTTCTGAGAGCTGATGGTGGAACAAATTGTTTTGGTGATCCTTGCCTTTACTCTATAATTTTTCAGTAAATTTGACCAGAATTATGAATAGATAATGAGGAAAATTGAGTCGCTTAGTGGCAGTGAAATGCATCAATAACCTTATGTGGTACTATTACAATCTTGAGAACCTCCCTTCACATGTAAAATAGTTCATGATCAATTTCATTAAAGGGACATACCTATCAAGTTAATGCTTAAAGGGAATATGTGTCCAGGAGCATCTTTGCAATGTGGTTTTTAGAAAATTTTATAGTTCTCGATGTCCAAATCCATCCCTTTGAATTAGATTTATCCATGTTTTGGGATAACTATTGTTGAGGCGATGGAATATGTTGATAAATTGAAATCAATCCCTACTATGTTAGACTTGTCTCTCCTAAAACTGGTAGCAAAAAAGCTTATTAATTGAGCATGACAGCCTACCTCTTGAACTTTTTCACAAAATCTTAAACAACCAGTGTCTTCAAAGGATTTATTGACATAGGGAGAAGTATTGATATCTTGAAAATGAGATGGATCAAATATGGAATGGTGACCTCCCTTGTTATACTTTCTCTTGTCACCTTCCATGATGTTTGCTAGCAAATAAAACCCTAGCTTTTTGTGAAGGAAAGGGAAGATGAAAATTAGGAAAACAAGGGATGATGATACAATGGGTTTAGGGACATAAATGAGATGGAATAGAGTTAGGGAAAAATACCTAAAAATTTGGGGAGATAGGATGGTGAGTTAGCTACAAAATGAAAGTGAAAATTTTGGAAATGGGTATGGGAAAGGTGGGAAAAGGGTTAAAACACAAATTTTACCTAGTTTCTCTGCAAAAGCGTAGTGAAAACTAGGGTTTGAGTGAAAATGATATCAATGAGGGATATGAAAGATATGTAGTGATTTGGTAAGGTATATTAGTGATGTGTGAATGTTATTATATGATGAAAATATGGTTTTTCCAACTGAAGCAACCAAAACATCAATGAAACCACAAACGTAGTTGAAAACCCTAGAATATGGAATCCACCCTTTGTTGAAGAAATTCACTTGAATGAGACATGAGGAATGTTCACTTACTGACTTGGAAGCCTCTTAAACTTGAGAAATGCTAAACTAACATTTTTGATGGGTTTTTTGAGCTTGGATGCCAAAAGCATAGCAAACTGCCAGAAGCGTAGCATGGCTGCCCTAGAAGCATAGCAAGGAGTAGAAACATAGCAAAAAACAGTCTAGATCAGTTTTTTTTGTTGTATTCGATATTTGGATAGCTATGGAGAGTTTTGAGCATAATAGAGGAGCTCTTTTGAAAAGAAAAGGATGAAATGAAGTCAAAAAGCTTGATTTCCCTTTATAACTCAGAAAATTTACTTTTGTATTTAGTGAAATCATAAGCAATTTGAGAAAAAAAATATTTTTGAAATTTTTTTTTCATGTAGCATACTTCTTTGAAAAAATTACAAGTTGTCTTTTACTTTATTTCCTATCTTTGCTATCCCCCAATGAAGGTGACTTGACTAATGACAATGTCTTTTATTTGCCTTTCTTTCATGACATGGTTGGACATTATGATGAAAAAACAAAATAAGCCTAGACCATGACCTAGATGAGGGTATGTTGGTTGTTCTATGACCTTATACACTAGAATGGTGATATGAACTCAAAATTGATGATGACCATGAATGGGTGAAGGGAGAAACATCAGACGTAGACAACATCCAGTGAACAAAATTTATTCGAGAATTTATTTGAAAACATGAAATTTTGACCAAGGACTTCTACCAAATAAACCTGAAAGAGAGTAGTTGATCACGGAACATTTAGACACTAACATAATGCACTAAATGGCTAGCTTTTTTATTTTTATTTCTTTTTTAAAACCACAATAGGAAATATTTATTTTATATTAAAACATGTGTGTGGAGTCATAGTAGTATAGAATAATTTCAATATTGATGATTCAAGCCTATTGACACAATATCATTAACATGCATGATATCTATCTAGAGATGATAGAAAAATAGTACTAATATATAAATTCTCCAAGTATAAAGAGATGCTTGAGATAAAAAAATATTAAATCTTGTAACAACTTACAAAACTAGTGAAAAACCTAGAAACCGTGTTAGCTACTTTAACTCTTGAGAAGGATCACTGATATTGAGATCAGGGACCCTAACAAGGAAAAAATTTCATAGAGTTGTTAGATGAAGGAGAGACCTTTCGACCTTGTTCTATACTTTGTTAGATATCCCTAATTTGAGATTGAAGAGTGTAAATTTCTTCCTTCATTTGATGAAGGTCTATCCTTTTCTCAACCAATATTTCAATTGTGGTATCCAAGTTATATGCAATTTTAATGTAGCAGAGCTGAAGCTAGAGAATTTCTTCCTCCAAGTTTCAAATTTTATAATCTACTCTTCCCTAGGGATCCCAGATTCAATCGTTCACTCCTAGTTCCCATAGAAATTCAATCACCTTTCCACTAATCAAGGGAGTGATCCAATGAATTAGCTAATGCACTCCCCAACCAAGTACTATCAATTCCACATGCATTGACAACTTCCCTGCAGAATTGTTTGTGTTTTGTAAACTTTATAAATAGAATACTAGAGAAAGAAGTGATCAAGGCAAGAAAATTTCCCCACCCCAAATCACTAACTAACAACTGGAAGCAAAATAAGAGTTGTTGTAAAAGCGTGAGAAAGAAAAACCTTGGGAAGAACTTCAAAGGGCTTTAGAATATACTTGCCTCACAAATTTCTTAATGAGAAACAAATATCAACCTTAAACTATTTTTCCCATTTTTCTACTATTGTTATCCCAAATGCACTCCCCTTGCCTTTGAATATGATACAAATATTCGCCATCAAGGAGATGAATTTGATCTCACATGGCCAGGTATCCTCCCATGTTGCGAAAGGAGAGCCCATAGAACAAGCAAGAGTAAAAGCATGATACTTCCCATCAAAATTTTGTGAGATAAGATACAATCCAGTTAAGTAATAACTCAATTCATTCCTAGGGAGTATTGGGGGCATGTGTTGTTATCTCCATCAAGTTCCACCATCCAAAAGCATCATTCAAGCCATAAAAAATATTAATTTTACATGTCTTACCTTGTCCTTCAATTTCAGAAGTTGAATCCCTTGTGAATATGCCATGAGGTATGAATAAACCCACCCCTCCATGGACTCAAGCCACTATTTCTATTTTTTCACCACATGTCAGCCAAAATCCTCAACATGATGGGAATACCACGTCATACTCTTCTTGGATCGTAAAATTATTATAAGTGATAGGAGAGTGGCCCACACCATTATTGATTTGAAGGGAATGAAGATCCCATTTGATGCTCTAATTTGCAATGAGGTTGACCTCCTTGTTACTAAATCTTTAAACATGCAACACTGAGTAGCTCCTAAATTTTAACAATAGAGAGTAAATTGTTTTGAAAATGTTCTATAACTTTAAATCCTTAGGATAATAACCAAGGAGGAGGTGGAAAATTAAAGTTTGAGAGTCTCCCACTATCAATAATATACTTAGATCTAGGAAAGAGACCTAAAGAAGTCCATCGAAGATGACATAAACCACAACTTATTTTTTTGTTGCTTTCCCAAGACTTCATGAGAAGAATAATTCCACTTGTCCACCAAGGAAAAATATCACCCCCCACTCCTGTCACCCTTGTATTATTATTTGAGGTTTGATTAAGATAGAGGATATAATATTTTGGGAGGAAATCCATTGGTAAAATTCTTCAAGGGGTATACAAATGTTCCAATTCAGAGGATGTGAAGATGGTTAGGAGACAAAAATTCTAATGTTTCAAAAAGGATATTTCCAACCACATTCTCATCCACCTCAATCTACATAAAATAAGGAAGTGCACCCCCTTATTTTCTTCATAGTCCCTTAGATTGTTCGAATCCCCTTTTAGGGCTCCAACATAATGTTGAGAATATGATTATACTGAGAGGGTGGTGAATCAATGTAATATCCATTTATTTTGTTAATTTTAATGACCATTCATCGATCATTCATTAAATTTTAAACATTAAACACATGTTAAATCAAATAACAATACATTGAGTTTAATGTGGAAACCCTTATGGGATATTACCACAAAAATTTCTCTATATAAATGTTTATAGGCACCAAATTATAATTACAAAGCTTACATGCACCAACCTGCTAGAGAAATCGGTCTCCTTAGCTGAATACCAACTCCACAAGATATTATGTAGGCACCAACCTATTGAAGACACCAATCTCCTTGGATAAGCACCAACCTAGCACTATAGAGGCACCAACTTAAGGTATTCATACAAATGGTACTTATGACTTCACTTGCATGCTTCATACTTCATGCATTTCACACCATAATCAAACTCGTAACTTTCATGCTTCAATCCTTCTCCTTGCTTCACACCCCCTACATAGGTTAAAACCCTAGCTAGATTTAGCCTTCAGGCCATAGTGAACCTCAAAGTATCATTCCCTGGAATATAATCTGAGACTAGTACACTTATAGCATCACAACCCCAGAATATTTCACTTCCCAACATCATAGACCTCAGTCCTTCATAGCACACCCTTAACACTCTAAGAAAACCCCTTAGACCAATCTTGTGCACCTTTAAACCCCAATATTGCTCCCTAACTCCTCTTGTGAATCTAAAATTTCTTGCATACTTTTACTTGATCTTCTTGCTTGGATACTCTTCAAATGTGCCCATCCATTCTTCATTTATTGTGTTTCTATGTTAACTTATGGGGTCAACTTATAATACTAGTTGAGCTAACCTGATAGAATTTTTCATATATGATCATCCCTATGGAGTTATAGGAAGTTCCATATATCATTCGAAAGGTCCCAAAATAAATTATTAAACCATATATCCCATGCTCCCATTTTCGCTAGGTATAAGTATCCAAACTGGTGATTAAAATTTCAAAAACAATATTTCCATAATCTCCATATTGTAATCTTCATCTGAGACATTTGTAGTCTCCCCCTTGACATCGATGACAATAATATTTCCAACATGGATTGGCCAAGAAGTATTACGGTTGTAGGAACTCCAATTACTATAATGGAGTCTCTAGGCCTCACACTAAGGAAACCTATCCTAGAAAATTCTCCCTCTAAGGTTTGAGCCTTACTAAGGATAACACAAGGATCATAGGATTCACAAATTAATAGGGTTATAATGTCTCACTACCTCAAAACTTATATGTAATCTTAATAATGAAAAATAATGGACAAGAATGAATTATCTTTCCACTAAGCTCCCACTCTTTATATGCATGTTCCCTTTTTTACAAGCAACACCCAAGGAAATTCTTTCCCTCCACTAGATAACTCATCCTCTCACTTGATATTTTGGGCTAAATTTCAATGAATAATGACTTTGGACTTAGGATTATGAAATCGTATTCCTTGTATTAACCCCTTTCCTTTAACCCTTACCCCCTTTACCTCTTATGGAGTCTTATCCCCACATATATATTCTGAATTAGTCTATAGTAGTGATGTATTTTATTAATGAATATGTGTGATTATCATGTATGATGATAGGTACACTATCCTTTCAGCATATGGGAATTTTGGCCTAATAACACATGGGAAATTCAACACAAATAATGTACACGATAACTCAAACCCAAAACATACATACATATTCATTTCAACCCAAAAATCATACTAGCTCTCCATCCCATTATGTACATATACAACTAAGGATCAACCTTGGGGTATCACCAATATACACACTCATTAAAAGCACAAGTACCCCCATTTATCTCGTCCTTTGAAATTTTTAGTTATATTGTACAAATCTATTTGTTATATTAAAGAGCATCATATAATGTGCTACAATATTTTGCATGTCAATTAATTACTTTTTTTCCTTCCAATTACATTGCTCAAGTTATTCATAGGATAACTTTGATGTGAAAGTGATGGGTATATTCAAAGATTTCATGATCATGTTAGCTTAAAACCTTAAGGCTTTTCTAGTTGTCAACATCATTATTGTTGATATTCCTAAAACTTAGGGTTTGTTGTTGAGCAAATATTGGTCACAAAATTTGTATGGTTATATATCTACTAACTAGTCACACTTGTAGTTGCCTTTAATAGAAAAATGAATCAAATTAGGGTGTATGGAGAATCTTAGATTATACATGTTGTTATAGAGTTGGAAAATTATAATGAGCCCATCAAATTTTCATATTCAATATTAGGTAACTACTTTTTGGAAATTGACTTCAATTGTCTTGCAACATAACAATGACCACTTGAAATAGAAACATAATTTGAACTCCATCACCGCACAACGGTTGATGATAAAAATTATAAAATAATATATTTATCTAGTACTATTTCTTCTGACTTAGATCTAGATATTAACATTTGGATTCTATTTTTTAATGGTTCTATATTATAGGAAAGAGCTAGGGTAGGTTGTATTCTTATCAACCCACACATAAAAGGAATCTAAATTCCTTTAGATTAGAGTCTGAGTGCATATAACATAATTTTGTGTAAGGCCTTGGTTAAAGGTATAAGAAAAATTATTGACCTAAAGGTAAAATGGCTAAAGTTTTTTGGCGACTAACAAATTATCATTATAAAAGTAAGAGACACAACACTGTCTTTCATCCTATCCAAAAATTTACCAATCAAAAGTTTTGAAGCTAAATAATAATTTTTCTACATTTAGCATCAATTCCATACCTCATTAAAAAATGTAGTTGCTGATACAATAGCTAATGTTACTTCCATATTTTCTCTTTTGAATGATAATTTTTCTAATGAATTGATTTTCAAGTCCTTATTCCTAGACATTGTAACCAATTGGAGGGTATTACATGATGATGAACATATTATTTAATTCCTCACCAATGCATGCATACTTCAGGACTCTATTATATATGACGAGGAACAAAAGAAAATTTTCAAATGGATTCCATGGAAAACCTCAAAAGAAACCCAAATACTAAAGTATTTTTTACTCTTGAAAATATGTTTGATATACATAAGGCTTTGGAAAATAGTAAACATAAAAATGAATAGTTCTTTATTGAGCCATAAATTAATAATTTTGAATACTAAGGAAAGTCCCAAACATATAATTCATACCTATTGTTTAGAAGTAGAAAAATGGATGTATGTTCAACTATTTAAACAATATAAGGGTGTATTTGCATGAGATTATGAATATTTAAAGAATCATGACATAAATATGAGACATCATGTCATATCACTCAAACAAGGTGCCAATCCTTTCAAACAAAAGTTATAAAAAGTGAATCCAACTCTTGAAACTAACTTATTAAAAGAGTTAAAGAAGCTATTATAATCCAAAATCATCTTTAACGTCCATCACTTTGACTAGGTTTCTAATTTGGAACCTGTTAGGAAGAATTTTGGAAATATTAGACCATGTTTAAAAATTTGAAATCTCAATCAAGTGTCTAACAAAGATAAATACCCTATTCCTTTAATGGAATAGATATTGTAACTTACCTTTGGTTCTTAATTTTCTCATGATTATATGGGTTCTCTAGCTACAAGTAAGATTTAGTAGTTGAATTTGGCTAATTGAAGGCCACCTTTAGCACAAAGTGGGAAACATATGCATACCAAAGAATACATTTTGGACAAATAAACATGGATGTTAGAGAGTTGTGGTATATCTCCATGATGTCACAATTTATTATAAGAAGAGCTTAGATCCCTTATAACACTTAAAGAAAAATTTCAAAAGATGTTGGAAGAATTATGTTTCTCTAAATCCAAAGAAAAGATCCTTATTTTTTAAGAGGTGTTTTTAATTCAATCGTTTCTATGGATAGAAACGATACCTCTAGTCCTCTGGGAAAATCTAACAACAAATGAGACAAATATATGCAACCTTTCCTAACTTATACTAGAAAACACGAAGGAGGATATACTTCCTACCTCTTTCTGATGCTAGTTCCTTTGGTGTCAGCCTTGATTATTTCGCTTCCATGCTCACGATCACGATCTCATCTCTGTTGGCATAGAAGAGTGCCTGCAAGGAAAGACAAGTGGAGACAACAAACGTATACAAAGCATAATAGTTTCTAGTACAAGTTATGCAACAGATCAAGGAACACTACAATAAATAGATAATAATTGACATATTTATGGAAAGGAAACACATAATGCATTATTAATAGAATGAAAAAGGGAGAAATACAATCAGAAGCCTTTATGTTGGATGCTTCCTTTAGGTGAGACTCCAAGTCCTAGCCTTCGCCTTCAAACAATTTCCTCCTTTGAAAATGGGAAACAATTGGGCATGATTGAGCTCATAGGATGACAACCAAACAATAGTGGATGGCAGGGGTTTCATTTATAGGGAAGGAGAGGGAGTTGAGGATCCATATAAGGTGGGAGGAGTTCCACATCTTAAGGGAAGGATCCATGGAAAGAGGATCCATGGCCATGAATGGGAGGTCTTGTTCCTATCATCAACAACATGAAACCACGTTGCCATTCTCGAGCCTTATATTAAGGGAATATTCTCCTCCATTTTGGGAAGAACTACCTAAAAAGAAGGCCAGTGTGGATTTTCCTGACAAAAGTCGTGCTGCCAGAGCTAGACATAAGTAGTGCAAAAGGTGATAAGAATGAGTAATCAACTATGCAGAACACATTGGGATTGTAAAACAAGGTTCTTTACAAGCTTTTGAGAATATTTTCAAGTCAAGTCTTCTTCCACTTCTTCAGAGATGTTTTAGACATATTTCATGGAACACATATTTTATGACACTGGTGGTATGACGACACAAATTGGAGCATGAAAAAATACTGTATAAAAAATCCCCCCTAAAGCATGAAGTCATAACAAGAAGTGATGGTTGAAGTGCTTTACAAGCAAAGATAAGGACTTCAAGAACCATTTTCAAGATATTTGGAAATCAAACGTAATATAATATATATTACAGATATGATGTAAGTATGCCTAACAATACATCTCTGAGCAAGAATATAACAATACATGGATCCATGGCATGGACGCGACCATAAATATAGAAATGATCATGTTTACAATCATGAATAATTAATAACTCCACACAACCTAGATTCATCAAATGAAATCCAGGGTCTTCATATTCGTCTCAATCCCACCAAAGTACGACTCTTACCATGTGAATAGACAGGTTGAAGTCGAACATGGCATAAACCACTTGATTACGGGTCGATGATGTAAACCGTTAACAATCACGAGAGAAACCACCAATGATGACAATGGCTCTCAAGGTACAACAACACAATCCACAAGTGTGAACAATGAAGCTGAAGTCGAACACTCGCAAAATCATTCAATCAAAGGCCAATGATGTGAACCTATCATCGAATGCAAAGAACCTGCCATTGAGGCATGCAAGCTCCAAGGTACTGAAAAGGGATTTATAGACCATATTCCTAGATAATGAGCTACAGTCGACAGGAAGTGATCCATCAAAGGAGGGACATGATTTTTCCCATATCATGGACACAAAAAATAGGATTTTGTAAAGTTGGAAAGAGTGATTCAGGATTGATGAAGAGAAAGTCAAACAAAGTATAAGTGGTTTGAGTTTGCAAATGAGACTTCTCTTGAAATATAGGTGACACGACTTTGGAATTTGGAAACATTTGACTCAAAATAGGATCAAAGGTCAAGATGAAAATAAGATATAATCGAATGAGACGCAAATATATTTCCGAAACCCAGGAAGGAAAGTGACGAAGTGAGGATATCCCAAACTCGATATGAGATACAGATAGGTGTCATGTTAAAGAGCGACATGTTTCCTTCCAAAAAAAATGTAGGATATATGTTTCCTTCCATTTCCCCCCACTATTTCTAGCGAGCACCTCTTTATTTTTTATCTCAAGCTTGAAGAGGATACCATATGCTTTTCATATAAGTTAATCCTTAAGATGAATCCATCATAGTATCTTTAATGAGCCCTAGGAAGGAGTAGCTTAGTCTCATCATGGTGACAAGTCCATCATTGTTTAATTATTTTAACGAGTCTAGTGAAGGTAAAAATTGACATATTTGTTAAGTTTAGAGAGTTTGAAAAACATGCAGAAAAGAAAACTCCAGACGTCCCTTTTCGTAAATAGTCTCTCGAATTCGAAAAGGTAGAAATCAATATTCGAGAGAACCTCTTAACCATGTTTGACTTAGGTATTCATTTTTCATAATTAATCCATCTCATTCCGAAAAAGGGTTAAACTTGTATTTATTATATTTCTTTTCATTTACTTTTACAAGCTCGAAAGTTCAAGTGCTCGACAATATTTTCATATTTTGGGAGTCTAAAAAGAGCTTAAAGAAGACTCTTCCTGGAGGAACGAGTGGTATAAAGGGTAGTGACTGGTTCCAGTCATGATGGAACTACTCAAGACATGCAAAGATCAAGATTTTGGCTAACAATACCACTCATCGCGTTGATTCGCCATGCAAGGGTAAAACAACCAAGTGATAGTGTATGATCAACAAAGTAGATGGTGACGATAGAATGAGAAAACTAAGGCTCATCTACCAGAAGAGGCAGATAAACGGGAAATCATGAGAGGTGTATAAGAATGGTTTCGTTTTTTACACAAGCTTGAAACATGGGAAACTATGCTTGAGAACCCTTGAAGATGGTTTCATTTTTACAAAAGCTTGAAACAAAGGAAAAACAATGCTTGAGAGTGGTTTCATTTTTACACAAGTTTGAAACAGAGACAAACTATGCTTGGAATAATTTTGCATGCCACAAACATAATGAATCAATTATAGGCCCCTCAAGCTTCATTTCATTCACCTAAGTAGACTATTGGTTACTAATAGGTGGATGGAATGAAGGTTTATTTATGTGATCAAGTGAAAGACTAGACTAGGAATTTATGAGATCTAATTAAAGACTCGAATTGAAAGGATATTTGTTTCATTTTTTAATGAGATTGACACAGTAAAATAAATATTCTCATAGGGACCTATTTCATGTTTTAACGGGGTTGACATAGTAAAAGAAATATCCTCATCAAGACTTGTTTCACTTTTTAACGAGCTTGACACAAGAAAAAGAACTCTGCTCTGAAGACCTTGTTTTATATTTTAAGGAGATTGACACAAGAAAAGGAACTATGCTCCGAAGACCTTGTTTAATTTTTTAAGGTGCTTGGCACAAGATAATGAACACTACTCTAGATACCTTGTTTCATTTTTTAAGGAGCTTTAGACAAGACAAGGAACTCTACTCCAGAGACCCTGTTTAAATTTTTATGGAGCTCGACACAAGAAAAGGAACTCTACTCCGAACAACCTTAATCATGGACCATAATAGGTCATGGCTTCCAAGAGGTTCTCATAATATGGGAGAGGAACACTCTATAAGGGATACATATCCAGGGATCTAATGGAAATATCATGATCCAATGCCCCTAGTACATGATGCACTATATCATTGACTATATCATTAGTAGACACGGGCATGGAATAGGTGGCCACATAATTAACCTGTGGTTGGGAGTATACCACTTGCATATAAGGGAAATTTAGGGATATTTGTTTATTGGGAGTCAAATTAGTACCAATAAATGAAATTTGATCAATGGTCATGATTCTTCCTTCATGTGGGAAACACATCACACAAAAGAGAGAAGAGGCAAGACCTCCCATGACATAAACATAGTTGTGTCCAAGGATTAAATTAAAATACAAAGGGACTTGGACAACCATTACATCAATATAGATGATTTTTCCTCCCAAAGTAATGGGCAACTTAGGGAGGATCCCTAATGGTTGATTGGTTCCTTTGTTAAAATCCAATAGATTCTGGGTAACGGGTGCAAGCTACGGAGAACCTAAAGCTTTCTAAGTAGTTGAGGACATAATACTAACAAATGAACCTTAATATATTATTGTGCTAGGTATGACCATATTATAAGCCTCTTTTGTGATATGAAAGGGCACGTAAGAAGAAAGACGATATCTTGCTAGTTGAATCCAATCAAAATAAGTGACCATACTACTTAGAGGGGGTGCCATGGAAATGGGAGAACTGCCCCCTTGTGTTATGGGAATGGGAGGATTTCCCTCTAGTTCATTCGAATATGAAGAAACAAGAAGAACATGAGCGGTATGAAGTTCATTCTTTATGGGAAAAGTACGATCAACTGAAGGTAAAATTAGGTCAGCCGTTTTCTCAACCAAGGGTTGGTTGGGAATAGAGTCATGGGATTTACTTTCAGAGAAACTGATATTGATTAAAGATTAATTCCGATCAATCACTTAATCAACTAGTGGAGCATCGGGGGAAATATTATGGTAACCAGTCGAAATTTGTGGTTGAGAAGCTGTAAGGTTTTCCAACACTTTTGAGGCTTCATCCATATAAGGAAAAAGGTGAATATGATGATTCCCTTCACATAACCTACAAGGAAATCTGAATTTACCCCTTTTCCCATGGACCTTACTATGACTATTTGAGGCTTTATCACCAGCATGATCTCTAGAGGTCGATGACAAAGGCCGATTTGAGCCCGTGGACCACACTTCTAATATCTTGGGAATACCAAGAAAATCTCTAAGAAGGTAGTCACCCTTACATAACTTGCAAGGGAACTTCACTTTATGGGGACGATTGGAAGGTTTGTCCACATTAGATGCATCTATAGAAACAATTTCTTAGTTTCCCCTTTTCTTATTTGGCTTCTTCTTCTTCTTCCTCGCTCCCTGGTTAGTAGAATCAAGAATTTAACCAGGCGAAGAGGAAGAAAGCAAGGAAGAAAAAAAAAGTGAAGAAGGTAAAGGGTCAACTTTAGGATCAACATGAGGTTGACATTGTTCAAGTGGAGGCGAACTTGGTTGAGAAACAGTTTGGACATTCAGAACCATAGGGGTCCAAAATAACCAAACTGGAAAACAAATGGTAAATCCAGGAAGGGAAAACATTGCCATAAGTAGCACCAATATTTCCAAAAGAAGGAAAAGGACCAGGATTCCCATCAAAGGGGTTTACTTGATTGGTAAACTCAAGAACTATTTCCATCAGTATCAACCTAAGATATACTAAGGATTTTTTCCACGGGGAGGATGTTATTCCATGATAAATTAATTGATCTTAGAAATTAACAATAAAAACAAATTAAAGAGGAGAATCTAGGCACAATATTTACCAAGAAACCGTGAAATTCAATAGACACATTGGAGAACCAAGGAATTAACGTACCACATCCAGTCTCCCCAAATATTATGTTTGGTGTATCATGGTATACAAGGCAGAAAACTTGGTTACCTATGGATGGATAATAACCTATAGGGGACTCCCAAAATATACTCAATGGTACGTGGGAGTGTAGTTCGCAGTAGTGTTGTCTAATGCGTAACCGTTCGATGAGAGCATTCCCATATACTTATCATGCATGGAGCACTGTCCAATATAATCGAAGGTATGTGGAGAACAATTCTATACATTTCCATACGTGGAATGGGATATCACCCCCGGGATGCAATGCCAACAAATAACAATAACCCCTGCATTTAATGATGCCAAAACATGCCTCTAGCCTAGACCTCTAGATGTTTGCGTTAATATTCCAAATTCTCCTTAGGTTAATTGAGATAAATTTTAAAGTTGATCTTGAATTATGTTTCAGTTTCAAGGTTAAAAAATTGATGTCACATGAACACACCTATGATGCAGCTAACATGAAAAAATGACTCTTTTCATTTCAATGAAAGCTATCTAGTGTAGGGAAGAAGTGAAAAATTTAATGCAACATTCACATATGCAACAAACAAGAGCTTCCTAACTAGATCTTTCAACTTCACATTTCCAATGCAACAACCAAGAAGTAAATGAATTTCAATTCACAAAAATTAACCTACACGATTTAAATTTTTTTTTTTTAATGAAGATGCTCGTTTCAACTTTCAACACCAAGCAATGTAATCTATGCTCAATGAAAATCTCAAAAACTACTTTCGAATGCAATGTAATCTAATGAAATTTCTAGAATTAATGACAAATTTTGAGATGGAAGCTTAACAAATGCAAATGAAATTCTTTCAGGTTTCCAAAAGAACTAAAATGCTCATCAAATAGACATGAAAGAAGCAAAATAGTAAATTCAATAACCCAAATAACCTAAGATACACCTCAAGCTCATTTTGAATACTTGGACATGGAACAAAATTTTTCAAACCACAAAGAATCTAACAACAAGACATAAAAATTCAAAGCATACAGAGTAGGAAGAAGACTCTAGAGATAAATATATCGTAGAATTTTCTATCAAAACCCTAAAAATCTCAATATTTTCGGACCAACGCAAATAGACAGTTAGAACTGGGATTTCAAGTGTGATTGTTCACAATTAAATACATGGTAACAACGCTCTATTTTCCAAATAAAATGCAATGGGAGAGGAAATATTAGGAAAATACAATGAAAATCGAAAATCTATAGAGACTTGAAACTCTAAAGAGCATACAACTTAGAATGCAGAATTATAAGCAATAAAAATGATGGATTATAAGGCAGTTGGCCAAACTAATCGAAATAGACCAAAACGAAAGGAGGTTTGAAGGGTTATTGGCAATCCTTTCTACAAAAGAAGTAGAGGGTTATGGGAAATACTTTCTGCAAACATAAACGATCCCTCTAATCCTATGGGAGGATCTAGCAACAAACGAGACAAATATATGCAACCTTTCCTAACTTATACTAGAATAAACGAAGGAGGATAGAATTCCTACCTCTTTCTGATGCTAGTTCCTTTGGTGTTAGCCTTGATTATTTCGATTCCACGCTCACGATCACATCTCCTCTCCATTGGCATAGATGAGTGGTTGCAAGGAAATACAAGCGGAGACAACAAACATCTCCAAAGCATAATAGTTTCTAGTACAAGTTATGAAACAAAGCAAGGAACATTACAATAAATAAACAATAATTGAAATATTTCTAGAAAGGAAACACATAATGTATTATTAATAGAATGAAAAAGGGAGCAATAGATGTTGGACGTCTCCTTCATGTGAGACTCCAAGTCCTAGAATTCACCTTCAAACAACTTTCCTTTGCAAATGGGTAGTAATTGGGCATGAATTAGGTCATAGGATGGAAAAAAACCATTAGTGGATGGTAGGGGTCTCATTTATAGGGAAGTAGAGGGAGTTGAGGATCCATAAAAGGTGGTAGGAGTTCCAAATCATTGTGAAAATTACTAGATATAGAATCCTATTGCAGCAACTGGTATTAATTCTTCTAATTGGTAACTTACTTGTTCAGTTTATTGCTACGACAACATCAAATTAAACACACTGCAACCTTCACTAAATAAACCACAGAAAATTACAAGTACGGAAACAAAACTGAACAAGAATAAATCATAACCACATGTGACAAAGTTGTTTTTGGACTAATGTCCCCGGAAAGCCCAATGCGGGAAAATCGGTGTAACAGTTGAGGGTTTATATATTATGCAGTAAGTTTTTAGAATACAAACAAGATGCCTTGCTAGCTACCCTTACAGAGAATTTGGCTGACAAGAAAGCTGATGAGATTACCTCACACACTGACATTGGAATCCTGAATCACCAAAACCTCATATGGCAAGCCCTCCACTGCCTCTGCAAAGTCTCTGTGCAGTCTTTAAGTTACTCTGCATGGGGAATGCATGGCTTATGCGTTGTGGCTCTTTTGCTGGCTGGATCTGACCCTCTAGACCCTTTCGGTCTGACTGATCCTTAGCTGATCAACGAACATCCTCAAGACTACAATGTTGCCTCTGCATAGCTGCTAGGCCGAATCTACTGGTACTAATTTTTACCTTCTCTACTATGTATTCTCTAGCTTCGGAAATAGACTTTCCAACCGGAATTATTGCCCCTCCCTGTGTAGAATATCTAGATCGATCTTTCCTCTTAGCGTTGCTCACTTTAGAAATTCAATCTCTTGATCCTTTCCCCGTCTTTGTGTATTTTCCAAATGACCCTTTACCTCCTTCATATAATATTCTCGTTGATACTTCAATGACCAAGATTAAATATTTAATAAATGAATAAGATTAACTTTTGACTTGATCCGCTTTTTCTAGAACATTCACACCCATATTATATTAATTCACATTAATTATTTTATTTCCTAAGTTTAGACTTAGGGTCCCTTTAAAATAATTGATTTTTTTTCAATAAAATACAATATGGGTGGAATTTCCCAAAACTTCTGGGTTATCTAAAATGCATGTGTCTAAGCTTCTTTTCAAATTTTTAGACTTAGATCACATCCGATGCTACCATAAATCAACACTCCCTATTAGTGAGGAATGTGCTCTAGCAATACACCCCGTTGAGTACTGCGCTGATTCTGCAACATCTCCATCTGCGCTACTGATGTATGACACTACTTTCCACCAAATTTGCGCAATTGTTGCATATGTACTACTGCTATCAACAATGTATCGATACTACAACTCCCTCTCAAATTTTGCATTCATGTTGTTCTTGACATTGCCACTGCAAACTGCTACTGTATTGTAATACTGTTGCTTGTTGCAATAGAAAATCATCTAATACTAAACATGTTTTTAGCATGATGCATCTCAGAACTAAAGATATGACTGTTGCTAGCTTCTTCACTGTCCCTCTAGAGCTGCTGCACTCCTGCTGACTCTGTGTTATGCCTCACTGCATTGCTACCAACTCTACTCTGCGCTGCTAACCACTGCTCTATTACTTCTGCACTCCTTTGCACCAAATGGCACTCATCCATCCTACTACATAATATTTGGGCTCTCGTATCAAGAAATTTATCTAAGAGGTGGACCCCTTAAGGATCCTGCCCATCTATGGATCTCTGGGTCTACAACTCCAAGTTAGCCCACTACCCTCCTGGAGGTATATGAGTTATCATGGTGAAATCTTCCTCATCGATCCAAGCAGGTGCTATTTGCAGATCATGCTTCTTGTCCTTGTACTTCTTCTTGAGAGGACACCATCTAACATAATGACCCATTTCACCACACTTAAATCATTTGATATTGGAAATATATTTATTCCTTTTGCGCTACTCCTGCTGCCCCTTTGATGAAAGGGCCACGTTGGCCTCCTCCTCCTTTGTCTTCTTCCCACTACTGCTGCTACACTCAAGTTGACACTTGAGTAAGTACCTAATCATGTATTTTTGCTTAAGAGAAACCCATATTGACTCCCAGTCTGACATATTATCTCTACCCAGGATTCTATAGACAAAGACCTGATATTCTCCAGACACTGAGTTGAGGGCCAATTTGACCATTTCGGTGGCCCGAGGAGCTAATCCCACAACTGACAGTTGATCTCAGTTCTCTTGAAGTCTAGATAGGAATGGACCAATGCGCTCACCTTTCTTCATCCTATTAGTATGAATCTTCCCCTCCAAATACATCTTCCATTGTTCGGAAGATCCTTGATATAGTTTGTCCAAGGCCTTCCACATTTCTCTAGCAGTCCCTTTTCTAGCTATCAGACATACGACATGATATCTAACTCCATCAAGGATCAGGTGCTTTGCATTTGTCATATTATTCTTGTATTCCTTCAGAGTATCTGCATATATTGGAACAATCACCATATCTTCGACAAAGAGCTTGAGATCATGCTCATCCAACATGAATTTTATCCTTGTCTACCCGATCTCATATTTGGAGGATCCATCCAACCTATATTTATCTCTCAACCCGCTTGCTGCCATTTTTGCTGATAGAAAATTTCTAATATAACTCCCTCTCTTTCTCCTCTATGCAATGCTGGGTTGGCTTATGCACTCCTTGCTAGAGATGGTATATCTGCCACCCAAAATGAATACTGAGCTCTTGAAAAATAGAATTCCTTGGCTAGGAATTCCTCGAGGGCGAACTTTCCCTCAAAGTGTCTCCAAATCTATCTTCTGATGCTTTTGCACCCACAATCACTACTGCGCAGAAACTACATCCCTCCGGCTGCTGATTTGTGCTAATATTATACGTTTTTCCCTCTGCCTCTACCAAAATGCAATATGAAAAATCTTTCCTCTTTGTCGAATCACTCAGACAGAGATTTTTATTGCTAGTTTTGGCCCTCCTAGCTTGGACTGCGAAATATGCTGGGAGATCGATTCGCTGCATACACAACTATTTTATCATGGATTCACCAAGGATCTATAGATCTGTTCTCCTGTTCCTTCTGTACTTAGCTATACAAGCTATGATACCATGTGAAAATTCCTAGATCTGGAATCCTATTGCAAGAACTAGTATTAATTATTCTAACTGATAACTTACTTATTCAGTTTATTGCTACAACAACATTGAATTAAACACACTACAACCTTCACTAATAAATTATGTAAAATTACAAGTGCAGAAACGAAACTGAACAAGAAGAAATCATAAACACATGTGACACGGTTGTTTTTGGACTAATGTCCCTAGAAAAACCCAATGCGGGAAAATCAGTGCAACAACTGAGGGTTTATATATTATGCAGTAATTTTTCTGAATACAAATAAGATCCCTTGCTGGCTATCCTTACAAAGAATCTGACTGAGAAGAAAGCTAGTGAGATTACCTCACACACTGACAATGGAAGCCTAACTGGGAAAAAACCCAGATGACAAGCCCTCCACTGCCTCTGCGCAGTGTCTTCATAGTCATTACGCAGTCTTTGCATCACTCTGCATGGGGAATACGTGGCTTTTGAATTCTGGCTCTTCTGTTGGTTTGATTTGACCCTCTGGTCCCTTCTGGTCTCACACCCCAGCTTTTTTACACTAGATCTGATTAATCCTCAACTGATCAATGAAATTTATCAAGACTGCAGCACTGCCTCTGCGTGGCTCTACGTTGAATTTGCGTAGTTGCTACACTATCTCTACTGGTACTACTTTCTGCCTTCTTTGTTGTGTATTCTCTGGCTCAGGAAATATACTTTCCAACCGAAATTACTACCCCTCTCTGCGTAGAATCTCTAGATCGATCTTTCCTCTGAGCACTGCTCACTTCTGAAATTCGATCTCTTGATCCTTTCCCCATCTCTGTGTATTCTCAAATTGACCCTTTACACCCTTCTTATAATATTCTCGTTGATACTTCAATGAACAAGATTAGATATTAAATCAACAACTAAGATTTACTTTTGACTTGATTCGGTTTTTCTAGAACATTCACACCCATATTCTATTAATTCACTTTAATTATTTTATATTCCTAAGTTTAGACTTAGGGTAGCTTTAAAATAATTAATTTTTTCAATGCTATACAGTCTGGGTGGAATTTCCCAAAATGATTTTTGGTTATCTGGAATGCATGTGTCTAAGACTCTCTGCAAATTTTGAGTCTTAGAGTACATCCGATGCTACCAGAAATCGACAATATTAAGGGAAAGATGTTTAGAAATAGGATCCATGATCATGAATGGGAGGTATTGTTCCTATCATCAGCTACTTGAAACCACGTCGTTGTTCTCGAGCCTTCTAGTATGGGAAGCTTCTCCTCCATTTTAGGAAGAACTGCCTAAAGAGGGCCAGTGCAGATTTTTCTGACAAAAGTCGCACTGCCAGCGCTAGACATAAGTAGTACAAAAGGTGACAAGCATGAGTCACCTACTATGCAGAATGCGCTAGGCTTGTAAAACAAGGTTCTTGACAAGCATTTCAAAATATTTTCAAGTCAAGTCTTCTTCCACTTCTTCATAGATGTTTTAGACATATTTCATGGAGAACATATTTTGCAACACTGGTGGTATGATGACACAAAGTGGAGTGTGATAAAATATTGTATAACAAGAGGGGAAATTACTCATATATATGATATCAAAGGATGATATATCAATAAAGTTAGAATGAATAAGAACCATCATGTAGATTTCCATGCTAAACATTTAGAAGTCTATGTAGTATTTGTTTGGGAAAGATAAATTTTGTAGGCGGGTTTTTGGATGACTTTCCTACGATTATAAAACTTCTACAACAAATTATCAATCATAACTTCTAGTTTAAATTGAGTACTACTAGGAAAGTGACTTTCAATATTGTGAAAGCACTCATTGATCCAGTATCTTTCCTTCAGTTATGATAAACATAATTTCTTAAAGAGAATTAAAATACCATAAATGTAACATCCATGAATAAGGCACCAATATTTGTTAATGGATTTCACTCACAGTGTGTGAGCTAAGACTCCGGGCCTTGCTTTAAAGTGGAGATAACTCTATATTATCTCAGCAAAATGAAAGGAAATTACATGGAAAAATACATGGAAATAAATTACTTATGGGAGTGATATAAAATTCTACTGCTCAGATCCCAATTTTGACTGCACCAGTGGATTCCTTGCAATTTTTTGTGAAAAATGTGTATAAACTTGACTAGCTTCTGTAAATTTCATCTCTGGGTCCCATAAGGTATCTTCAAGATGCCACAAGAGTCAGGAATATTTTAGGAATATTCTTATGGAATATTCATTTGAATATAATAGGAATTTGTCTCAATTTCTGCACCCGCCTACGCACGGTCCACTAGCCACTTGCATGCTCATCCTCAATCCATGTATTACATCCTAGTTTTCCTCCAACAAATGTGAATTTCATAGTTTATATATTTTTTTGTTGGTAGAGGTATCGATGTTTGACAGTTGGCATATTGGTTATCAAAGTTTTAACATGGCACTTTTAGTTTGAGGGTCCCGAGGTCAAACCCCATGGACCCTCCATTTGGAGTTTTAAAGCATAAACCAATATTTATAAATATATGTCTGTGGGATATATAATGAGCCATATGGTTAGTTTAATGGTCGATCTATTGAGTTTTTTCTGCCAACATTGGGTTTCAACCTCTGAAAATTGCAATAAATTTTTTAAATAGGTAAACATGGTGGCCAATTGTGGGATGCCACATGGTGTCGAGTGATTGGAGCATGTGGTGACGACGAATTGGTCCATGTTCATGCCACCTCACTCACTTGCTGACTATGCTTGATTATTTGGTTGCCACGTGGCACCCTGTGGTTCCAATCTGCACAATCTTTTTGTTGTTTGTGTCAAACTTCAGATGAGCATATCTTCCTCATATAGACTCAGATTGAGGTGTCATTCACCCCATTGGAATCATCTTGATGAGATCTATGACTTGGTAATAGGTTTGATGAGATTTGAGGACTTAATAATTTTATCCTTTTTGGATCTACCTAGATCATTCCTCTCCATTAAGAAGATTTTGGGCCTCCAAAAGCCTTATCAATCAATAGGTAGATGAGGTAATTTATCTCTCACTTTTTCCTTTTCAATCCATCGTGCCTTGATAGGATTCATTCCTTTGAAACCCACTAGAAGGTACTCCACATTTCCTCATCGTGAAGTCATGGTTCTTCTATCCAATATGATGTCTTTGGGAAACTTATCCAAGTATTCTGGAGAAAAATAATCCATTGATGGAAATTACCACTCTCCTTTGGATCCATGATCATAGGTGGTTCATAAAGTTTCAAGTTCTCAATGTTGACTATGAAATGCATATGCATATATGTTGGAACATCAAGGCGATAGGAATTTGTTCCAATATTTTATAATATGGTGAATGGAAAATATGTGATTAGATTAAACTTATTTCCTTCTCCCTTCATCTTTTCCTTGCTGATGTGAAGCCATACTCTGTCTCCAACCTGGAATTTATGATCAAATCTATGTTTGTCATGTCAGGCCTTATACTGTGCTTGACTCTTCTTCAAATGTTCTTGCAATGCTTGATGAATCATCTAGATCCATTGAATGAACCTGCGAGCTCTATCTTTATCACTTTGGTCATTGGAATCCACATCTTTACCCAAGACTAAATTTAAGGGAGATTTCAGAAAGTACCGAGAGCATGTCTCAAATGGTGAAAAATTAGTATAAGAGTGCAAAGCCCCATTGTATGCATGAAAAAAATATTGTATATGTTCATCCCACAACTTAGGATGCTTGTTGAAATACCCTTAGAGAAAATGAAAAAATGTTCTGTTGAAGACCTTTTTCTATCAGTTGGTTTGTGGATGGAATGTCGTACTCCTCATTAGCTTAATGTCCATCATCTTCCACAAGATTTTCTAAAAATATCCAAGAAATCAAGAGTATTGATATGAAACAATGGATGTGGGTAGTCCAAAATGGACCCATACATGTTGAAAGAAAAGTTGAGAAATATGCTTAGAAATAATATTCTTTTTACATGGCATTAAGACAAACATCTTGCTAATTCTATCCACCACTACATACAAGTAGTCATGATGATTTTTTGACAAAGGAAACCCTCCTACAAAATTCATTGAGATACTCTCCCAAGGATGAGAAGGAACAAGGAGTGGTGTTTACAACCTCAATGTTCTATCAGTGGGCTTACAAATAGAGAACATCACACACCCCTTCACATATTTGGTTAAAATTTATTTCATTTGATTCCAATAACAAAAAATATGCAAGTAAGAGATAGTTTTTCCTACCCTAAAGTAACAAGACATGAGAGAAGTGTGAGCTTATCAAATTACATGGATTCTTTCACTTGTAGGAATACATAGCTTCCCAATATGGTAGAGTAACTTATCTTTCAATTTGTAGTTCTCCACTTATGATCCATGGGTCAGGTTCTCATAAAATTCTTTAAATCTTCATCAGTAGCAAATTGTTCAACATAGCTATCATGAGATAAAGAAGCGTTCTTCAAAACAATAGATGCAGAAACAAGAGGATTAGAAAGCATATATGAAACATTGGTATTTGTACCCTTCTTGTACTTGATTACCAAATGGAACTGTTGAAGTAATACCATGTTGAAAATTGGCAGCTTAAGGATAAATTTCCTTATCTAAAATCTCATTTCTGAGAATTATGGGGTGACTTACTAAAAATAGTATGACTTTCAAAACATAGTAAATCACCTTGCATTAAGTGGTAATCAAGTATAGTTGATGGAAAATCACTTAAATTATCATTGATCAATCCTAATAGTTCAATTTCGACTTATTCATCAATATTATTATTATTACTATTATCCTTTATGATACTATTATACTATCATTAAAATGAAATTCATGTCTCTCAATCATATCATATGTAACTCCCCTCAATTAATGCATATTTACTCTCTCTCTCAATTAATGGATACGTTACACTCTCTCTTATGCACTAAAAATCATGGCATACCTCATACACACTGATTAAATCATGCCATGAAATATTCCCCTTATGCACTCTTTAATGCATATGTTACATTCTCTCATTTATGGCATAAGTTACTAATGCATGCGTTGATCTCCTTTATGGAATAATCTACTAAGGCATGTGTACCTCCTTATTGGAATGAGTTACAAAGGCATGCATACCTCCTTAATGGCATGAGTTACAAAGGCATGTGTACCTCCCTAAATGGCATATGTAACTCTTCCCAAGGCATGCATATTGCTCCTTCTTTAGGGCTCGAATTTGTTTCTCCTCCTATATATATGTATCTCATACCATCTCATTCTCACTACTTGTGCATTGTGAAGAAGAATTCGAACTTGAGAGAGAGAGAGAGTTGGAAATACTTGAAGAATATTGTGAGAGAGAGATGTAGAGAGAAATATCTAGACTTGGATACATTGAAGCAAGACTTGGAGAGTGAGACAAGGTTGATTCAATGTTTCAGTGTTGATTAAATTGAAGGAAAGGTTGATTTTGTGTTTGCATCTGCTACTAATACCAATGTTATTTATGCTATAAATTATTCATATTTGGGTGAACTTACTCATTCTCTTGATCTCTCATTGTAGTTTGTATCTCTGCTAAAAAATTAATATCTAATAGAAGAAGAATTTGGTTGGGTTTTCCCCTTGGAGGTTTTTCCCTGGCCATTGGACCTAAATTATTTGTGTCTTATTTCTGTCCTTGGATATCTTCTAATTTGCATTTTTCTTATGTTTTATCTACAATTTCTTAAATAATATTGCAACATAATTTTTTTTTAAATAAGTAATTGTCATAAGATAAAACATCAGAATTTCAACATCCTGTCTACTTAAAGTTACAAGATTGTTGCAACTTAGTTTGTGATTGGAGATACTGTAAGGGCTAATGGCATGTATGTATGGCAGTGTATTTACCTATCAAGTAATGTTTCAATTTATTGACACTTTGAACCAAGGCATACAACTCTTTGTCATACATGGGATAATTTACAACAACTTGAGAGAAAGTATATAAATGGTAACAAATCAGTTTATGATGTTGAATAAATACGGAACCTATGGCATATGCACTGACATCTGTCTTAGTCTCAAATGGTTGTTGAAGGTTTGGCAAGGATTTTATTGGCATTGTGCTGAACTTTTCCTTTGAGGTGTAAAAATCCTTTTGTTTCTTTCCTCCCCACTAAAGACCTGCTTCACACTGGTTAGGGCATGCAATGACAAAGAATTTAGCTATGAATATTCTCCAGTTTTGACCTACTCCCAAGAATCTTCTCACTTATGTTACATTTGTAGGTTCAAGCCATTTGACAATTACATAAACTTTAGAAAGATTTATCTTTAGTTGACCTCCTCCAACAATATGACACGAATACACTAAAGAAGTTCTACCAAATTCATATTTGGACAACTTTACATATAATTTCTCACTTTGCAAAATATCGAGTACTTGATTGACATGTTTTACATGATCATCCCATGCTCTACTAAAGACAAGTATATCATCTAGGTATACAAGCACAAGCTCATCTAAAAATGGTCGAAATACATCATTCATTAACCTCATGAATTTAGTTAGGGCATTGCAAAGCCCAAATGGCATTATCAACCACTCAAATTTTCCTTTCTTGGTTTTAAAGGAAATTTTCCATACATAATTCTTTGAAATCCTCATCTGATGGTAACCATTATGCAAATCCAACTTAATGAAGTAAAAAACATTATTCAATTGATAAATAAAATGATTTATACCAGGGAGAGGATACCGATTTTTCACTGTGATCTTTTTGAAAGCTTGATATTCCATACAAATTCTCCATGTGACGTCCTTTTTCAAGACCAAAAAAATTGGTGAACCACATGGGGATGAGTTAGGTATAATGACTGTTTGGTCAAACAAGTCTTGCACATGCTTCTTGATTTCTTCCATTTCCACAGTTGACATCCTGTACATGCCCACATTTGGTAGAGGGGCATCTTACAAAAGATGAATCTCATGCTGGATTTCTCTTTTGAGAGGTAACCCTCTTAGTTCCTGAAAAATATCATCACAGTTAGAGACAATATCAAACAATTTTTTTTTTTGAGAACAATTACAACCTTTAAAATCATTAGATGCTTTAACATCTTTTCTCCTTGCAACCATGAGCATACACTTCTTACTGGAGTTGACGAGTCTCTTCATCTATCTTGCACTAACAAGGGTTGAGTTTAATTTCATGTGATGAGCTCTGACAATATATTCCAACCCATGTTTGTAAGTATAAAGTGAGATGGTACTTGTTCTCATGCCTGAAAAATGTTTCCTTCCTATCATACAAGTATAGGCTTCCCAAGGCTATGCCACAAATTTCAAGTGGGACAACAACTAAATAAGTCTCATCTATCAAATTTTGAAGTAATGCAAAACCTAACCCTACATAACTTAGTGACATTGAGTTTTTCATTGTCTCACACCCAACCAAGAGGATAGGGTTTTCGAGAGGTCTAATTCCAAACCTAACTTCTTAAAAATTGATTCTGAGAGTAAATTAGCTCGAGAAACTAGCTAAAATAATGTATATAATTTTCCATGCTTAGATACAACTCTTATATGAAACAATTCACTTATTTGTATTTCATCAACATGAGCTTTACTTTCAGAACTTGAACTATCATGAAAGAAACCTTTACCTTGAACCCCAATGGCCATTGTTATCACTAGAATTTGGTCATCTAACCATTGACAATTAGATGGATCGAAGTACACCATGTAAGACCAATTTTACCATAGTAAAATTTCTTTCACTATAAGAAATAATTTAATAAACCATATTTTATTAAGTTATTTATGGTTTAAACAAGAAACCCCATGAGGAATAATTAAATAAATCCGTATTTAATTGCTTTTCCTCTAGGAATAATTAATTAAACCGCTATTTTAATAATATTCATGGTCATATTTAACACAAATATGAGAAATAATTAGATAAATCATTATTTTTCTTATTTTTCTCTAGGAATAATTAATTAAATAATTATTTAGTTATTATTCCTTATTAAATTTGAATAAATCACCTAAGAATAATTAAACAAATAATTATTTGTTAATTATTCCTTAACCACATTCTTGAAATGATAAATAAATCATTTATTTTATTATTATTTCTAAATAAATGTATTTAACCAATTTAACTATCTTTTCCCTCCAAAAAAATATAATAAAATATTCCAAGCGGATAGATCTAGATCTTGGTTAATAATATTTTATTATTCACCATTATCGAGGATAACTCAATATTTTGTTATAAATAGGAGGGTTTTCCATTCATTCTTCACTTTGATCACTTTCGTTGTCGTGCTTTGATCATTCTCATTGTTGCTACTATTTTCTTTTGCTTCTTGAGCTCCCATAGAGTTCAACACATTGTGGGTTTTTCGCACCATTGAGAGAGAGAAACTTCTGGAACTAAAGTGTTGAGGACAACCAAGAATCCATCCCATTGAGGGGGACTGGTAGCACTCTTATTTGTTCCCTTCACTAGGTGTTATAATATATTGAAAATTATTTAAATCTTGTCTCGTGTGTTGGATGCATGGAGTAATTACTATTTCTTTTTACTGTTTAATTGCTTTTACTACATAGATCTGGTTTTTTGCAGCATTTGTTCTAACTATCGATTGAAGATCTAAAGAAGTTAAGCAACCATTTCTATTGTTAGGGTTGTTTGTCACAAACAACTAAAGTGAGCTCTTTTCGTACACTTGCGTTAATAATTTATGCTAACAAATGACGACTCCACTGTTGTAATTCAGATTCCTGCGTGACCAAAAAATTCAGTAACAAAGGTTTTTATTCAGCTATTTTCAGTCCCTTGACGTTGTTTTTAAACTTTTATGCCCTAAATCAGTCAAAATTCTAACTTTCGGTTGTTTTCGGGCGTTTTCCATAGGTAACAGGTATTAGCTGCTCCAGAGACGACAAATTTTCCGCAACTTGTCGCCTGAAGATTCAGGAACATGAAATCACACTTTTTGGCTCAAAAAGTGTGATTTCTCATAGAACTCACACTTATCCGCCTAGTAATTGCGATTTCCACAGGTCAGTGCCTGCGAGCCAATTTTATTTTATTTTATTTCTTTCTTTTTTCTGAAGTTTTTGTTTGTTTGTCACGGTTTGTCAAGAGAACTGTTTTGAGTTGTCTAACCTCTATCTCAGCCCGTATTAGGCCTAGATATGCTTATTTTGTCTCCTTGAATTAGAACGAAGCTGCTAGGCTTTCAGAACACTTCCACATTTCTAGGAGGGGTTAAGCTGAGCAGGTAGTTTGATATTTGCAGCACTTTCAGCCATTGTTTCACGGTCTTATATATTCTTATTTAAGGTCATTTTTCATAGGTTATTATTCCATCCAAAACCCCCTCTTGAGTTTCTTTTGGTATTTCCCTTAGGGTACCCTTGTTTCCCCTAGCATTTTAACTTTTCACTTTTAATTTTGCAGCAGTTTTCCCCTTCGGTTTACTATTGTTTTCTACGTCATTTCTAGTAGATTTGAGTCAGTAGATCCCTGTCCCTTAGACCTTAGATAATTTGGCTGTCTTGTGTGTTTTGAGTCAATTTTACCCAATTTTTAGAACAATTTTTGGGAAGCCTTATTTTGGGTTAAATGTATGCATGATTAGCCGTTTATTTTACTGTCACTTCAATTTTATTTACAGTACTTCCAAATTTTTTATTTTTATTTACACAACCATCTAGGATTAATTAAAATTAACACACGACTTGCACACACTCACACCTTAAGGGAAGAGCGTTTGGTTTACATCGTCAAGCCAAGACATAAACATTGTAATTAATTAATCTACCTCACTGAGACTTTGCTTATCACTCTTCAACGTTTTCGTGTCATTTGTGACTTGCTATCATTGTGCCCCCAAGGTGTTTATCGCGGAGAATCCAAGGCCTTCACCATAAGTTTCATTTAGGAAGACTTAATCCACCGTGTAGGGTCTGATTTAGTCCTCCGTCGAGTCCCCATACCAAATCTGATTCTGGTTCATCGGGTTCTTCCTCTGATTCTGAACCTGATTCCCCTCACCCTCATACTTGTTGGAAATACTGAGAGGGGGGAGTGAATCAATATTCCTTTCAATTAGAACATTAGTTAATCTTCAATTATTATCAGTGTTTGTACAATGATAGCAGCAAACAAGAGGAACACAAATGCACACAGTTTTTAAGGTGGAAACCCACTCTGGGACAAAAACCACCTAATGATTTTCTAATAATTCTTTAATATTCAACTCCAATTGAAAATAAAGCTCCAACTTCCTAGAATATAGAAAAGAATTCTTCTCCATCTCCCACTGGATGGATGCTCCAACACCCGAGATTCTTTAGTAGTCAACTAAACGGATGCCCCAAAACCCAATGAGCTACAACTCACCCTAGCACCACCCTACCACCCTATAGAAGAATAAAAGAAGAATGGAATCCCATACCAGGAAAAATGGTCCACTTTACAATGATATAGAATGATGCAGAAGAAGAAGATATACTAGACTGCTACACAACAATTTGTCACCGTCCCTGCAATCCCCTTCTCGCCCATTGGAGGGTCGTTTCTGTGACCAATAAGCAGTGTCATGCCTTGCAAATACCATCATTACATCCCTTTCCATGAGGACAACATTTCTTCTGTTGATCATTTCCTAAGAAGACCCCTAAAAACACCTGTTTTTTCCTTGGCACTGGTAGCCCATTATGTCCTCGCGCCAATGGGGAAAATTAACATTGAGCCCGCGCCAGTTGGCACTCTGTCCCAGTTAAGCACCGGCGCCAATCTACTTATGATTTTTTTTTTTTAAAAAGAGGTGAAGTTTCGATTACAACAACTTCGTGGATGAGTCATGAGGAGTGGTTTCGACTGAATAGCCACGGAATTCCTCCTTTGGCCTCTTGTTTCCACCTTATGGGGAACCTCCCAAGGGATAAAGCCTCCCTTCCACTATTGTAGGGATCCCAACCTCCTCCTCTCCTCTATAAATATAGCCTTCATCCATTGATGGAAGGGTTGAATAGCTGAAGGGCTGAATGGTTTAGTCTGCAAGAGCCTTCATAGCCTAAAGAATGCTGCAAGAGCCTTGATAGTCCTCATAGTGCCAAATCAATAGCAAGGAGATTGAAAATTCAAGAGAGAGGCTTGTCCCCATTCCCAACAAGCTTTACCAAGACGTATTCCATTGACGACCTGCTGAAGGAAGATTCAACGTCAGAGCCAGGTTGTATTTTCCTTTGTATGAATTAATGATAAGCGACTATTGGTTATGGTTCCACTCATATTGTTCATTATGATCATGAGTTGTGTCCTCTCTGAATGATACATAATTGCATATATCAGGTTTTACGCTTGTGTTTGTCGTGTTTCTTGTGTGTGCAGGTGTTCGATCGCGGCAAGGGAGAGGATTGTGATCTGCTGGAGCAAGGAAACGGGAGTGCCATCTTCTCTACAAACAACAACGTTGGACTTGAGGTAGGCCTTCATCATAAGTTGGTCTATTGCAATTAGGAACTTGCACCTTAGCGTGGTATGATTTTTGCTAGACCCGATCTGGGCTAGTAGGGATTGCCTCTGTCCGCAGAGGGGATTTACCTCTACAACAGATTGGCGACTCCGCTTGGGAGTTAGCTTGTTGTTTGTTTTATAAACTACAGACGGAGCCTGAAACTAGCCAGATAGCGTTTGAAACGCTCTTTCTCTGCATTAGCGAAAGTAGATGAATGCTGCTTCAGTCAATCTCCGGTCTAGTTTATGAACTAAACACTTGGAGTATTGTCTTGTCTTTCGGTTGATTCTTGGCTTTGCTTGCTTGATCAGCTCTTTTGGCTGGCTCTTTTCGTGAGTTTGGCTTTTGGTTTGAGATTCAACATCACTGGTCTGCTTCTTGGATTGCTTTATTTTATTTTTACATAGTAAACTTGACTGGCGCGCTTATTAGCCTGACAGTCGCGCCAATTAGCGCTAGTTGTCAGTTTACTACCGGCACCAATCCTGTTATGGCGCTAGTTTCCGCCTGACAGTCGCGCCAATCCTGAAAGTTGCTAGGGTTTGCTATGTTTTCAACCTTCTGAGTTTGATCTGTGATTTGGGTTTCATTTTTACGACTTTCTGAGTGTTCTGGAGCTTTTTTTGACTGTCTGTGACCTTCATCCTTTGGTTGTTTTCCCATTTCTATCAATTTTACATTCTAGCCCTAGGGCATCTAGGTGCTATTGTGCGTCGAGCCTCCCTTGGGAGTTTGTGGTTTTTGTCTGTTCAGTCAACCTCGTGATTTCTTCTCTGCATTCGTTTAGTGGTTGTTTATCGTTTCGTTGCGCTATTTGAGTGATTGGTTTCTTCTTCATTTGAATTCCGCTTTGTCTCGCTTTGAGCATAGATTACATGGTTCATTTGAGTCTTAGAGATTCTGCTTGAAGTGGTGAGTCTGGTCTTGGTTGGGAAAAATTCTTTGTTTTTTCATTTTTAGGTGTTGGCACTTGTTGTTAGTTAGCAACCCGCGCCAATTTTCCATTGGCGCTAGTTGTCAGTTAGCAACCCGCGCTAGTTGGCGCTAGTTGGCAATGATAAAGTCGTGCCAATTTCTGGGTGTGTGAAAATTGAGATTTTTTCCCTAAATCCTTCACTAGTGTGTCTTTCCCTTCCGGTCTTTTCTCTGTATGAGCATAGATTACATTGCTCATTGTTTGGAGTGTCTTCTTGCTATGATTGCTTGATGTAAAAGAGAATGAATGCCTTGTTTTTATCTCATGCTTTGGAAGTCCTCTTTGTGCTTGACCTCATATGTCTTGTCGCCTTTTGAGGGATTTCGTTACAAAGTGTTTGAAACAACGATTACATTCTTAGTGTTTGTTTACATCTCTTTTGCATTCATCGTTCATTAAGGAGTTTTGCATTCTTTTAGTTTTTGTCTCATAGTTTGATTTTTGTTAAAATGCATTAGATCACATTGCATTGAAAAGTGTTTTTTGAGATCCATCATTGAACTTAGATTACATTGTTTAATGATTGAAAGCTAATAGTCGCATTGAGTGCATTCTCTTTCATTAAAAGCATGCATTAAGTAGATTCTCCTTTCATCGAAAAATGCATTGAGTGCATTCTTATCATTTGAAAAGAAAAAGGAAATTGTGCATAGATTACAATTGCATAGTTTTCGAAAAAGAGGATTTTGCATAGATTACATTGCATTATTCGCATCGTTGAGTGTTTGAAATTAAGTTTGGATAGTGAAAGTCATCTAGTTTGGAAAATATTTCGTTTGCAGTGTTGTTGTTTGTTGCATCATTGTTTGAAACTCTTCCCTTAACTAGATAGCATTCATCGAATTGAAAAGTTTTCTTTTCTCATATAGCTGCATATAGGAGATTGTCATATGACATGTAGTAGGGCCTTGAAACCGAGACATAATTGAAGTTCAACCATAAAATTTATTCAATTTACACTAAGGAAACATTATAACATTAACAAAATATTTAGAGGTCTAGGCTAGAGATGTGTTCCGGCGTCGTTAAACCTAGTAGCTGTCGTTCGCCTCTTGGCTTTAGATAGCACTAGTACGGACTTGTGCTCCCCGTACCGTCATGTATATAAAGGGAGACCCCACTAGGTTTCTATCCTTTATCCATAGGAAGCCGAGTCCGCCGCCCTATACCTGTGATACACCAGACACAACATTCGAAAAGATTTCCTGCACGTACGTCAAGTCCTTGGTTGATTTCTCTTTCATTTTTGAAACCAAGGTGTATATTTCAGTTCATGGTTATTTGGTACAACCTTTGCCTAGAATTCCAGAGCAGTCATTTCGATCTTTTCTAACTCATTAAGTTTGAAAGGATCATCTAGCGCTTGTCCTTTCACGCTTGTTTCCAATCTGAAAGCAATAGAGTCACCTTTTGTCTGTTTCTCGACTCTTAAAAGATGAAACAACAGATTTTTATTTCAATGTTTTAAAAATTAACTGCCCACGAAATATTCCCAGTTAAAGTCAGTTTCCTTAGGGTGTTTTTTTGGGTCGTTTCCGATGGCAACTTTTCCAGAGTTCACCAACCAAGGAATCCCCTCCGATGGGAATCCTGGTCATTTTCCTCCTTTTGGGAATGTTGGTGCCCCTTACATGGCAACATTGTCCCTTCCTGGGTTAACTGTTGGGTTGCCTGTGTGGTTGTTTTCAACCTTTGTGGTTCCAAATGTCCCGCCTATTGTTCAATCAGTTCCTCTGCCTGAACAACATCATGTTGAATCCAAGGTGGACCTCTCCCCTTCTTCGCCTGTTTCTGTGTCCTCCTCTTCTACTTCGGCTGGTGAAAGTCTAGATTCGAGTAACCAGGTGGCTAAGAAGAAGAAGAAGAAGAAGAATACAAAGAAGAAGAAGTCCGATAAACGAGAGGCTAGCTCTGCAAATATTGCGCCTAAGAAGTCTCCTCTTGATAAACCTTCCAACCCTCCACAGAAAGTCAAGTTCCCTTTCATGTTGTGCACGGGGGACCATCTTCTTCGAGATTTCCCTGGCATTCCCAAGGTGCTTGAAGTATGGTCCAATGGTCGTCCACCGTTGCCTTTGGCTTCCGGGAGTCAGGTTGGGGGCACGTCTTCAACTAGTGCTGGTAAGGCTCCTAAGAAGCAGGGTAAGATTACCAATCCCTGTAAGTTGTGTGAAGAGTACCATGCCATTCACCTTTGTCCGTATATGGATGAAGCCAAGAGAGTTTCGGACAACTTAACTATCTCTACACCATGCCTCCCAGATGGTTATAAACAAATTTCTTTGAGTCCTCCACCAGCTGATCCTACGATTGGTCAAGAGTCATCCTTGGTCAATCCCGCTCCCTCGGAAATTCAAATTCAGGAATCCATCCCTGACCAACATTTGGTCATGGGATTGATTGAGCTAGCCCCGTCAGCGGTGCACCAGGTCTTTTCCGTTGAGAGTGGATCTCACATCCCTTAGGTTCTTCTTGTTTCTTCAGATTCCTCAGATTTGGAGAAAGATTCTCCTATCCTTATATCTCAAGAAGCTTCTTCTCTGCCTCCCGTGATGGAGGTCCCAGAGGATACTCCTCCTGCCTTCGAGATGGAGGTCATGGAGGATTCTCCTTCTTCTTCCGTAACACCAAGGGAAGACCATCTCAGTTCGATGGTAGCCCCTCCGAGTAGTTTGGTCGCTTCCTTTGACTGGAGTCGATTTGCAGGATACTGCCTTCCGTCTTATGTGCCTTTTGAAATAACGGTATAGGCCTTTGTTCTGGTTGTACCTAGAACCATTATAGATGAAGGCGAGTCTGTTAGTGTTATATCCTCAAATACTTGGCAAGATTTTGGTTCAACACCGCTTGCACCTGTTACGTAGAATCTGTTGACATTTAACAGAAGAACTAGTCAACCATTAGGGATCCTTCCAAGGTTACCTGTTACTTTGGGAGGTAAAACTGTCCATATGGACGTGATGGTTGTTGTAGGCCCCTTGGATTTCAATATGCTCTTGGGGCGTGATTACACCTATGCCATGGGAGCGCTTGTCTCCTCCCTTTTTCGTGTGGTCTGTTTTCCACATGAAGGACGGATTGTGACCATTGATCAGCTTTCGTTCTTTGGTCCTGATGTGCCAGCTTGATCACCATCATCCCTTCCTGGTTTTTATCCACCCCTTGTATCTGCCCCATCGGAGGTCAACTATGTGGCTACCTACCCCGTGCCTGTACTCAGTCATAGTGCCATTGTACATCGTGTGCTGGGGGCATTGGGTCCAGACTTCCAAGATGTTTTCCTTCCATCGGACGGGCAACTCTTGGAAGTGATGACTTATTGTTCATCATGATGAGTTGTCTTCGAAGCAGAGTTTGTTTTCTTATGTAAAGCTCTTTAAAAAATGAAACCAGCTGGTTGGAGCACAGTTCTTTTTCTTATGTCAAGCTCCTTAAAAAATGAAACAATTTGGTCGGAGCACAATTCGTTTTCCTGTGTCAAGCTCCTTAAAAAATGAAACAAGCTGGTCGGAGCAGAGTTCCTTGTCTTGTGTCAAGCTCCTTAAAAAACAAAACAAGGTCGTTGGAGAAGAGTTCCTTGTCTTGTGTCAAGCTCCTTAAAAATGAAACAAGGTTGTCAGAGAAGAGTTCCTTGTCTTGTGCCAAGCTCCTTAAACCATGAAACAAGGTGTCCTGAGGATAGTTATTTTAATGTGTCAACCTCGTTAAAACAATGAAAAGCGTTCTCGTTCAAATTGAGTCTTTGATAAGTTCTTGTAAAATCCCATTCAAGTCTTCCTCTTGATCTCGTCACTTGAACCTTCACTCCATCTGCCTTTCATATGGACTGAAGCTTGGGGGTCATGTACCTCGAATTGAGTCACCATGTTGGGGACATGCTTACTTTTTCAAGTTTAGTTTGTTTCCGTTTCAAGCTTGTGTAAAAATGAAACCGGTTTCAAGCATAGTTTATCTTTGTTTCAAGCTTGGGTAAAAATGAAACCAACTTCAAGCAGAGTTTTCTGATTTCAAGCTTGTGTAAAAATGAAACCATTCCCATTTTACCTCTTGTGATTGCCATTTTTATCAACCTTTTTTTGCTAGATGAGCCTTGGTTTTCTCATTCCATCGTCACTATCTGCTTGGCCGATCATATGCCTTCACTTGGTTGTTTTACCCATTCCTGAGGAACTGCTGCGATGAGTGGTCTTGTTAGCCAACCTCTTAACCTTTACTCTTTCTAAGAAGTTCCACCATTACCAGAACTAGTTGCTACCCTTAATACCACTCATTCCTTCTGGAGGAGTCATCTTTCAGCTCTTTTCTGACTCTCTAAATATGAAAAGATTGCCGAGCACATTGTCATTTCGATCTCGTTAAAGTGGTTGCGAATTGAAATCTCCCCAGTATACGTTTACCCCTTTTTCGGGCTGGGATAGATTACTTACGAAAAAGGAATACCTTAGCCTATCGCGACTAGGAGGTTTTATCAAACATAGTTTTCTACCTTTTCGGATCTGAGGAACTATTTACGAAAAGGGACCGTTGGACTTTAATTTTCTGTTGTCTTTTCAAACTCTCTAAATATGAAAAGACGCCGATTTCTTCCTTAGTCAGACTCGTTAAACTTAAATAACATCGGAAATTGTCAATCATGACGATATTCGAGTTCCTTCTTCCTAGGGCTCGTTAAATGTACTAGGATGGATTCGTTTGAAGGACGAACTTATATGACAAGAATATGGTATCCTCTTCAAGATTGTGTAAAAATAAAGAGGTACTCGCCACAAATGGTGGGGGGAAAATGGAACCAGTATCATTGTCATGTCGGCAGTATGTCGCTCTTGAACATGGCACTTGTCTGCATTCGTGTCGGGTTGGGGACATCTCACCTCATTATTTGTTTGCCTCCGTGGGTTTGGGTAATCCATTTTGATCTCTCATCTGCTCTTTTCCTCGTCATCATGACCCCTGATATGTTGATGTCAAATACTGCCAAATCCATTGTCGTGCCGCCGATATGTTCAAGAGAATTTGACCTCTGCAAAAATTTCATCTGATTCTCATCTGATCCTGATTCACAAAGAAATTATGTTACTCTGTCTCGTGTTGATGATTTGGGAAACATTATGGCCCACCTTCGATCAAGGTCGCTTCCTGTCGACATCAGCTCATTATCCGGGAAGCTGATCTAGAGACTCCCTTCTGGTACCTTGGAGCCTACATGGTTCAATGGCAGGTTCTTCACGTTCGACGTGAGGTTTTCATCATTGGTCTCTGATCGAGTGATTCTACGGGTGTTCGATGCCAGCTCACTAATTCACATGACGTAGAATGTACCTACAATACCTTGAGGAAAATTGTCATTATTGGTGGTACCTCTCGCGTCTGTTAACAAGTTTCATCATTGGCTGGTAATCAGGCGATGTTCTTGCATGTTCGACTTCAGCTCACTTATTCACATGCTTGAACTTGTACTTTGTTCGGGTTGAGATGGAGCGCAACAACCTGGATTTCGTCTGTTAGAATCCAGGCGGCGATTTTGTGGACTATTATGATTGGTTACATGACTCACTGATTGGATGGCTGCGACCATACCCAAGTCTCTTTTATAGATCCTTATTGGATGGTTGCGTCCATGCCTTGGATCTGGATTCTTGTATACTCTGTTATGGATGGCTGCGCCCATACCACAGATATATCATGTATTTGAGATATCAGTTGTACTTCTCTACACAGGTTTTCCAACGACAGTGTTTTCAGTTTGACGCATTCTCGTAAAGCATTTCATCCCTTTCTCTCTTTCGGGCCTCATGCTTTAGGGGGCATCTGTTACACAGCAATTTGTCACCGTCCCTGAAATCCCCATCTCGCCCATTGGAGGGTCATTTCTGTGACCAATAAGCAGTGTCATGCCTTGCAAATACCATCATTGCATCCCTTTCCATGAGGAAAACATTTCTTCTGTTGATCATTTCATGAGACCCACTAAACCTGTTTGCCTTAGCGCTAGTAACTGTTATAATCCCCTCGCTCAATCTAGGAAAATTAACAGTGAGCCGCGCCGGTTGGTGCTCTGTCGATTAAAAACCCACCAATCCCTTGCTTCGAGCTTTTTTAAAAAGGATGTGAAGTTTCGATTACAACAACTTCGTGGGTGAGTCATGAGGAGTGGTTTCGACTGAATAACCACGGCCTTCCTCCTTTGGCCTCTTGTTTCCACCTTATGGGGAACCTCCCAAGGGATAAGGCCTCCCTTCCACTATTGTAGGGATCCCAACCTCCTCCTCTCCTCTACAAATATAGCCTTCATCCATTGATGAAAGGGCTGAATAGTTGAAGGGCTAAATGGTTTAGTCTGCAAGAGCCTTCATAGCCTAAAGAATGTTGCAAGAGCCTTGATAGTCCTCATAGTGCCAAATCAATAGCAAGGATATTGACAATCGAATAGAGAGGCTTGTCCCCATTCCCGACAAGCTTTACCGAGACGTATTCCACTGACGACCCGCCGAAGGAAGATTCAACGTCAGAGCTAGGTTGTATTTTCCTTTGTATGAATTAATGATAAGAAACTATTGGTTATGGTTCCACTTGTATTGTTCATTATGATCATGATTTGTGTCCTCTCTGACTGATACATAATTTCATATATCAATTTTTACGCTTGTGTTTGTCGTGTTTCTTGTGTGTGCAGGTGTTCGATCGCGACAAGCGAGAGGATTGTGATTTGCTGGAGAAAGGAAACGGGAGCGCCATCTTCTCTACAAATAACAGTGTTGGACTTGAGGTAGGCCTTCATTGCAATTTGGTCTATTGCAATTAGGAACTTGCACCTTAGCGTGGTATGATTGTTGCTAGACCCGAACTGGGCTAGTAGGGATCGCCTCTGTCTGCAGAGGGGATTTACCTCTACAACAAATTGGTGACTCCGCTGGGGACATCTCACTGATTCACATATTCACACAAGCTTGAAACGGAAACAAAATATGCTTGAAAAAGTAAGCATGCCCCAAGCATGGTGACTCAATTTGAGGTACATGCCCCCCAAGATTCAGTCCATATGAAAGGCAAATGGAGTGAAGGTTCAAGTTACGAGATCAAGAGGAAGACTCGACTGGGATTTTATGAGAACTTATCACAGACTCAAATTGAACGGGAACGTGTTTCATTGTTTTAACGAGGTTGACACATTAAAAGAACTATCCTCAGGACACCTTGTTTCATGGTTTGAGGAGCTTGGCACAAGACAAGGAACTCTGCTCCGACAACCTTGTTTCATTTTTAAGGAGCTTGACACAAGACAAGGAACTCTGCTCCAACGACCTTGTTTCGTTTTTTAAGGAGCTTGACACAAGACAAGGAACTCTGCTTCGACTAGCTTGTTTCATTTTTTAAGGAGCTTGACAAAAGAAAACGAACTGTGCTCCGACCAACTTGTTTCATTTTTAAGGAGCTTGACACAAGAAAACAAACTGTGCTCCGACCAGCTGGTTTCATTTTTTAAAGAGCTTGACACAAGAAAACAAACTCTGCTCCGAAGACAACTCATCATGATGAAAAATAAGTCATCGGTTCCAAGAGTTTCCCATCCGATGGAAGGAAAACATCTTGGAAGTCTGTACGCAATGCCCCCGCACACGATGTATAATGGCACTATCACTGAGTACAAGTACAGGGTAGGTAGCCACATAGTTGACTTGCGATGGGGCAGATACAATGGGTGGATAAAAACCAGGAAGGGATGATGGCAAACCAGCTGCCAAATCAGGACCAAAGAACAAAATCTAATCAATGGTCATGATCCGTCCTTCATGTGGAAAACAGACCACACGAAAAATGGAGGAGATAAGCGCTCCCATGGCATAGGTGTAATCACGCCCCAAGAGCAGATTGAAATCCAAGGGGCCTGGAACAACCATCACATCCATATGGACAGTTTTACCTCCTAAAGTAACAGGTAACCTTGGAAGGATTCCTAATGGTTGACTAGTTCTTATGTTAAACGTCAATAGATTCTGTGTAACAGGTGCAAGCGGTGGTGAACCAAAATCTTGCCAAGTAGTTGAGGATAGAACACTAACAGACGCGCCTTCATATATAATGGTGCTGGGTACAACCAGACCAAAGGCCTGTACCGTTGTTTCAAAAGGCACATAAGACGGAAGGCGGTATCCTGCAAATCGACTCCAGTCAAAGGAAGCGACCGAACTACTCGGAGGGGCTACCATCGAACTGAGATGGTCTTCCCTTGGTGTTACGGAAGAAGAAGGAGCATCCTCCACGACCTCCATCTTGAAGGCAGGAGGAGTATCCTCCGGTACCTCCATCATGGGAGGCGAAGAAGCAGCTTCTTGAGATATAGGGATAGGAGAATATTTCTCCAAATCCGAGGAATCTGAAGAAATAAGAAGAACCTGAGGGATGTGAGATCCACTCTCAACGGAAATTACCTGGTGCATCGCTGACGGGGCCAGCTCAACCGATCCCACGACCAAATGTTAGTCGGGGATGGATTCCTGAATTTGAATTTCTGGGGGAGAGGGATCGACCAAGGATGACTCTTGACCAATCGTAGGATAAACTGGTGGGGGACTCAAAGAAATCTGTTTATAACCATCCGGGAGGCATGGTGTAGAGACAGTTAAGTTGTCCAAAACTCTCTTGGCTTCATCCATACACGGACAAAGGTGAATGGCATGGTGCCCTTCACACAACTTACAGGGATTGGTAATCTTACCCTGCTTCTTAGGAGCCTTACCAACACTAGTTGAATACATGCCCCCAACCTAACTCCCGGAAGCCAAAGGCAATGGTGGATGACCATTGGACCATACTTCAAGAACCTTGGGAATTCCAGGGCAATCTCAAAGAAGATGGTCCCCTTTGCACAACATGCAAGGGAACTTGAATTTCCGTGGAGGGTTGGAAGGTTTATCAAGAGGAGAATTCTTAAGCACAATAGCTGCAGAGCTAGCCTCTCCTTTATTGGACTTCTTCTTCTTTGTCTTCTTCTTCTTCTTCTTAGCCACCTGGTTAATCGAATCCAGACTTTCACCAGGCGAAGTAGAAGAGGAGGGCACAGAAACAAGCGAAGAAGGGGAGAGGTCCACCTTGGATTCAACATGATGTTGTTCAGGCAGAGGAACTGATTGAATAGTAGGCGGGACATTCGGAACCATAGAGGTTGAAAACAACCACACAGGCAACCCAACAGTTAACCCAAGAAGGGACAACGTTGGCATGTAAGGAGCACCAACATTCCCAAAAGGAGGAAAATGACTAGGATTCCCATCAGAGTGGATTCCTTGGTTGGTGAACTCTGGAAAAGTTGCCATCAGAAACGACCCAAAACAACACCCTAAGGAAACTAACTTTAATTGGGAATAATTCGTGGGCAGTTAATTTTTAAAACATTGAAACAAAAATCTGTTGTTTCATATTTTAAGAGTCGAGAAACAGACAAAAGGTGACTCTATCACTTTCAGATTGGAAACAAGCATGAAAGGACAAGCGCTTGATGATCCTTTCAAATTTAATGAGTCAGAAAAGATCGAAATGACTGCTCTAGAATTCTAGGCAAAGGGCGCACCAAATAACCGTGAACTGCAATATACACCTTGGTTTCAAAAATAAAAGAGAAATCAACCAAGGACTTGACGTACGTGTAGGCAATCTCCCCGAATGCTGTGTTCGGTGTATCACGGGTATAAGGTGGCAGACTCGGCTTCCTATGGATAAAGGATAGCAACCTAGTGGGGTCTCCCTTTATATACATGACGGTACGGGGAACACACGTCCGTACTAGCACTGTCTAAAGCCAAGAGGCGAACGACAGCTACTAGGTTTAACGACGCCAGAACACATCTCTAACCTAGACCTCTAAATATTTCGTTAGGTTTCAATGTTGCCTTAGTGTAAATTGAATAAATTTTATGGTTTATCTTCAATTATGTCTCAGTTTCAAGGCCCTACCGCATGTCATATGACAATCTCTTGTATGCAGCTATATGAGAAAATAAAACTTTTCAATTCGATGAATGCTATCTAGTTAAGGGAAGAGCTTCAAACAATGATGCGACATAAAACAACACTGCAAATGAAATCTTTTCCAAACTAGATGACTTTCACTATCCAAAAGTAATTTCAAACATTCAATGATGCGAACAATGCAATGTAATCTATGCAAAATCCTCTTTTTCGGAAACTATGCAAATGTAATCTATGCACAATTTCCTTTTCTTTTCAAATGATAAGAATGCACTCAATGCATTTTTCGATGAAATGAGAATCTACTTAATGCATGCTTTTAATGAAAGAGAATGCACTTAAAGCGATTTCTAGTTTTTAATCATTAAACAATGTAATCTAAGTTAAATGATGGATCTCAAAAAATACTTTTCAATGTAATGCGATCTAATGCATTTTAATGAAAAAAAACTGTGAGACGAAAAATAAAAGAATGCAAATTTCCTTAATGAAGGATGAATGCAAAAGAGATGTAAACAAACACTAAGAATGCAATCGTTGTTTCAAACACTTTGTCACAAAATCCCTCAAAAGGCGAAAAGACATATGAGATCAAACACAAAGAGGACTTCCAAAGCATGAGATCAAAACAAGGCATTCATTCCCTTTTACATCAAGCAATCATGGAGAGAAGACATTTCAAACAATGAGAAATGTAATCTATGCTCATACAATGAAAATACCGGAAGGGAAAGACACACTAGTGAAGGATTTAGGGAAAAAATCTCAATTTTCACACACCCTGAAATTGGCACGACTTTATCATTGACAACTAGCGCCAACTGGCGTGACTTGCTCACTGACAACTAGCGCCAATGGAAAATTGGTGCGGGTTGCTAACTGACAACAAGCGCCAACGCCTGAAAATGAAAAAACAAATAATTTATCCCAACCAAGACCAGACTCACCACTTCAAGCAGAATCTCCAAGACTCAAATGAACCATGTAATCTAGGCTCAAAGCGAGACAAAGCGGAATTCGAATGAAAAAGAATCCAATCACTCAAATAACGAAATGAAACGATAAAAAACCACTAAAAAAATGCAGAGAAGCAATCACAAGGTTGACTGAACAGACAAAAACCACAAACTCCCAAGGGAGGCTCGACGCACAATAGCACCTAGATGCCCTAGGGCTAGAATGAAAAATCGATAGAAACGGGCAAACAACCAAAGGATGAAGGTCACATTCAGTCAAACAAGGCTCCAGAACACTTAGGCAGTTGTAAAAATGAAACCAAACACAAAATTCAAGCTCAGAAAGCTCGAAACAGAGTAAACCCTAGCACCTTACAGGATTGGTGCGACTGTCAAGGGGAATATAGCACCAGAACAGGATTGGCACGGGTAGTAAACTGGCAACTAGCGCCAATTGGCGCGACTGCCAGGCTAATAAGCGCGCCAGTTAAGTTTATTATGTAAAAATAAAAGAAAGCAATCCAAGAAGTAGACCAGTGATGTTGAATCTCAAACAAAAACCCAAACTCACGAAAAGAGCCAGCCAAAACAGCTGATCAAGCAAGCAAAGCCAAGAATCGGCCGAAAGACAAGACAATACTCCAAGTGTTTAGTTCATAAACTAGATCGGAGATTGACTGAAGAAATGTTCATCTACTTTCGCTAATGCATAGCAAGAGCGTTTCGAAGGCTACCAGGTTAACTTCAGGCTTCGTCTATAGTTTATAAAACAAACAACAAGCTAACTCCCTAGCGGAGTCCCCAAATTGTTGTACAGGTAAATCCCCTTTGCAGACAGAGGCGATCCCTACTAGCCCAGATCGGGTCTAGCAACAATCGTATCATGCTAAGGTGCAATTTCCTAATTGCAATAGACCAACTTGCGATGAAGGCCTACCTCAAGTCCAACGCTGTTGTTTGTAGAGAAGATGGCACTCCCGTTTCCTTGCTCCAGCAAATCACAATCCTTTCACTCGCCGTGATTGAACACCTACACATACAAGAAATATGAAAAAAACAAGCATAAAACCAAATATATGAAGTTATGTATCAGTCAGAGAGGACACAACTCATGATCATAATGAACAATACAAGTGGAACCATAACCAATAGTCGCTTATCATTAATTCATACAAAGGAAAATGCAACCTGGCTCTGACGCTCAATCTTCCTTTGGTGGGTCGTCAGCAGAATACGTCTCGGTAAAGCTTGTCCGGAATGGGGACAAGCCTCTCTCTTCGATCATCAATATCCTTGCTATTTATTTGGCACTATGAGGACTATCAAGGCTCTTGCAACATTCTTTAGGCTATGAAGGCTCTTGAAGACTAAACCATTCAGCCCTTCAACTATTCTGCCCTTTCATCAATGGATGAAGGATATATTTATAGAGGAGAGGAGGAGGTTGGGATCCCTAAAATAGTGGAAGGGAGGCCTTATCCCTTGGGAGGTTTCCCATAAGGTGGAAACAAGAGGCCAAAGGAGGAAGGCCGTGGTTATTCAGTCGAAACCACTCCTCATGACTCATCCACGAAGTTGTTGTAATCGAAACTTCGCCTCTTTTTTTAAAAAAATTTCCATAAGTAGATTGGCATGGGTGCTTAATTGGGATAGAGTGCCAACTGGTGCGGGCTCAATGTTAATTTTCCCCATTGGCATGAGGACATAACGGGCTGCCAGCGCCAAGGCAAAAACATGTGTTTTTAGGGGTCTGCTCAGGAAATGATCAACAGAAGAAATGTTTTCCTCATGGAAAGGGATGCAATGATAGTATTTGCAAGGCATGAAACTACTTATTGGTCACATAAATGACCCTCCAATGGGTGAGATGGGGATTTCAGAGACGGTGACAAATTTCTGTGTAACAGATGCCCCCTAAAGCATGAGGCCCGAAAGAGAGAGAGGGGTGAAATGCTTTACGAGAACACGTCCAACTGAAAACACTGTCGTCGAAAAACCTGCATAGAGAAGTACAACTGATATCTCAAATACATGATATATATTTGGTATGGGCGCAACCATCCATAACAGAGTATACAAGAATCCAGATCCAAGGCATGGACGCAACCATCTAATAAGGATCTATAAAAGAGACTCGGGTATGGTCGCAACCATCCAATTAGTGAGTCATGTAACCAATCATAATAGTCCACAAAATCGCAGCCTAGATTCTAACAGACGAAATCCAGGGTCTTGCGCTCCATCTCGACCTGAAAAAGGCACAAGTTCAAGCATGTGAATAAGTGAGCTGAAGTCAAACATGCAAGAACATCGCCTAATTACCAGCCAATGATGAAAGTTGTTAACAGACGCGAGAGGTACCACCAATAATGACAATGGTCCTCAAGGTACTGTAGGTACAGTCTACAGCATGTGAATCAGTGAGCTGGCGTCGAACACCCGTAGAATCACTCGATCGGAGGCCAATGATGAAAACCTCACATCGAATGCAAAGAACCTTCCATTGAGGCATGCAGGCTCCAAGGTACGAGAAGGGAGTCTCTAGATCAGCTTCCCGGATAATGAGTTGATGTCGACAGGAAGCGAACTTGATCGAAGGTGGGCCATAATGTTTGCCACATCATCGACACGAGATAGAGGAACATAATGTCTTTGTGAATCAGGATCAGATGAGAATCAGATGAAAATTTTGTAGAGGTCAACTTCTCTTGAACATATCGGCGGCACGACAGTGGATTTGGAAGTATTTGACATCAACATATCAGGGGTCATGATGACGAGGAAAAGAGCAGATGAAAGGTCAAAAGGGATTACCCAAACCCACGGAGGAAAACAAATAATGAGGTGAGTTTTCCCCAACCCGACACGAATGCAGACAAGTGCCATGTTCAAGAGCGACATACTGCCGACACCACAATGATACTGGTTCCATTTTTCCCCACCATTTCTGGCGAGTACTTCTTTATTTTTACACTGGGGACACTAAATATTTTTGTAGAGGTAAATCCCCTCTATGGATAGAGGCGATCCCTACTAGCCTAGATCGGGTCTAGCAACAATCATACCACGCTAAGGTGCAAGTTGCTAATTGCAATAGACCAACTTGCGATGAAGGCCTACCTCAAGTCCAACGCTATTATTTGTAGAGAAGATGGCGCTCTCGTTTCCTTGCTCCAGGAGATCACAATCCTCTCGCTTTCCGTGATCGAACACCTGCACACACAAGAAACACAACAAACACAAGCGTAAAACCCAATATATGCAATTAGGTATAAGTCAGAGAGGACACAACTCATGATCATAATGAACAATACGAGTGGAACCATAACCAATAGTCACTTATCATTAATTCATACAAAGGAAAATACAACCTGGCTCCGACGCTGAATCTTCCTTCGGTGGGTCATTAGTAGAATACGTCTCGGTAAAGCTTGTCGGGAATGGGGACAAGCCTCTCACTTCGATCGTCAATCTCCTTGCTATTGATTTGGAACTATGAGGACTATCAAGGTTCTTGCAACATTCTTTATGCTATGAAGGCTCTTGGAGTCTTTAGGCTATGAAGGCTCTTGGAGACTAAACCATTCAACCCTTAAGCTATTCAGCCCTTCCATCAATGGATGAAGGCTATATTTATTGAGGAGAGGAGGAGGTTGGGATCCCTACAATAGTGGAAGGGAGGCCTTATCCCTTGGGATATTCCCTATAAGGTGGAAACAAGAGGCCAAAGGAGGAAGGTCGTGGCTATTCAGTCGAAACCACTCCTCATGACTCGTGCACAAAGTTGTTGTAATCGAAACTTCACCTCTTTTTTTAAAAAACTTTCCAGAAGTAGATTGGCGTAGGTGCTTAACTGGGACATAGCGCCAACTGGCGCGGGCTCAATGTTAATTTTCCCCATTGGCGCGAGGACATAACGGGCTACCAACGCCAAGGCAAAAACAGGTATTTTTAGGGGTCTTCTCAGGAAATGATCAACAGAAGAAATGTTGTCCTCATGAAAATGGATGCAATGATGGTATTTGGAAGGCATGAAACTGCTTATTGGTCATAGAAATGACCCTCCAATGGGCGAGATGGTGATTGCAGGGACGGTGACAAATTGCTGTGTAACAGATGCCCCCTAAAGCATGAGGCCTGAAAGAGAGAGAGGGGTGAAATGCTTTACGAGAACGCGTCCAACTGAAAACACTGCCGTTGGAAAATTTTTGTAGAGAAGTACAACTGATATCTCAAATACATGATATATATGTGGTATGGGCACAACCATCCATAACAAAGTATACAAGAATCCAGATACAAGGCATGGACGCAACCATCCAATAAGGATCGATAAAAGAGACTCAGGTATGGTCGCATCCATCCAATCGGTGAGTCATCTAACCAATCATAATAGTCCACAAAATCGCAGCCTAGATTCTAACAGACGAAATCTAGGGTCTTGCGCTCCATCTCGACCCGAACAAAGTACAAGTTCAAGCATGTGAATAAGTGAGCTGAAGTCGAACATGCAAGAACATCGCCTGATTACCAGCCAATGATGAAAGCTGTTAACAGATGTGAGAGGTACCACCAATAATGACAATGGTCCTCAAGGTACTGTAGGTATAGTCTACTGCATGTGAATCAGTGAGTTGGCGTCGCAGAGGGGATTTACCTCTGTTTGCATTCGTGTCAGGTTGGGGAAATCTAACCTCATTATCTGTTTGCCTCCGTGGGTTTGGGTAATCCCTTTTGACCTCTCATCTGCTCTTTTCCTCGTCATCATGACCCCTGATTTGTTGATGTCAAATACTGCCAAATCCACTGTCGTGCCACCGATATGTTCAAGATAAGTTGACCTCTACAAAATTTTCATGTGATTCTCATTTGATCTTGATTCACAAAACCTCATGTTCCTCTGTCTCATGTCAATGATGTGGGAAACATTATGGCCCACCTTCGATCAAGGTCGCTTCTTGTCGACATCAACTCATTATCCGAGAAGCTGATCTAGAGACTCCCTTCTGGTACCTTGGATCCTGCATGCCTCAATGGCAGGTTCTTCGTGTTCGACATGAGGTTTTCATCATTGGCCTCCGATCGAGTGATTCTACGGGTGTTCGATGACATCTCACTGATTCACATGCCGTAGACTGTACCTACAGTACCTTGAGGACCATTGTCATTATTGGTGGTACCTCTCGTGTCTGTTAACAACTTTCATCATTGGCTGGTAATCAGGCGATGTTCTTGCATGTTCGACTTCAGCTCACTTATTCACATGCTTGAACTTGTAATTTTTTCGGGTCGAGATGGAGCGCAAGACCTTGGATCTTGTCTGTTAGAATCTAGGCTGCGATTTTGTGGACTATTATGATTGGTTACATGACTCACTGATTGGATGGCTGCGACCATACCTGAGTCTCTTTTATCGATCCTTATTGGATGGTTGCGTCCATGCCTTGGATCTAGATTCTTGTATACTCTGTTATGGATGGCTGCACCCATACCACATATATATCATGTATTTGAGATATCAGTTGTACTTCTCTACGCAAGTTTTCCGACGGCAGTGTTTTCAGTTGGACGCGTTCTCATAAAGCATTTCACCCCTCTCTCTCTTTCGAGCCTCACGCTTTAGGGGGCATCTGTTACACATAAATTTTTCACCGTCCCTGCAATCCCCATCTCTCCCATTGGAGGGTCATTTCTGTGACCAATAAGCAGTGTCATGCCTTCCAAATACCATCATTTCATTCCTTTCCATGAAGACAACATTTCTTCTGTTGATCATTTCCTGAGTAGACCCCTAAAAACACCTGTTTTTTCCTTTGCGCTGGTAGCCCGTCATGTCCCCGCACCAATGGGGAAAATTAACACTGAGCCCGCACCAGTTGGCGCTCTATCCTAGTTAAGCACCTGCGCCAATCTACTTATGGAATTTTTTTTAAAAAAAGAGGCGAAGTTTCGATTACAACAACTTCGTGGATGAGTCATGAGGAGTGGTTTTGACTAAAGAACCACATCCTTCCTCCTTTGGCCTCTTATTTCCACCTTATGGGAAACCTCCCAAGGGATAAGGCCTCCCTTCCACTATTGTAGGGATCCCAACCTCCTCCTCTCCTCTATAAATATAGCCTTCATCCATTGATGAAAGGGCGGAATAGCTGAAGGGTTGAATGGTTTAGTCTCCAAGAGCCTTCATAGCCTAAAGAATGCTGCAAGAGCCTTGATAGTCCTCATAGTGCCAAATCAATATCAAGGAGATTGAAAATTGAAGAGAGAGGCTTGTCCCCATTCCCGACAAGCTTTACCGAGACGTATTCCGCTGACGACCCGCTGAAGGAAGATTCAGCGTTAGAGCTAGGTTGTATTTTCCTTTGTATGAATTAATGATAAGCGACTATTGGTTATGGTTCCACTTGTATTTTTCAATATTATTATGAGTTGTGTCCTCTCTGAATGATACATAATTTCATATATCGGGTTTTACGCTTGTGTTTGTCGTGTTTCTTGTGTGTGCAGGTGTTTGATCGCGACAAGCGAGAGGATTGTGATCTGCTGGAGCAAGGAAACGAGAGTGCCATCTTCTCTAAAAACAACAATGTTGGAATTGAGGTAGGCCTTCATCGCAAGTTGGTCTATTGCAATTAGGAACTTGCACCTTAGCGTGGTATGATTGTTGCTAGACCCGATCTGGGCTAGTAGGGATCACCTCTGTCCACAGAGGGGATTTACCTCTACAACATAGACTATAACCCCAACTTTGAAACAACCACCTAATGATGATCCTAGACCTCCCAACACTACCTCTTCAACCCTTGGCAGATACACACTATTACAATTTGTACAATAATGTATTTACAATGACTAAGTACGATGATACCTTTACAATGATTATATGCAGTGCTGCCCACTTAAAGACTTCATATGATGAAATTCTTGCTACTGTTATGCACCTTGGTTGTTGATCTTTTCATGCTACCCTCTGCTGCACCTTGCTTTGCTTTTCTTCTATAGAAAGTCTGGTCCTTTGCAATCCTTGACAACAGATGATCTAGCTTTCTATTTCCTTCTAGGAGCTCGATATTGAATCTGGTGTATCTCTGTTATTTCAGATCCTCAAAATATGATTTATGGTCCTATAGTATTCCTCTGAGTTATATTTCCAATGCCATAGTTCTGACCCAATTTGGATTCTTCAAGAGAGAGTTATACCCAATTTCTCACAATGCCCTAATTATGGACTGTTTTAGCAGAGCACACTTGTACGGCGTGCCACGTGTCATTGTTGCTTCATTTGGCTCTAAAATTTATAGAGAGAAAAATTACATACTATGCACTATCTGCAAATTTTTACAGAATTCCAATCCAATACTCAGAGAGAGAGTTATGACGATTTTACCAAGGTCACTTCTTTGAGATGAATTTCAAGAGCCTGCAAAAACCCTGCCTTCTACAGATCATATCTCCATACATATTGTGCACCTTGATCTGAAATTTTTACTGAAGCTTCCTCAGGATTTCTTCTTCGTCTCATAAAAATTTCAGCTTCTGAACCTTCGTAAAAAAAAAGTTAGAGCGAAAATTCCATGATGACCTGTTTCAGATGGCCGAATCCCTTGCATAAGGAGGAAATGAAGATCACAATTTATATGAATGCTTAAGTTGAGAGGGGCTTCAAAAAGTGAACGTGGGAGGGATTTTAGGAGCTTAAAAAATATTAATTATGACTTTTCAATGACCCATGCCCCAACCCCATGGGGTTTTAGCCCACTATTGGGGGTACAAACTTCAAACATGAATATCTCTCAAACCGTGAAGAATTACATGGCATGCCATATATCAACGGAAACATATCGACAAGTAGAAACCATAAAAAGCATTATTGATCCATAATATATTAATTTGGTAGGTTAAAATTACCATGTAATATTGGGTTAGCCCCTAGTGCTGCTTTGGTTGACATCAATGACAACCACTGATTAACAATACTATCACCATGTCAGACGCGAATGTAGGTGCTAGTCCTAAAGCTGGTGGTGTCCCTGACCTTAATGCTAGATTTTCTACTAGCATAACCACTATTGGAACCATTCCAGCTACTCCTAGCTACCTTTTATGGCAGGTTTAAGCCTTCCCAATTTTAGCCAGTTAATCAATGACCCCATACTCCAGAATCTAGGTTGGTTTTCTATGCAAACTAAGCTTCCTTCTGACATTCTTAAGTTTGAAGGAAAAACTGGAGAGGACCCTACTAATCATGTCCATTCCATTCATATGTGGTGTTCGTCCAATTCCATTACCGGTGACTCCATTCGCCTTCCGTTTTTCCAACAGACGCTCACTAAAGAAGCTGCAAAGGGGTATGTTGAAGATACTTTTGCATCTCATTCTACTTTTGTGACTCTTGCTAAAGTGTTTCTGTCCTACTTCCAGTTACCCCTCTATTATGATACCGATACCGAGTTGTTGACCGCATTCCATCAAAATTATGCCATTCACCTTTCTGACCATGTGCAAGGATGGGGAAGAAGGAGGACCTTGTGTCAAGCTCCTACATTCGACGAATGTGTCTATATGGATTGGTTTCTCAGAATTATTTTTCCTTCAATTGGTAAAGATGTCGCATCTCATTTTCCTCATATAGAGGAAGAAGCTCTCCAAGTCACATTAAAATATGACTTGATCTATGCCCAATATGGTTATGTTTATACCATTATACTAGATCTTCCTAGACCTGGTGGTGCCAACACACCAGGAGCATCTCATACCACCGACAGTGATCGGATTTGGATCAAGGACCTAAGTGATAGCTCAAATTTCAAAGTGTTCGAAAGTGTGTCAAGCCTGAGCGACCGGATATATCTCGTCTTCCTGATTCCGGCACCGTGAACGATTCGAAAACCCAAAACTGTATGAAGAAGTTATCGTGTTTTGAAAAGTCCAGTAAACTGCAATTTTTGACATTTGACTAGAGTTGACTGGGCAAGGGTACAATCAACAAAAAGAATATTCTAGGGAATATTCTTGGAATATACCCTAGAATATTCCTTCTGGGCCAATCTGATTTTGACAAGTGTCACAATTTTAATTTGATGTTTGGTTTGGAGGACCAATGAGAAGGTGCCACATGGCTAGCCCCGAGGCCGCAACGTGGCCCTTGAACTGTGTGCCAAAATTTTGCTGAGGTCCGCAGGGTTCGACCCCACGACCTCCGACCTGCGCGCATAGGTCTCCACCAACCAGGCTATGATTTGTGACTTAACCATACAAGTGGACAGGTTTTATTTAATGTTGAATGAAAGTCATGTTGGGGAGCGGAAGGGCCTACCCCTCGGGCCAACCCCTCCCCATACGGCCTTAGCCCATGCCCAAGGGCTAAAACCACTGGCGCTATGTCAACTGCTCGAAAAACCGCCAACATTTTCGGAGATTGTTCACATGGCACAACGTATTAAAAAAAATCCGTGCGGTTTATATGCATTGGTATCTGCAACATTTGTGTTAAGTTTTGTTCACATGCAATGTTACGGTTATCCACCAACCAACCCGTAGTTAATTACCGCCGAGTTTCGCTCCAAAATGTTTCGTTAACCACCAAAGAAGACCATGATTGGGGTGCATGTGCCCAACCGTGTAACCATAACATTTATTATTGCAGTTTAATTCAGGGGGAGATTTGTCAATGTACGCCACTTCTATCAGAACATCTAAATTTTGATTTTTATCTACAGTTGCTCCACAATTAGTGGAGTTTTCCTAGTTGAAACTGGGCAAAGTTGTTTTTGGTCATAACTCACTCATTATTCGACCATTATTGGAGTGTGAATAGTCAATTTTGACTTTCTTAGACATTCCAAACTCATTGGTGAGGGTTTCAAAGCCATTATAGGAATTTTGAGTGTGATTTTTCTTCAGAGAATTTCTAGGGGCCACAAGGGGCCAGCAGTAGAATGAAGCCTAGCTAGGGCAGCTAGGGGCCTTACTAAGGAAACCAATAGTCATTTTTGGATGTTTTAGACATTATGGAACCATTGATGAGGTTTTTAGAGCCTATAGAGGAATTCTGAAGGCCGAGATGATTCAGAGAAGTTCCAAGGGCCACTAGGGCCACCAAGGGTTAGCAGGAGAATGAGGCCTATCCAGAGCAGCCAATATCCATTCTCAGAAAACCAGTAGTCTATTCTGACTATTTTTAACCTTATAAATCCAATGAAATGATTTGACGAAGATTTTGAAGACTTATGAATGTCGAGATGCTTCAGAGAATTTTTCAATGAACCTAGAGCCAGGGGGTGCCACCAGGTGTTGGAGGCGTAGCCAGACCAGCCAGAGGTTAATTTCTGTAAGTGAATAGTATATTATAACTATTTTGGACATTATGAAACCATTGAAGGGATTTTAAGATCCATTTGGAGACTTTTGAAGGTGGATAAGCCATAGGGAAGTTCAGGCAGCCCAGGGCCAATAGTGGATGGAGGCCTAGATTGGGGAGCTAGAGCTCATTTGGAGTAAATTATCAGTCTATTTTGGATGTATGATATATAATGGAGATAGTAGAAAAGGTTTCAAGGACATAAAACGACTTCTTAGGGAGTTAGTTCCACAAAGAAGCTCAGGGAAGCTTAAGGGCACCGACAACAGAGGTCAAGTCAAAGGGAGCTGAGGTTCATCTTCAGAGAGACATCAACCATTCCAGGGGTATGATGGTATTCTAAACCCATTGGTTCAGTTCAGATAACCATTGGATTTGAGTAGTTACTTGTAAAAGAATTTTTCCATCCTAATCCCAAAGAGTCAAGTCAATTTGACAAGGGCTCAAGGAGACGTAGCCCACGATATTCGGGTGAACTCCTTTATTAAATTTTCTGTTATGTGTTGTTGCTTATTTTCTGCACTTTATGGTTGTTGTACATGCTCAATATTAGGTTTAATTCCTCACACATAAAGCCTTAAAATAGTTTAAAACACATACACCTGAATCAAGAATTCAATTCTGCATAGTCAAGTATAAGCTAGATCTTAATTCGTTTAACTAAGTGGGAGGTGCTTGAAAAGCATAACAGGTTATCCACCCATTTCAGATTAGGTCATATTAGAGCACTAGGTTTCTTGCTTGACAGAGCACTAGGCTGCTTATTTGACATGAAAGGTGTTTAATAGTGTAAATAATTTAATTGTTTGCAAATTGACTGATGCTTACAACTTTGAGATTGCTAGAGGTGAAGGGGACCTACTGTTAGCTAAGTCCAGAAGAGGACACGAAGGAAGAAGGCTAAAAGCATTCTCCTTAACCTAAGGACCTCAAGGAAACTCTTTTAACACAAGAAATATTTCTTGCAAAAGAGGTTGCTTGAATAAGAGATACAAGTTGCAGAAAAAGAGCTTGAATCTACAGCCAAATTGTTAAGAAGATTTATTAATTATTTTTGAATATTTGTGAATTATTTTTGAAGTTCTTTAATCAATTTTACATAATGATGACAACTTCTTCAAGTGAGGTTTCTAAATACTCCTTTACAAGACTTTTTGATGAAGAGATGAAGCGAGACTTATACATCCTGAAGGATATGGTGAAAATTATGTATGAAGATGGAAGGGTAAGCACTAGATTTCATGAGAAATTGGTTGCTATGAAGCAAGAGAAAGAAGGAATTCTTCAAATAATGCATGAGATGGAGATGCAGTTCCATCAAGCCCAAGAAGCCTTAACTAAACACATGCTTGAATAAGAGGTAAATCACTCAATTTTTTCTTCAAATTCCTATTCAGATAGATGTATAGGTTCATTTGAAAATCACACTAGAGGTATAGGGTCCAAGTTAATGTTAAAAATGGGCTATGAAGGCAAGGTTTAGGAAAACATGCACAAGGCATGATTGAGCCTATTTTGGTTGAGGAAAGGCCTAAGAAATTTGGTCTAGGCTATGTTCAACCTTATGGCGAAAGCTCTACAACCATGAAGGCATTTGAGACAACTCCAAGAAGAACTTTTGTTGCAAGTTCAAAACCACAAACATGTCAAGTTTTTTTTCAAGTTTATTTCCATTGTTTGAAGCCTATGTTGCAGTAAGATGTTAATGGACATGTAGCTTATGGCGAGCAAGAGAGTTCTTACAACTATAAAGACAAGAACACTGATGTTATTCTTCAAAAGAAAGTTGTAACCTCTTCAAGTTCATCTCCTCAAGAAGGTAAAAAATATGGACATGCAAAGAAACATTTGAGGTATAATTCTTCCCATAGTCAAGTTGATTATGTTTTTGTTAAGCATGAGAAATATGCATGCATAAATGGAAGAAAGAGTTGTTGTTCCTATTGTGGTATGTGCAACCATGAAGTTTCAAAATGCTGGAAGAGGATGAAGGCATACAGGAAACAGTTGAAGCGAAGGAAACATGCTCAAAAGATGCAAAAGACTTGCACACATTGGAAAAAAAGGGAGATTTAATTGTCCAATGTTGGACATTGCATCCAACTAATCATCCCAAGAATTTGAAGCAAGAGGATAAAAATACTGGAAAAACTGGAACCAAATATTCCATCATTGATGTGAGAAAAAATGTTTCACAAGAAGAATATTTTCAGCAGCAAAAACTACCATGGAAGTGGCTTGGTAAGAAGTGGTTTGACTTCTTAACTCAGTAAGACATACATTCATTTGTACATATGCAAATTTCAGTCATGTATGCATGTATTCTGTTGAAAACTTACATTTGTTTGAGCCACCTTTGATCAATGATCAAGGAAACGATGTTCAACTTCCTTCTATTGAAAATTTCTTGCCAGAAATTTCTGAATAAGTTCAAGGAAGATACAGTTTTTGACAGTGGGACACGAGCATTCAAGAAGGGAAGTGTTGACTACCTTCGAGTTAGGGCTCAAAGGTACTAAGCCAAGCAAGGAAAAGTGTATCAAGGCTGGAAATGTGAGGGTGTTGTACTCTCATCTACTGAATAGGTAATTAGTCTTTTGGGGTCAAAAGATTCCTAATGGGGAGGAGTGATCAGATTTGGATCAAGGACCTAAGTTATATCTCAAATTTCAAAGTGTTTGAAAGTGTGTCAATCCTGAGCAACCAGATAGATATCGTCTTCCTGAGAAAGGCACTACAAATGGTTTGAAAAACTGACACCATATGAAGAAGTTATCACATTTTGAAAAGTCCACTAAACTGTAATTTTCGACATTTGACCAGAGTTGAGTGGGAAAGGGTACAGTCGGCAAAAAGAATATTCCAGGGAATATTCTTGGAATATTCCTAGAATATTCCTTAGAATATTCCCTAGAATATTCCTTCTAGGCCAATCTGATTTTGACAAGTGTCGCAGTTTAATTTGAGGTATGGTTTGGAGGACCAATGAGAAGGTGCCACGTGGCCAGCCCTGAGGCCGCCACATGGCCCTTGAACTGCATGCCAAAATTTTGTTGAGGTCTGTAGGGTTCAACCCCGTGACCTCCAGCCTGCACTCATAGATATCCACCAACCAAGATATGAGTTGTGACTTAACCATACAAGTGAACGAGTTTTATATAACGTTGAATGAAAGTCGTTTTGGGGAGCGAAGGGGCCAAGCCCTCAGGCCAACCCCTCCCCATATGGTCTTAGCCCATGCCTAAGGGCTAAAACCACCGACGCTATGTCAATTTCCCATGAAACCGCTAGCATTTCCGGAGACTGTTCACATGGTACAAAGTATTAAAAAAAATACATGCGGTTTATATGCATCGACCTCCACAACATTTGTGTTAAGGTTTGTTCACATGCAATGTTACGATTATCTGCCAATCAACCCGCAGTTAATTACTGCTGAGTTCTGCTCCAAAAGGTTTCGTTAACCACCAAAGAAGACCGCGGTTTAGGGTGCATGTGACCAACCACATAACCATCACATTTATTATTATAGTTTAATTCGGCGGGAGATTTGGAAATGAACACCAATTCTGGCGGAACATCAAAAGTTGGATTTTTAATTGCAGTTGCTCCACAATTAGTGGATTTTTCCTAGTTGAAACTTGACAAAGTTGTTTTTGGTCATAACTAACTCACTATTCGACTATTCTTAGAGTGTGAATTGTCAATTTAAACTTTATTGGACATTCTAGACTCATTGGTGAGGGTTGCAGAGCCGTCATAGGACTTCTGAGAGTGATTTTGCTTCAGAGAAGTTCTAGGGGCCACTAGGGCCAGCAGGGGCTAGCAGTAGAATGAGGCTTAGCCTCAGGAAAACAATAATCATTTTTGGATGTTTCAGAAATTATGGAACCATTGGTGAGGTTTGAAGAGCCCGCAGAAGAATTTTGAAGGCTGAGATGTTTCAGATAAGTTCAAGGGCCACTAGGGCCACTAGGGGCTAACAAGAGAATGAGGCATATACAGAGTAGCCAGTATCCATTCTCAGCAAAAAAGTAGTCTATTCTGACTATTTTGAATCTTATGAATCCAATGGAAGATTTTTAGAAGCTTTCGAATACTTCTAAAGGTCTATATGCTTCAGAGAAGTTTTTAGTGAACCTAGGGCTAGGGGGTACACCAGGTGTTGGAGGCATAATTGGAGCAGCTCGAGGTAAATTTCAGTAAGTGAATAGTATATTTTGACTATTTTGGACATTATGAATCCATTGAAGTGATTTTTAGAGCCATTTGGAGACTTTTAAGTTCAAGAAGCCATAGGGAAGTTTCGGGCAGCGCAGGGCCAAGAGTGGATGGAGGCCTAGATTGGGGAGCCAGAGCTCATTTGGAGCAAATGATTAGTCTATTTTGGATGTATGATATATGTTGGAGATAGTAGAAAAGGTTTCAAGGATAGAAAAATACTTCTTAGGGAGGTAGTGCCACATAGAAGCTCAGGGAAACTTAAGGGCATCGACAACAGAGGTCAAGTAAAAGGGAGCCGAGGTTCATCTTTAGAGAGACAACAAACATTCCAGGGGTATGGTGGTATTATAAACCCATTGGTTTAGTTTTGATAACTATTGGAGTTGAGTTTTTACTTGTAAAATAAATTTTCCATCCTAATCCCAAAGAGCCAAGTCAATTTGACAAGGGCTCAAGGAGACGTAGCCCACGATATTCAGATGAAATCCTTTATTAAATTTGTTGTTATGTGTTGTTGCTTATTTGATGCACTTTATGGTTGTTATACATGCTTAATATCATAAAAAAAAAAGGTTAAATTTCTCACACATAAAGCCTTAAAATAGTTTAAAACAAATACACCTGAATCAAGAATTCAATTCCGCACAGTCAAGTATAAGCTAGATCTTAATTTTTTTAACTGAGTGGGAGGTCCTTTAAAAGCATAATAATTTATCCACCCATTTTAGATCAGACGGTATCTTTGGATATATTTCAAATCCATATACTCATCCTTCCATGGGTTCTGGTTACCCCTAGTGGGGGACCATCTCCTCCAGCACCTATCCCCCTCCCGACAACATGTATCCCGGTCCAAGTACACCTTATGCATTTTCCCAACCGCATCAACTGATTCCAGGGCCAGATGTTTCTCACCCTATTTTCCCTAATGTTTCCCCTCCTCCTTTCTATCCTTATGAACAAATTGACGCACCAACCCCTTCGGAATTAACGCCCTAGTCTCCCGTGCCTTCTCAACTTCTGCCACAACAGTCACCACCTCCTTAGGGTTAGGTGTATACGTAGTAGAGTGGGACTAATCCTCCTAATTCAAAGAAAAATAATAAGGGGAAAGGAATCCAGAACCAACAAGCACACGGTAATCAAAGGCACCCCAAGGGAACCAACCTAAGACCGAAAACCAACAATAGGGAGATCAACCGAAGCAGAAAAAACCTCTTTGTATGAACAAGCCTTGTTCATGATGTGGAGTCCATGGAATTATACTCATTATTTTCCCCTTTTACCCTAGATGCGCCAATTGTGGGAAGTACATGAAGCGTCCAGAAGACAAAAAACCATCGCTTCACTTCCTCCAAACACTGCACCAACTCAATCGACTGTGTTCACTAATCCTTTCCCTCAACAAGGATATGTTACTGCCCAACCACCTCAAGGTCAGGTTGCTCCTCAACCTCTGTAGTTTGGTACCCATAATTACCAATTCTCATGATAATTTCTGAAGAGGTCAATACCACTGATGTCAACCTTCAAACCCGATCACGCCAATATGAAAAGAAACTACGTCTACAACCGAGTCCCAAACCAAAGTTCCCACATAGTCCATTTTGACACCAAATTTTCCCTTACAGGTCCCTCATCCTAAGGAAGAGATCATTCACAAGATTCCCAAAGGGCCATTACACCAAAATGTTGCTTTTGCCAAAGCCGCCCACACCTACAAAATAGTATATGACTTGGCATAGTCTCATGTTGTCATGTTAACGTTGGAAGTCCTCCAGTCGTGCCCATATTAACAAAAATCTCTATTATCTTCTTTGGGAATCGTGGATCCTTTAGATGATCGTTTGTTCATCTTTGATGTTGAAAAATCAGAACATCCCCCTTTACCTTCATCTATTGCCTTTAAAATACCATTGAAATATTTGTAATGCCCATGTCCAGAGATGTATCATTGACGAGGTCACATCCACCTGTGTGATGTCCACCTATGTTTGGAATTAGATCGGATCACCTGACTTGGCCCCTTCCACCATCACTTTATGTGCATGGGATGGTCACCCTTCTCAGCCCCTTGGCATGTTCCACAATTGTCTAGTCACACTTGTGGGCAAGAATGTTTATATAAACATAGAATTCATTGCTTCCCCATTGGATTATAATATCCTCTTGGGTTGTAGCTACACCTATGCGATGTCAACTGTCACATCTGTGGTTCACTGTAAGATGTGATTCCCCCACAATGGAAAGATTGTCACCATCGATTAGTTGACATATTACGAATTGAAGTCTCAGAACTCCCCTGAGCCCATCATATCTTCGGTGGCTGATAGCCAATTAGTCTCACCTCTCACCAATGTTTCACCAAGAGTCTATAAAGATTCCACCTTACTTGGTTCATTCCCTCCCTCCCCCCCCCCCCTCTTATCATTGAGCCTAGATCATCTAGTGTTTGCATGTTGTAAGTGTCCCAGGCTATTAAAAAGTGTCCCGATTTGACTAGCCAACAACTAATGCCTTTGCAACCTGCTATTTTTCACTCGACACAACCTTCAAGACCTTGTTGTCAAGGACCTTCTCCTTCTGTTGGTGTCTCTCCCAATATTTTTCAACCAGGAATGTTCCTCCCAAGCCTTAATAATTTGGGAGCCATTCCTCCAGGCCATTACCCTTCTGGTCAGATACCATTTTTAGCTCCCCCCTCTAGAGTTTTATCGGTGTCTGTTATGGCTATGTTGAGTCTACCCAATTTGACCCTGGGGATCCTAGTTTAGTACATTGATCCCCCAGAAAACACTCCACTTGGTCAACTCAAACCTTATACAACTTTGACCCCAGTCTAGCTAGTTGCGATGACCCCTCCCTTTGCTTCAATGCCGCAACCACCTCAAAAGGAACCTACTCCTGTTGTGAAAGAATCCAGTGAGGGGGGAAAAGCCAAAAATCAAGAACCTAAGGACAAGGCCCCCAAAATAGCTCCAGCTCCTCCTAAGCCTCCAAATTCGTCTCCTCCATGTGCTTTGTGTGATGTTATTGGGAATTCCACCCATAACTGTCCTGAGATTCCTCATCTCAAACATGTGGTCAACAAAACATTGCCTGAATTTGACATCACGGAGGTCCATGTTACCTTACCTGATTCAGCTAAGAAACTCAAATAATTGAGTACAAACCACCTTTGTGCTTTGTGTGACCTTTATTGTCATTATTATCATCATTGTCCCTGTCTTGACGAATTTTGCGATACTCTTGAGGAAATTCATGAGATAGAGGTCACTCGTAGTGGATCATATATTCCGCTACTTGTGAGTTTTGCTTCAGCAGAGCTGAAGGAAATTTCTGCACCCATTATGATACCTCCCCTGATGTCGAGATGACAGACTCTTCTATCGATATTCTCTATTTTTCGTCGTCCATGAGATCCATGGTAGAAGACCCCTCTAGGGCTTCCAATTTTTTTCAGTCGAACCTCCCTCGTCAAACACCTTGGCCTCAAAATTGGTAGATGTTTAATCTACTAGCTCTTCATCTACCTTTTGTAGCGATGTGTATGTGAACCATATTTCTCATGACGATCCGCCAAGTAGCCCCGCCGCATCATGTGGTCTCCCTTCTGCCAGTCCTCCCATCTTCCATTCCGATGAAGAAATTATGGAAGCCATGACCACCCTTGATTTTTCCTGGGATGATATAAACCATCGTGCATACTTCCTTCCACAACAGTCCCATGACCAGTTTATTGTGGAGTTTAAAGACTTCATTCATGATGAAGGTGATTGGTTTAGAAATCCCATTCTTGCACCAAATTATTTCGAAGAAGGAAACATGTCCAACATCTCTCCTATGATTAAGTAAAATTTTCTGATAAAAAAGGGGTAGAAGAAAAAATTACCTTGGGGGCACATTGCACCCGAGAAGAAATTGAGGCTTACACCAATTTATTCAAGGAATTCCGTGATGTTTTTTCCTGGTCTTATTGAGAGATGCCCAAATCCCACCATATCGATAAATGTCTGGATGCCAATCCTGTCCATCAAAATCTGAGACCGATAAATTCTTCTAGACAAGAGACTATCAAAGATGAAATCGATAATCTCAAGCAGGATGGTTTCATCTATCCCATTGAATACACCACATGGGTTTCTAACCCGGTCCCCATTCTCAAGAAACAAGGCATCATTCGTGTCTGCACTGAATTTCAAGACCTGAAAAAATCTCGTCCCAAATATAACCCCCACACCATTCACTGACCAAATCATTGATGAGTGTGCGGGGCATGAGGTTCTATCCTTTATGGATGGTTTCTCTAGGTATAACTAGATTACTATCCACCATGCTGATCAGTTAAAAACTGCGTTCATTAGTTTGTGGGGAAATTTTTATTATAGGGTCATGCCTTTTGGTCTAAAGAATGCCCAAGCCACCTTCCAGCAGGACATGAAATACTGCTTTCATGACTTGGCTCATATTATCCTTGCTTACCTCGACGACCTCACCACTCGTTCTAGGTGTCAGGCGCAACACATTCATGATTTGCATACTATTTTTCTCTGATGTCACAAGTATAATATCCACCTCAACCTGCTGAAGTGTGTCTTTTGCATTCCTGTTGTTTGTCTCTTGGGCTTCATTGTGTCCAAATATGGTATAAAGCTTGATCCCCTCAAATTTCGAGCCATTATTGAGCTTCCCATTCCTCGTACCTTGCACCAGTTACAGAGCCTTCAAGTCAAAGCCAAATTCCTTCATCAGTTCATCCCTAACTATGCCACCACTACACATGGGTTTATAAGAATCCTTCGATCTAACATTCCATTTGTTTGGGTTGACTATGCTCAACAGTCTTTTGATGCATTGAAATATGCTCTCACTTCCACTCCCTTGATTATTCCACCTTAATTTTGGAGGGATTTCATCCTGTATATCTTAGCTTCCACCCAATCCATCATTGGGGTACTCATTTAGGAACTTGACACTGGAAATAAACATGTTATCTGTTATTTCAGTAAGAACCTTATGGGACCCCCTGTGTCCTACTTGCATGAAGAGAATTTGGTGCTGGACGTTGTGTTCTCGGTCCAAAAAATGTCATTACATCCTTATGCATTTAACCAAGGTCGTGACCAATCCCAACCCCATGGCTTTCCTATTGAGTCCACTGACCACTAATGGGAAGTATGTCCGTTGGATAATTATCCTTCAGGATTTTGACCTTGAATTTGTCATACCCAAGAGTAAGAAATTTTTAGTCCTCACTGAACTCATTTATGAATTTCCTACTGGTACGTGTGATCCGCCGATTAATGATGATTGACCCGATGAGCACTTGTTTGCCATTACTTCAGATGATCCTTGGTATGATGACATCCTTACTTACTTGCGAACCTAGAAGTTTGCTTCCTATTTTGATCGTGATGCTCGAGGACGTATACAACACCAAGCCCCCCACTACCTTGTCATTGGTGACGATATTTATCATCGTGGTTTTGATTCTGTCCTTCATCGTTGTCTCACGCACGCTGAAGTTGAGCAAGTCCTTAATGCCTGCCATAGTGGCACTTGTGGTGGCCATCTCTCTAGTTTGGCCACTACCTAGAAAATCATGCGCGCTGGGTCTTTTTGGCCTTCTCTCTTTGGTGATTATATTGAAGCAGTTAAGCACAGTTCTAATTGTCAACTATTCGCCCCAAAGGCGTGAGCTCCACCTGCTCCCCTCCATCTTGTCATATAAGCAGGTCCCTTCTGTAAGTGGGCCATTGAATTTATGGAGTGTCGACCTCAATCTGTTGGTAACCAAAAGTATATCATTGTGGCAATTGACTATTTCACCAAATGAGCTGAGGCCATGCCAACGTTCAATAACATGATAACTACCATAAATCTCTTTTAATTCCACCATGTTATTTCTCGATTTGGGGTTCCAAAACAATTGGTCTCTAACCATGGCCGACATTTTGAAGATGAGATATGGTGTGAGCTATCTTCTCTGTTGGGCTTTGAGCCCCAATATTAATCGCCTTATTATCCCAAGGTAATGGACAAGTTGAAGTGGTCAATAAAATCCTTAAAAATATGCTTCAACGAATGGTGAACAAGCACAAAAAAATCCGAAGCATTTGAATGTTTTAAGAATATTAAGGCTCTCATTGAGAATGAGAAAGATTCTAAGATTAAATGCATTTTTATTTTGCGGTGGGCCTATAGAACTTCTATTAAAGCCGCCACCAGGTTTACTCCTTTCCACCTTGTTTTTGGCGAGGAGGCATTCTTACTGACTGAGTGTTAAATCCCCTCCCTTCACCTAGTTGTCGAACTTCTCCCTGACACCCAACATTTAGAACAAAGACTTATCATGCTTAGGCGTGCTTCCGAAGACCGTCATGTTGCATTGAAAACCATTGAAGCGGCTAAGAAGCACACCAAAGCTCAATATGATTGGAAAGCCCACGCTCATACCTTCCACGAAGGAAATATTGTTATAGTGTATGACCAGGATCATGGCATCCTTGGTCATGGGAACTTTGACTCATTATGGCTAAGACCTTACATCATTAGTAAGGATTTGGGCAAGGGGGCATACCTTCTAGAGGATTTCAAAGGCCAACGCCTTCCTAGCCCTCACAATGCACTTTACCTCAAGAAATTTTACCCATAGAATCTCCCATTGACATGCATGTATTTATTTCTGGCATGCATTTATGTAGCTTGCATTGTCTATCATCATCTTATTTTTTTTCTTGTGACACCTTTCAGATGGATCCTGTTGTGTAACCAGCTCCAAAAAGAGAAGAAGAGAGATATGAACACCTTAGAAATAGGCCAATTCGAGGGGGCAACCTCCAATACATTACATAAATGAACAATTCTTGGATGATACAATTCACAAAACCTCCTTTCTATATATAGGAGTCCATGGGGCCATAATGTAATCCTAGTGGGCCACAATGTAATCCTAGCGAACCTAACAATAATAATTTAAGGGCACAATAATAACAAAATGGGGGTTACAAGGGTACAATAATAACAATAAGGGGTTTACACTAACAATAATAAGGGCTATACTAGTGATATAGGGACCTAACATGCCCCTCTCCTTCAAAAAAAGTGTTGTCCTCAACACTTGAGTAGCTCCGGGTGCTTCCGTATAAAATTCTCATCCTTCCCATGTAGAATATTCAGTGGGTAAGTTCTTCCACTTGATGAGATACTCTGAAATTGATCGATTCCGTAGTTGTCGAGTTCTTTTTTTCCATGACTGCTTCAGGTTCCAATATGATTTTCCCTTCCCCATCAAGTTCTGGCAATACTGTTTGAACTGGAAGATCTTCACCTATAACCTTCTTTAAGCATGAAACATGGAAAACTGGATGTACTCGCGAAGAAGCAGGGAGCTCCAATTTGTATGCCATAGTACCAATCTTTTGCAACACCTTGTAAGGACCATAGTACTTTGGCGATAATTTATTATCCTTCTTTGCTTGCTTGAGGGACATTTGTTTGTATGGTTGTAGCCGTAAAAATACCCAATCTCCTACATCAAAACTTATCTCGCTACGATGTTGATTTTCCTGTTATTTCATTCGATTTTGTGCCAAATTCAGGTTATCCTTTAAGAGTTGGAGAACTTCTTGCTGATGCTCGATGTGATCTTCCACTGCTTGAACCTTCGAATTTTCCCTTAAAGATGATGTGATGGATGGTGGATGATATCCATAAAGTGCCATAAATGGGGTCATTTTTGCTGCGGTATGGAAGGAAGTGTTATACCACCATTCAGCGAGAGGTAACCACTTGACCCATTGTGTTTGTTTATCGGATACAAAACAACGAAGATATCCTTCCAAACATTTATTTACTATCTCAGTTTGACCATCAGATTGAGGATGATAAGATGAGCTATGAGCTAATTGAGTACCCAAACAAGAAAATAACTCCGTCCAAAAATTTCCAGTAAAAATGGGATCTCTGTCGCTCACGATAACCCTTGGGCTTCCATGTAGCTTTTGAATTTTGTCCATAAATGTAGTAGCAACTGTACTTGCTTTAAATGGATGAGATAATGCACAAAAGTGTGCATACTTGGTAAGTCTATCAACTACCACCATGATGACCCTCTTTCCTTCGGACTTAGGTAAACCTGTGATAAAATCCATTGAAATCTCCTCCCAACGTTGACTTGGAATGGATAAAGGTTGTAGAAGTCCTGGGGTCTTAATTGTTTCCACTTTATTCTGCTGGAAAACCAAACATTTCGCCACAAACTTTCGAATATCAGATTTAAGGCCATCCCAAAAAAATTCTTTCTTCACCCTGTGGTAAGTTTTTAAAAATCCTGAGTGTCCTCCTAAAGGAGAAGTGTGCAATTCCAGAAGAATCTTTTGTTTTATTTGGGAATTCTTACAAAGATATAAGCGATCTTTGTACCATAAGGAATCATTTTTCCAACTAAATGTATCAGATGTACTAGGATCTTGCTGCAACTTTTGAATGAGTACCCATACATCTTTGTCCTTCTTCCATTCATCTCTTGCTTCAGTTATCCAATCTGGTTGGATAATAGAAATGGCACAAAGCAATGCTTCCACCTCTTCATTCTTTCTTGAGAGTGCATCTGCAACAACATTAAGCTTTCCTTTTTTGTAGATTATTTCAAACTCATAACCCAACATCTTTGTGACCCATTTTTGCTGCTCTTCTGACGATAGTCTTTGTTCCAAAAAGTGTTTAAGACTATCATGATCAATTTTTACCTTGAAGTGTCTTCCCATTAGGTAAGTTTGCCATTTCTTTAGTGCATGTAGTATTGCTAACATTTCCTTCTCATAAATAGGTTTCTGTAAATACTTTCCTTTGATTGGACGACTTTCAAAAGCAATGGGTCTTCCTTCCTGCATTAAAACTGCACCAATTCCATTTCCTGAGGCATCACATTCCACAATAAAGGTTTTTGTGAAGTCTGGTGTAGCTAAGGCCGGTGCTAGGCACATTGCCTCTTTAAGACGTTCAAAGGCCTTAGTTGCTTCAGGAGTCCATGAAAATGCATCTTTCTTCAATAATGTTGTTAGAGGTGCTGCTATTCTCACATAATTCTTAACAAACTTGCGATAATACCCTGTTAACCCGAGAAATCCTCGCAACTGCTTTATGGTTGTGGGGACTTTCCATTCCTTAATGGCTTAAATTTTGTTAGGGTCTACTTTAACACCTTCGTGAGATACAATATGACCCAGATATTCCACCTCTTGTACTCCAAAGAAACATTTGGATGTTTTTGCATATAATTGTTTCTCCTGCAATAGTTTGAGCACCCTGTCAACATGTTCAACATGATCCTTCCAATACCTGCTGTAGATTAGTATATCATCAAAAAATACTAGCACAAATTTTCTAAGGAAGGGTTTGAAAATGGAATTCATCAACCCTTGAAATGTAGAAGGTGCATTGGTAAGGCCCAAAGGCATGACCAAAAATTCATAATGACCCTCATGAGTTCAAAATGCTATTTTTGGAATATCTTCAGTCTTCATTCTAATTTGATGATATCCTGAACGAAGATCCAACTTGGTAAAATAAATTGCTCCATGTAATTCATCCAATAATTCATCGATCACAGGAATGGGAAATTTATCTTTAATGGTGAGCTTATTGAGCTCCCTATAATCCGGACACATTCGCCATGATCTCCTTCTTGTGTACCAATACTACAGGAGCAGAGAAAGAACTTTGACTAGGTTGAATTATACCCGCCTCTAACATTTCTGCAATCATACGTTCAATTTCGCTTTTTTGGAAGTAAGGATATCTATAAGGCCTGATGTTTGGAGGAACACTTCCTGGAATCAAATGAATAGCATGGTCATGATCACGAATAGGTGGGAGTCCTTTGGGAGTTTCAAACACCTTGGAATGATTGTCCAAGACTTGTTGGAGATCTGCAGAAATAGATGATTTTGATGTTGGAACTTCTAGTGAGCATAATTGTGCAATTACGCCTCGTTGTTCTTTCTTTAGAAGCTTTGTCATGACATTCGAGCTTATTATCCTTCCTGGCTTCCCTGCAATACCTTGTAATTCAACTTCCTTTCCTTCTGAATTTTTTTTTCAAGAAAAGTTCTTGAAAATTAAAAGCTACCGTCCCCAAAGATTGTAACCATTGTACTCCTAGTACAACATCAACACCTCCCATAGGAATGGAAAGCATTGGAATAGTCAATACATATTCCCCCATGGTTAGCTTGATATTATGGCATTTTCGAGAGAAATTTATAGTTCCTCCATTTGCAACCATCACTTGACATTCTGGTGCTGGGTATAGGAAACAATTTAATTCCTTGGCTACCTTATAATGAATAAAATTATGGGTGCTACCTGAATCAATCAACACTATTACCCTTGTCTTCTTTATATGTCCTTCTATCTTGAGAGTTTGAGGAGTGGTAATTCCTGCCAGTGCATTACACGATATGGTCGGATTCATTTCTTCCTCTTCTAGGGGTGGTTCCTGGTGTATATCCTCTTCTTGTTCATTTTCTTCTTCTTCTTCACAATCTATGTAAAATAATTTCTTCTCAGTACACTTATGACCTTTAGTGTATTTGCTATCACAACTGTAGCAAAGCCCTTTTGCTCTTTTTTCTTCCAATTTTTGTGGTGTCAACCTTGTAGGTTGTGGAAATCTAGGCGTAGCAACACTTCCTTCTTTATAGAATTGAGTGGTAGGCTTCCTTGTCGCCATAATTTTACATTCAACTTTTCTTGCCAACCTGAATACCTTCTCCAATGAATCAGGTTCCAGAATGCGAACTTCATGTTGGATGTTATCCTTTAAAGTGCCTATGAAGAGATCAATCCTGTGTTCCTCTGGAATATCAGTTACCCTTATATTCAATTTTGGAAGTCCTCAATGTGCTGCCCCACTAAACCCTTTTGTTTGAGATTTATCAATTGGCTAAAGAAGGTGTTGCTCTTTGTATCCTCATAATGTGCTATCATTTCCTCCGTAGAAATTGACCAAGTGACAATTTTTTTACGGGAGCAAAGCCATTGATACCATACAAATGTATTTTGTTCTAAATGTAAAGTTGCAATGCGTACCTTTTGTGTGTTTTGCACGTTATGGAGATCAAAATATTGCTCCATCTGTAGTATCCATGTTATAGGATCCTTTCCATCAAACTTCCTCATATCCATTTTTGGAATATGGTGGTTCTTCCCACCAACATTCGAGTTTATGAAATCATGATTAACATTTATTTTGTTCTCATCATGAGGTTCTTCTTCTATATTTCCGCCATTAGGAATCATTTCTGGTTTTAAGCTTGTCATCAAGCCTTCCATGTATGCTTTTAGATCACTCTTCATGTTTTCCATGTTGTCTTTCATGTCATCCATCTTAGCTTCCACACCATCCATCTTAGCTTCCACGCCATCCATTTTAGCTTCCATGCCTTTCATCTTCACTTCCATGCCTTTCTTCAAAACTTCCATTTCATTTTTTTTTGCTCTTTGCGAGAGTGAAAACTGTTGCATTTGCTCTTGTAATTTTGATAGATCATGTTGCAATTCTTCATCTTCATGAGTCATAGTAGAGCCTTCTGAAGGCTTAATGGGTGTTGAATTCTTTTTAGGGGCCATTTTAAAATCCAATATTGATATCTATTCTACAAGTTGCCGTTGGAATCAATTCAACTTGATTCTTCAAACAAGACTTATGTAATTCGGAAAAAAATACACACCTTTTACTAGCTTTTAGGAGCTCGATATTGAAATTGAATTATCTCTGTAATTGAAAATATTCGATATCTCAAATTCAGCACTATAGTAGCCCTCTGAAGCTTCTTTCAAATGCCACAGGTCTGACCTGATTTGGATTCTCCAAGACAAATTTGTGTCCAATCTCCCACAATGACCTAATTTTAGACTGGTTCAGTACTGTGAACTTGTACGACTTGCCACGTGTCACTGTTTTGTTCTTTGTTTCTGAAATTGATAGCCAAGAAACTACAGGCCGTGTACTTGCGACCACTTTTGACGGCACTCCAATCCAATCTCCATAGAGAGAGTTATTGAACTTTTCCCACGATCACCTCTTTGAGATGAAATTCAGGAGCCTGAAAAAGAACTACCTTCCACAGATCATATCTCCAAAAATATTGTGAACCAAGATCTGAAATTTTTTGATGAATTTCCTCAGGATTTCAGCTTTGCACCATATGAATTTCAGATTCTGAACCTTCGTAGAAACAAATTTATAGCGCAAATTCCACGATGACCTGTTTAGGAGCTTGAAAAAATACCTAACTTACACAGATGATATCTCCGAAAATATTGCGAACCAAGCTCTGAAATTTTTATACAATCTTCCTCAGGATTGCAGCTTCGCACCCTAAAAATTTCAGTTTCTGAAACTTCGTAGAAAAAAAGTTATAGCGACAATGCCACGATGACCTGTTTGGAGCAGCGAAACCCTAGAATCCCAAGCTCTGATACCAAATGTTGTGTAACCAGCTCCAAAAAGAGAAGAAGAGAGATATGAAAACCTTAGAAATAAGCCACTTCGAGGGGGCAACCTCCAATACATTACATAAATGAACAATTCTTGGATGATACAATTCACAAAACCTCCTTTCTATATATAGGAGTCCATGGGGCCATAATGTAATCCTAGTGGGCCACAATGTAATCCTACCCGACCTAACAATAATAATTTAAGGGCACAATAATAACAAAATGGGGGTTACAAGGGTACAACAATAACAATAAGGGGTTTACACTAACAATAATAAGGGGCTATACTAGTGATATAGGGACCTAACAGATCCATCATCCACACCATATATCGCTATGCCAATGGTGCAAGTTGCTTCTCCCGAAATCTAGCCTTGGCATCTTGGGCCATTTTTACCCCCTTGCATTCGTTGGTCCGACTTCAACGACGTATGCATTGGATCTACCACCAATAACCAGACCGAATATGATGCAGTGATAGGTTTGTTAGTAGATGCCTTTGCTCATCGCATCCTTCATCTTCATGTTCGTTTAGATTCCTTGTTGCTTTTCATGAAATTGAATGGCATGTATCGTGTGAATAACCATGTCCTTTTTAGAAGATATTTACGAGTGAAGCTCTTAGTGCGTGAATTCGAATCCATTACATTCATTCATGTACCTAGATCCCATAATCACTATGTAGATATAATTGCAAACAATATTCTATATTGACACTTATCACATGCATTTAGCACAAGACAATAGTAAAAGAAATGGCGAACCATATACTCGTCATATATAAAAATATGCATATCCATATTATGTATCGATAAAATCATAAATGTTTGGAGTCCACTACTCTAAATACACCTGACATACCCACATCATGTTACAAAAATCAAAATTGGGGGCACCGCATGCCCCTACATCTAATCACTATCTGGAAGGTCCCGAGCCAATGGCTCGGCTCCACCAACTCGAAGATCCCGAACTACCTGTATGGCCATCTCCATGCGCTGCATGACCCCTTGCCACTGTAAGGGTAGCCCTATGCATCCCTCGATGTATTGGTCCTCAAGATCATGCCACCCATGCTCGAATACACCGGTCAAAATTAGCTCACACCTGTGACAAACATCCTCTAGTAGAGCCTCATAGTCAGGTCTTTGGTCTCCTCTCGCTCCACTAGATCCCACAACCCCTGGTATTGCGGGTCGTTCGATATACTCTGCCAGATTGACTGGTGCTACATCTGCATACCTAAAGCCACAAATTAGTACCAAATACATGTTCTAAAAATTTTAAATGCACCATAATATATAACGACTTTCATTTACCATCTGGTCCCCATGCTCGACCTGGCGGAAGTGGCAAGTCAGGGCCCCCCTAAAAGTTCATACCATTGTATGGATAGTCATATATGTACAATGACATCTGATCCCAGTGTGTGAAAAACTTGAGTAGGAACACTCGTCTGACTCCCCCTCCTCTTCGTAGCTAGCAGCGCATCATGGGCTCTTGTGGGCCCCCATCCCAGTCTACACATGAGGTTGATGTGTGGGGATATTCTCAAAGAATAACAAGAAAAACACCATACCAAAAGCGAAATATGGATCACCTATTTATTGCATAGAGAAAACTGTAATTTCACCAATGACAACATCATCTGGGCCCACCCATAGTAGGTTTCGCTCAAAACACTCTCTAACAGCATCATCTGCCCCCTATTGATGTGATGGAATGCCTGGTTTTCCAGGATCTGCAGTACTACTGCGCGACAGCTTGTGTCTCTAAACGCTCTAGATCACTGATCGGAATGGTCAAGCCCTTAGCACGAGCATCTGGTCTACGATGGAAATCCATGAACTCTGATATATTCCTCCCACGTGGTAAAATTGGATGTATGTTTCCCACCACCCCTAGTGGTGGGAGTCCGATTAAAAAATAGATGTCCTAGACGGTAAGCTCGATCCTGTGTCCCTACACCATGAAGCCCTCCTGGTCTAGATCCCAATAGATCACTATCTTCAATAGTAAGGCTCACCTTCCCTCATCAGTGGGTTCTGAACCAACTTGAGAACCTCATATCTAGCAAGTGCTCATCATACCACCTGATCCCCCTTGATCTCGGCTTGAAGAGCATCCAAATATCTCTCACACCAGTTGATCCTCAATTCTTCCATACTTGCATAACACCATCATGTTTGTCTGTTCAGAGAAGGGAAACTACATCATAAACATTCAAGTCCCATTCCTAAGCCAACAAGCTGACTAAAACTCGCCTCCAACTCCAACTTGCATTTTTACACCCTTGAAACTGCGAGCTCAAAAATTTTCTCCTTGAAAAATGTGATCCAGGCCACACTCTAGGCCTGGGATAGTGCGAGCTGGCCGTGAGGAGAGGTAGGGGTCTCTTATTGAGTCCTAAGCACCTAATATGAAATACTAAATGGATGAAAATATAGAGTAAGGTTAGGTCACCTACTTGCAATTGACAGATCCTGATTCCAACTATCAGTTTGTCCGTTATGATCACCACAAGATTGAGGGCCTTCTCCTCCTTTCCAAATTCACCACAACTCACTTAGAAAATGAATTATATTGGAGGGAAATCACCTTATTAAAGGAAAAACACTAAAATTTCCTTCACCAATTATGACCAAAACGTAGCTCGGTTTGACGTACCATCAACACCATTGGAAAGCTCTCACTGAGCACTAAAATGGGTCTTCCTTTGTTTTTGGTAATTTGATACTTCAACAGGAAGCCATTTTTCCAAGGGTCACTTTTTCGCCTCTTAAAATTGAATTTCTTCACATGCACTACTTGTACTTGGGGCACCACTTTTCCTTCATACTTGTCAATGCGTGTGTTGATTTTCGTCATGAGTAACCATCTTTTCGTATGTTTTTATGGTCCCCATTGGGCCTATTCTGTGTGGAAACATCATCGAGTCACCCTTATTCAGAGCATCTGATTTGAGTCATCATCGCATTCACGGAGTTTGTTCTGAGTCCCTTTGCCTCATGTTACATTATTCAATTCATTTTTGCCTTGTATCTCTCTTGTGTCACCCATTTTTGCCTCTAGTCATACTGTTCGCCATCCCCTCCGGAGTCGAGTCAGTTTCTCCCAGGTTATCTATGATTTTTATGCTCTGACAAGGGAAGTCGTCTGTCTGCTACTCAGTATCCCCCATTCCATCATCATCACCGGTGTCAGTCCATCAGTCATTTTTCTATTATCCTTCGTGCCTTAGTTGAAGATTCATCATTGCCTCACCTATGGCAGACCTCCTTCTGTCGACATCAATACATTCATTCCAGAAGACAAGTCTAGAGGGCAGTGTACCTTGGTTCTAACTTCCATTCTTGTTAAGTGCCTTAGAAAAAGCAAAGAGAATCATCATTGCCCTTTGACTTGGCTGTTTCTCATTCGCTCGACCTATCCTCATTATTTCATGATTGATATTTATATACTTGATGGTCTGATGATCCAACAGATTGTACCAGTGATTCCTGGGTGTGTGTGAGATGTTTCAAACCTCATGAGGGGGTGACCCTTCAGGTAGCCCCCCATATTCTCGGATGACCTCAGATTATGCTACAACCTCAAATGCAGCTCCAAAGATTTGATGGGTTTAGTTTCAGCCACTTGGAACACCCATAGCATGCATGTATCATTCATATGGTCCATTCATATTTTCAGAGCCATTTCTTGTTTAACATGGCTTCTTTGGCTGTTATTATGTCTCATGTACTTAGATATTATTGTATTCAGTCCTGGCTCATGTTTCTCGAGGCACAATATGTATGTGGGATCCATTATATTTTTTTTTGACCCATTTTATGCCAACATGTGATGTACAATTTATCATGTACTTTATTGATCAGTCTCATATTGTTGTGCCCATTATCATTTTTTGTACTTTGTCATCTCAGCGGGCATAGGTATGCCTCCCCCGCCCCATTGAGAACAAGTACCACAACATTAAAGGAGACTTATATCATTAGTAGGTCTCTCCCCCTCAGTCACTGTCCTCGCTCGCTTCACTCTGTCTATGTATCTCTCTCTCTATCTGACTCCCTGTCGGTGTCTAGTGATTGTGTTCTTACAACATAATTTGGTCATACGATTAGCTCGTAATGCTTGCATGTTTGGGGGAAATCTCTTATCACCAAAATTTGGACATATAACCATTTACAATTAGATGGATCGATGTACACTATGTAAGACCAAATTTTCCATAGTAAAATTGCGTTTAGTATCATAAATAATTTAATAAACCATATTTTATTAAGTTATTTCTGGTTTAAACAAGCAACCCCATGAGGAATAGTTAAATAAATCCTTATTTATTTGATTTTCCTCTAGGAATAATTAATTAAACCACTGTTTAAATAATATTTTTGGTAATATTGAACCCAAATATGAGAAATAATAAGATAAATAATTATTTATCTTATTTTTCTCTAGGAATAGTTAATTTAATAATTAATTAGTTATTATTCCTTGTTAAATTTGAATAAATAATCTATGAATAATCAAAAAAATTATTATTTGTTAATTATTCCTTAACCATATTCTTGAAATGATAAATAAATCATTTATTTGTTTATTATTTCTAAATAAAGGTATTTAACCAATTTAAATATCTTTTCCCTCCAAAAAAATATAATAAAATATTCCAAGCAGTTAGATATAGATCTTGGTTAATAATATATTATTATTCACCATTATTGAGCATAACACAATATTTTGTTATAAATAGGAGGGTTTTCCATTCATTCTTCACTTTTATCACTTTCATTGTCGCGCTTTGATCATTCTCGTTGCTGCTACTATTTTCTTTTGCTTCTTGTGCTCCCATAGAGTTCAACACATTTTGGGTTTTCTGCTAGGGAATATTTAAGGATGGAAAATTATCTTGAAGTTTAAAAACATTGGCGAATCTCACTAGTCTCTAATATGCAAACTATAAGTTTTTTATTGATGTATTTATAAAATTATTCAAATTTATAATGATTTAATATATACTCTCTATATAATGTTGGTGATTTTAAAGGTAAAATATTTTATATTGTAAAATTTAGGCAAATCAGTTTAAAAAAAAATGGAAATTTGCGAATGTTTTTTTTGGAAAATCATGGAAAATTAGCCCACCTGCGAATATTAGCCCCTAAAATTTTCCATGTGGATCTGCACCATTGAGAGAGAGAAACTTCTGGAACTGAAATGTTGAGGACAACCAAGAACCCATCCCATTGAGGGGGAGTGGTAACACTCTTATTTTCTCCCTTCACCAGGTGTTATAGTATATTGAAAATTCTTTAAATCTTGTCTTTCCTATTGAATGCATGTAGTAATTACTATTTATTTTACTGTATATCTGCTCTTACTTCATAGGTCTGGTTTATTGCAGCATTTTTTCTAACTATCGATTGAATATCTAAAGAATTTAAGCAACCATTTTTGTTGTTAGGGTTGTTTGTCACACACAAATAAAGTGAGATATTTTTGTACACTTGCGTTAAGAATTTACACTAGCAGCTGTGATATACTTCTCATCACCAGAATTAGAACCAAGGCTGTGTTGCATTGTAGCAGTTGTCTTCTGCTTCCATTTTCCTCCAAACTTCTAAGGCTTTAATTCTTGATGTGGCTTCCAAAAATTCTCCTCATCGTGCCTTTATTTCTTTTAATGAGTGCAAGAGGGAATATTCCATTCTTTTTTCTTTATTTCCGTTGTCTTCTTTCCCTTCCATTTCCCTTTCAACTTTTTGTTCTGAGGCTTGGATGAAGGCTTCCTTGGATGATCTTCTTACCCATGCTTTCCCCTCCTTTCAAGATGAATTGATTTCACACTGTATTCATCTAGATTAGTGGGATCAAACAACAATGAATGACGAAGATAACTATGTAAAACACTAATATATTTCATCACATTTTCTGGTGAGTCTAAAGGAATAGTCAATGCTAATGCTTGCTTCCTAGACTCCTCTCTAAAAATTTGAACATTCTGAACTCTGTCTTTTCTCAGGTTTTTCCATTCCATCATGAATTTTTCCTGGTAACCTAATGGATAATATTGTCCTCTTAATGCAGAAACAAACTCAAACCATCAAAAAAGGAGTTTACCATTATGTTGACTACCTTTCTGAAGCTTTCTCTCCCACCATACAAGTGTTGTGCCTCCCAACCGAAGAGATTTCAAATGAATCTTTGCTTCATCCTCTTTGATTTGTTGTATGCAACAATACGCTTCGATCTATCTAATACAATTGTTTAACTTTTTTGCTTTAGATTCTCCATTAAACATGAACAAGTGAAATTTAACATTTAAATTTAAAAATGGCTTTTTAGAAGCATTTTTCTAATGACTATCTAAATGATGAGAATGAGAGGAACGAGGGGAAGAGGAATAGATTGAACTTAGAGATGAAGGTTCAGGAGGTTCTCCTCTACCTCATCAGTGTACCAATGAGTTGTCTTTTACTGAAGCTCCCTATTTCTTTCCCTCTTTTGTCATCCCCTTTCATAATATACAAACAACTTTGTTGCCCAATTTTCCACCTGGTAGGAGGCCTTGTGGAAATCCTGCGCATTATCTATGCACATGTCATTGTCCTCCATTTTTATTTTTTATTTTTTATTGCACATACAATATTGAGGTTAAAATACTTGAGTTTTCCTTTACCCTTTTTCAGTCGGCCCCTGGTAAGCATTCACACTCATAATTCACATCAAATAAGACAACTTTGATACCAACATGATTAAGGATCTTTCCTTTGATGATGTTAAACATAATTGCTTAATGAACATGAAAATACCATAAATGAAACATCCATGAATAAGAAACACAAAATGAAGACATTATACACAAGGAACCAAGTTTTGTTAACATAGTTCACTCACAATGTATGAGCTATGTCTCTAGGCCCTGCTTCAAAGTGGAGAGGCCTATATAATATCTCAAAAAAATGAAAGGAAAGTACATGGAAATAAATCAATTATAGGAGTAACATGAAATTACATTGTTCATATCCCAATTCTGACTACACCAATGGATTTCTTATGAAATTTCATAAAATATGAGTATAAACTTGACTAGGTTATGCAAATTTCACCTCTGGGTCCCTTAGGGAGTCTTCAAGATTTTACAAGAGTCATAATATTGCAAGAATATTCACACATAATATTCCCTATAATATATTAGGAATATTTCTTGATTTATGTGCCCACCTGCACACAGTTCCATTGGCTACCTACTTGCTCATCCTCGACCCATGCATCACGTCCTTGTTCTAACCCCCATCAATTGTGAATTTCATAGTTTATATATATTTTCGTTGGGTAGATGTACCAATGTTGCACCATTGGTGTATTAACTAATAGAGGTTTAATATGGCACTGTCGACTGGGGGGCCCCGTAGTCAAACCTCATTGACCCTCCATTTGGAGTTTTAAAACATAAATCAACGTTTATAAATATTCATTCGTCAGTTATATAACAAGCCATATAGTTTGTGTAATGGTCATCTTATTGAATTTGTTTCGCCTACATCAGAGTTCAAACCCCGATGGTTGCAATAAATTTTTTTAAATAGGTAAACATGGTGGCCAGTTGTGGTGTGCCACATGGCATCTAATGATTGGGCCACGTGGTGACAATGTATTGGTCCACGTTCATGCCATGATATTCCTGTGTGTCCAACCATGTTTTTTCATGTTGATATTCCATGTAACCTTCTTACGAATTGTGCTGCCATGTGGCAACTTGTGGGAGTTACACATGCCATTTTGTGGGTCCAACCCGCATAATATTTTTGTTGTTTGTGTCAAACTTCAATTGAGCATATATTCCTCATAAGAACTTGGATTGAGGTGCCATTCACACTGTTGGAATCATCTTGATGAGATATACAAATTAGTGTTGTTTTTTATGAGATTTGAGGACTTCAAAATCTGGGCCTTTTTTTATCCTCCTAGATCACTCATAGCTACAAGACCACCTATTTTAGACTAGTAGAAAGTGTAAATTGGTTACTAGTTGAAACAACAAAAAGAACCTATGTAATCATATGCAACATAAGAAAGACAGAAGAGACACATAGTAGAAAAAAACTAAGAAAGCAATACTTTATATTAAATCGTCTTAATGAGAAATTCAAACTAGTACATTGAAGTGCACACACACACACACACACACACATCATATATTGACAGTTACAATAGTTTAATTGTTGGAACTGACTTTACCTAATCGACTCAGATAGTCGACTTGACTAGAGGATCGATCGAATTTATAATATTACTTTCCTGTCGACTTGACGGGGCTAGTCGACCTCCAACATCTCCCCAAACCTCAATGCATTCTTTGTACAGAAGAAGGGGGAGATTTAGAGAGTTACAAATTTTTAAATTTTGTACTATAAAAAGAGAATAAAGATCAATCATTGGACAATATCATTGAGAGGTTGAGGAAGAAGGATGCAATGGTTATTTTTGGTCAACTAATCAAATGATGCTTCTTGTCCTCTTTCTAACTGTTTTAGTAGTCAAATTTCCCTTCTTTCTCTTTCCATAAGAGACCAATATCCTTCTACCTCAATTTATTGCGTGTCTAATCACTGCTTAGGGGTATGGCCACATCATGACAAACTTGGTTTAAAGAACTGATAATTAGGTCGAGGAGGAGTCAACTTAGATGATTGTGTTGGGGCTGGATACTTTGAAATTATTTTTGGTGAATTATGTGTGTGAGCATCTGAAGGTGTTGATAAAATATTTACCATTCTCTTAAAACTAATCTTGCTTGTGATTCCCATGCTTTTAACCTCTGATAAATACCACAAATTGTCACCCACTATTGTCTGTTGTGATAGTCATTGGTCGAATAATCCTTGTTGTTCCAACTGCTGCCCTCGATCAAGAATTCATTATATGTATTCAGTGGCATTAGAAGCTTCTATATGATATTTTTTTCCCTCTATTAGCAACTATGTTTATTCCTACATCAATTGTGCTTGTAATTTCTTCTCCGTTGCAAGCATAGTTTTTGGTGCAGACTTTGCTCTGTTTTGAAAGACTTCTTGCGAAGGCAGGTTGTGTATGATCATTTCTGGATCCTTTAATTAAATACATGCAAAAGATAATTAGGTCATCCAATTTTTGAGAATTATATTCAGTGTTGCACCCTTTTTGAGTGTCTATTCCAATTCCCACTTAGCTTGAGAAAAATATCTCTAAGCATCCTGACTGGCAGTCGACATTTCCTGATTTCCATATGTTGTTACTTGTTGTTGGAGATTAACTATCTATACACTCACTTATTATTTAGGGTAAATCAATTGATAAAAAAATTGTTTGATTACAGTAAGTGGAAAATCAACTTCAGTCGAAATTTCAATATGAAGTTTTTTTGCTGCCCGATTCCTATAGGCCGACCAAACCTCCCTTTCTTGCTGCTTTCTCTACTTAAGATTATTAATATCTATTGACCTCTTCTTCCATATCCTCTTAGATTCTAGAGAAAATTTTTGTAAACATGACAATACCTGTCGATCCGAGGCATCCTCTAGTTCAAATACTCTACCAGATGTATCATTGAGTAGAGTCTTTTAGATCAACGTTGTGGAAGTACTTGTTGTAGTCGACTGATCCTATGGAGTGTGTTACTCAGTCATTATTATACTTAATGTATCTATTTTTTGTCGGTCAAACTTAACCGAAGGAAATCTAGTTACATTGTTCAACTTAGTGTGATATGATGACACTTCTTGTGTGCCAACTTGCTAAGTAGATTTTCTGTCAAATTTTTGAATAGTTTGTGTGTCAGCTTGTGGAGTACTTTATGTATTGACCTGTAGAATATTAGTGTTTCGACCTATTGAGTAGTTTCTTGCCTTTGTACATGATTTAATTTCTCAATAATATGTGTTGGAGAGTTAGGAGGCGAGTCATAATGTAAGCCAATTTCCAAGATTTGTTCCTTTTGCTTCTTGACCCTACTTGATAGGAATTGAGTCTATTGTCAGGTTGGATTTTTCTTTGGTGTGTTTTACTTTATTGGAGTCAGTTTTTGCTATACCTAAGCCTGCTAATAATCCATTGGTTTTCCTAACTGTTTCAATAAGTATATCTTTAGCTTATACCAAGGATCATAGATGTTGGGTCCAATAGATGACCCAAGAAATTTTTGTGATCTCCTAGACTTCTTAACTACTTTTCCTTTTTCTTGAGTTTTCTATGGGACCTATTTTCAAATGGTGTCAAATATATCTTCAATTGAGGATATTCAAATATAATGTTAGTAAAAACTTATTGCTAGTTTAATTCAACTACTAGCATTTCAACTTGAGTCGAATTGTGTTCTTCTCTACCAGTAGGATTTTGAGGAGATGTAGAAATTTGCTGAATAATGATTAATTATTTACCGAGACTATCCTGATCACATACAATTTGAATTTATATGCAACACATAATCTCTTCCACTCAGCCAACTCAGATCATCACACATGCGGAAATAAAATCAAGCGATAACACATCAAATCATCATACACATTAACACAGTATGTATGGGGAAAGCTTATAGCTGAAAACCCCGCAGCTATTGTGTATATTATAATGGAGAAATAATGTAACAAACTCAGTACAATACTCCTCACAAGTACTCAGTACTATCTCATGAAGTTACACACAAACTAGCTTGGTTTTGAACATGTTACTGGTTCAAAAATCACCACTAATTGCCTTGCCTCTATTGCGTGTTTCAATGCTATGGGATGGCCTCTTTATATAGATAAACCACCAGCCTGAACTGCGCAATCCTCATGGGCTTACTCCACCTATCTGTGTGTTGAAAATAGCAACAGTATAGTCACAACTGATAGCTAACTCCACCCTTTCATCTACCTCTTTCACTTGTCTCCACTGAATTAATCATACACTGTAGTGAACTGATGTGTTCTTGGGTTGAATAATGAGTTACTAATTAATGAATTAAATAATATTTAATTCACTCCACTCATAACTAATTGATTAGCTAGTTAAACTAATCTCAACTAGTTCAACTAAAATAAACAGAACACAACTCCACTAGCTGTCTCATTAACTCCTCCAAACTTCTGCCACTGAAGTCCAGCTGAAGTCAACCATGCATGATGCCATCAAACCCTTGGGAACCACGTGATTCCTCTGTCAGATGCATGAGCCACTTCTGTAGCTCGAACTGAAGTGCTCCAAGAGAGTAAACTGTTGTTTAGAGTCCAAATATTATTAAGGGTAAATAATATTTGACTTCCCTATTTTTAGGAGAGGCAGTCTAAAAATAGACTTCGACCTCTTCGACCTAAAAAATAGAGTCTCATCTATTTTTACCAACATGACCAATGCTCCAAGAATCTCAAACTGGAATCCCCGAACCATGCTCCATATGTATAAAAATAGACATAGTCTAAAAATAGATTTTGCGCCAGAATTCGCCTGCGGGCCCACTTGGTGAAGGCGACTTCATTTCACCAAGCTCCATCATCTTGCTGCATTCTCAACATGAGATTCTGACAGGGGTACTAATAAGTCGACTTTGAAGGGTTCTATGTACAACTCTGCCTCTCGTTCCTCTTCCTATTCTGCATTTGAAAGTGGTATAATTACATTTGTCTGGGGCTCTCTAGTCAGTGATGGAATTGGGAACATAGTATTAGTTTGTTGACTTAGTTCTATAAAGACCTGATTGACAGTAGGTTGGTATGGTAGTTCTTGGGGATCGAAATCACTAGAGTCGACATATTAAAACGTAGTTGTATCCAGACAAAATTGAATATGAGGCATTGTGGGAACCAAACGTTAGATGTGTTGGAAACCCTCCATCTATTAGACATCAACTTCAAGTTTAATAACCCGTTTTTGAATATTTCATGAGGGATAATCAACTGTGGTTTCCTCGACCACCCATGTGAAAGTATTCTAAAATTACTCATAAGTGGGACTGAATTCCTGGTAAATGTAGTTTCTCTGACTAGGGAGACTTGTATCATGGCCGACCAAATTAGCAAGGAAGGGAATCAAATGGCCTTGCCTAAGTTTTGGCATTCTTGGAAGTTGGCTTTAACCATGTCGGCTACATGCTACGGCCAATTTTATACTTTTTTAGTCTCCATGATTTGACCAATTTCCTATAGAATAATATATTTAACATCAGAGGTTTTGCTTTCCAGAGTGAGGCACACAATGACAATTATGCATGCTCATTTCGTTTTCAAATCATGGTCTTGTCCAATAATTGAAACCTTACTATTCTTAACTTTCATTCTACTTGTAAATTTTTGGATCCAAGAAGTCATGTTGATAGTCTTTGGGATCTTGTATCCACGGTGTGGTAGGTCAGTGTGCTATAGATAGTAGTCATAGAAATGGTTAATGTTTTTTCTAACCATAGAAAATCATTATGGTGGGGTACTTATTGATGATTACTTGGAAACTTCTTCCTCGATCCCATGTAGGTCTGTGACTAATGGGCCACTATAGATAATATATGTAGCATTTTAGAGTCCTTGATCCACTCATTATCGACTTTTTCCCATTTCATAAATGTCTTAGCGTGTTTTTCCCATGAGGGATCATCTTTTTTTTCTTGCTTGATGTTGTTAATTTGAATATGTAAATTTGTTGCAGTCGAATAGCCGAATCAAGCCTTTGTTCTTGGTTCTACTGTGACATCTAGTTCTTGAAAATGGCCTCAATTCTTACCCATTCTGAAATATTATTCAAATTATTCTATTATTAATCACTTGAGCAGTTAAGGATCATAAATAAACAGACTCGACAAAGTTCGACCGTTTATCTGGTGAGATTTTAGGAAAACTGATAGGTAGCATCACATGCCTGTTCGTGTTTATGGTTTTCTAATTAAATGCTTCATTAATTTCAACATTGGACTCCATTTCAAGACATCTTGTCACAATATTTCTCGAATTTTGCATATCTTTCAACTCGTGTGACACACGTGGATCAATTACTTTTAAATTTGGCGGTCGAATCTGGTTTAAATTTTGATGCAACGTCGCAGAGTCTTAAATGCGACTTCACTATTTCGTCAAATGAGGAGTGCCGACCAAATATATCCATTTGATTTTTACGAATTTTAGTTTTTGGTATTTCTTCTTCTTTGTTAGACGAGTCAAATTAATTCCCTTGGTCAATCTCATTGACTTGATTTTCTAACATTGATCCTTCTAGTTGAGTCCGTTGGTTGTTCGGTCCAACTTCTAATTTGATCTTTTTTTCATCTAGTTGAGCCAGTTTCTTTGTGATGATGTTCTATGGATTTTCTTCATTGCTTTTACCTTCTTTCATGGTGATGGCGGTTCCTCTATTGTTCTTAGTTGTTTATATATTTCCTAAGATCTGATTCTTGCACCATTTTTCCGTAGGTTTGTTTTTTTAATATGATGATTTCTTTCCTTAATAACTTTTTGTTTTGCTAGTACACTTATTCTTTTTCCAAGATTTTTTAACTACATACTAACTTATGGAATTTAATGAAAAAATTAAATATAAAGATACTAATATACATTTTTTTTTGGTTAGCTTAGTCTACCACAATGTGGTTTTCAAACTAGCCCATGTGACTAGTGTCTCAGGGAGGTTTTCACTAGTCACATGCCAATGCTTATCAAGATATATAATTTTTCGATTGGGAACCATTTATAAGTGATTTAAATATGTGCCCTTGTAATGTATTTAAATGCATAGCTCTTGAAGAATGTATATATTCAATGAAAAAGGGTCCAAGCCATGCAATTTCTAAATTTTTAGGTTTTCCCTTCACCCGATTGTCATAAAGAAAAGCTATGTTTCTGACTTTTAAGTTGTTGGTCTACATATTTCTATCATGCCATGCTTTTTATTTATTCTTACTAAGTTGTTACTAGTGAAGCACATGAAGTCTATCTTGTTCTAAACAATGCAATCGATGGAGTTGTTCCTATTTTACTATTTTATTATAGTTTAGGATAGTCAACACACTAGAAACATTTGATGTGTAGTGTAGTGGTATGACTGCCTCTTGTCCATAGAGTAGTTTGTGTTAGCCATTTATAATTTTTGCTGATATCAAAAGATGACTAAAAAATGATTTTGGATTTCTAGAAACAATATTTGAGAAACATTGTGAGTTCTAGGAATCTCACTGCCTTCATCATCCTAAGCTTGAATATTTTTCACTTAAATTTCCTGTCTTTTGCCTTCTCAAATTTTCACCCTGCTGCTCTAAAGGAAGCTCCATTTTTGGGCCTAAATTCCTCATTTTATTACCCTACCTACACTCCATTCATCCCCTTTTTCCCCTAAAAACTCCTCCCTCATTCACCATTTTCTTCTAAAAAGCCTTAAAATAATGTAAAAATGTTTTTACGTTGTTTTAGCCTAACTTCTAAACCTATCGGATCCTCTAAAAACCTTGCAAAACTCTGTTTTTATGATAAAACCCCACTTTTGTGAGATAGGCCTTTAAGCCCCTTTTTCGGCTTAAACCCAGCCCCCTCACCCATATGACTCTAAAACGTGACCTACCGCTTTTTCCTTAAGCCCCTATCCATCTTAGCCCTCGGTCATCTTTGTCCCCACAAGAATTTTTCCCTCCGCCTATTCCTAACCCCTTCTGCCATATAACTCCCCCCGCCCCGCCTCGCCCTTTCATTTTATTTAAACCCCCAACCTTTTAAAAACTCACCCAAGACCTTCAAAAACAATTAAAACGCGGGCCCACTTCTCTTCCAAGTCGCTCAGTTTATCATGCAATCTCCACCATTGATCGAGATTTGTTCACCCGATCCAACGGCCATCGCCTTTCCTCCCTTCATTCCGCACATAACCCAACCCCACACTACAAGACAAAAATCTGCCACATCATTGCTCCCAGGTCCCGCTTTCTATTTAAACCCTCATCAAATAAAAGCTCGCCACCTATATTGGGCTTCACTCTGCAGACTTGTGCCCTAGCCCCAAAAGCCCTCCGCATTGTTGATCTCACCTCTTGAGATCTGACGACTCACACTCGTATCACGCAGGATTTTGCGTTGAGGTTTAAAACTCCTAACTCGTGCAAAAAAAGTGGTTTCGCCTTGGACACACGGAAGACGATGAATGGAATCTCGCTCGATGAGCTCAAAACCATTTATCGCTCATCGTCCGCGCGATAAACCACAACGGTTTTCCCAAAACCGCCTTCCTCCTCCCATGCCAAAATTCAATTTTCTTCGTCCTTCCACCTGGTTTCACATACGAAACCTTCCCTCTGCACTCCCTCCTCCTCTGCAGATTGCCCCCAACGCCTTAGAAACCCAAAAATGCAGTTTAATCCAATCCCACAGGTTTTTCATTAATGTTTGTTTGTGTGTTCGCAAGTTTTAATGGCAGTGGTGCCCAGAGGGGCATTCAAATGATAAAATAACCTCTGGATGAAGATCCGAGAGGCAAATACACATAAAGAAGGCCCAGGGTTTGCATAAAAGACTTCGATGAGTCATGATCATCGATGGGTTATAAACCCTTATACCATGAAGAGATCCTCCCTACGCACAGAACAAGCAAACAGTTAGAGAATAGAACAGAAGAAATGAAGGAAGTCTAAGGATTAAGTCTAAATCCTAAATCAAAGAGCAAATACAGAAGATTAGCCTTTAAAGACAATGATTAAAGATAAAAGTCAAAATTTTGAAGTAAAGAGATAAAGGACAAAACGGTCATAAAGAAGAATGAAAGATAAAAGTAGTAAAACAAATTATTGAAGCAAAATTATAGATTAGAGGCCTAATACATAGGTTTGATGACTAAAACAAGGATAGATAACCTTAAGACAACTTCAAATCACTCAGCGAAGAAGCAATTACTTCTCCAAAGACAGATTTTTCCACCTACAGCATGTTTTCTTTCAATAAAGGCATTAAACAGTTATTGCATAGTCAGAGATATTTTAAAGCAACTCAACAATTATTACAAAGTTATTACAAAGCCTTTAAAGTCAAATATTTCAACTAAAATAACCGAGAAGTTAAGACAAAAGTTATTATTTAAGAGTAACTATTTCAGATATTTTTGCCTTGGGCCTTGCATGGTCTCAAAGGTAAAAAATAATTAACTTTGTAATAAATAATATTTAAACACCCTAGATTGGCATCACCTCCTCATTTTGCATACAAATATTGCATATGAGCCTCATTTTAAATGTTGGTTACTTGATGGTTTTTGGACTGATTTCTACTGTTAAGCTAGTTGAGGAATACTAGACTAAACTGAAGAAAGCTTTGAGTTGCAGAGAGCTATTGTACCCGGAGTATTGTAATTGGTTTGATCATCAATAATACAAGAAAGTTCACATGATCCTTGAGCTATATCAATGGTGAAGTTTTCCTAAATTGTTATTGTTTCTCCTTATGTTTTCCATTATGTCCATCTTTCTCTGATAAAGAAACATAAGTTTTAGATTAGGATTTGCTGTTTCAGCACCCTATTTCTGTCTGTATTTCTTTATGTTCATGTTTTCTTCTGCAAGGTCTGATTGGAAGATTCTTAATTGCCTTCTAGTTACATCTAGCTTGTTGTCTTGGAAATGATTCAATAGAGTGAAACCAAGGAAATTATGTTCATGTTTTCTTCTGCAAGGTCTGATTGGAAGATTCTTAATTGCCTTCTAGTTACATCTAGCTTGTTGTCTTGGAAATGATTCAATAGAGTGAAACCAAGGAAATTACGGTGAGCCCGTTTTCCTTTGAGTAAGACTTGAGATATTGTTTTTAGGATCTTTCTCTAAAGTATGCTTATTAAAGTCTAAACCAAAGAGGTTTATGGTTTGCCCTGCCCTCTGGTTTGCCTTGAAATGTTGCTTTAAAGAGTCTTTGAGAGTTTTCAAAAGCAGATTAGATTGTTTTTGTTTGATCTTAGACCACGCTTGTTGTTATCTTATATGTTTTATTTATATGAAAGTAGTCTTTGATTGCTGGATTGTTGTCTGAAAGGTTGCTTATTAAAGGTTTGCCCAAAGAGATCTATGGTTTGCCCTGTCCTTTGGCTTGCTCCAAACATATACCTTAAAATGCTTTTCTTGTTTAAGTAGAGCTAGAAGACTCTTAACTGAATATAGCTTTGCTGCCTTCACAACTTATTATTGTTTCATATCACAACCTAATCTAAAGAATACATTTGATATAGTTAGCTTGCCCTATGAATACCCTTGCAAAGTTGATGAACAATTAAATCATTTTATGACTCCATAGCCCAATGGATTGATGTTTTCTCACAGTCTATTTGTTCAGTTGAAACATTTCCCCAAACAATCACACCATCGATCCTTCAATTTATCAATTAATCCAACCAAAAACAAAACAACAAGTCCTTAGAACTTCATAACTAGCCTAAAATCTTAAAACAATGAGCATAAAGATATAACATTTGAAAACACCTTTATAGAGAGATCCCTCTCTGAATCCAGGAAGGCTAGGTCCTAGGATTCCAAAGTGGTTTTGATGTGGCCCCTGCAGTGTTTGTTCTTGCCACTCTTGCAAATTAGAGAGAGCCAACAGTTTGAATGGTCTAACCCAGTCGATTTCTTATATGTCATATGAGATTCCGACAAGACAACTAGGATTTTATCATCTCAATCATCTCTATCTAGGTTACATATTTTGATCAGTATTTTATGAAATGTTTTATTAAATTGATTCTACAATTTCGTTTTCTTGTGGGTGATTAGCAGTGGTTTTTACTATGCTCAATCATGAGCTTTTAAACGAGTTCCCCTATTAGTAATTATAGTTATGGGGAAACTAAATTGAGTTACTATATTCTCATAGATAAATTTAGCTACTACTTATTTTGTGCATGACTCAACTAGCTCTGCTTTCACCTACTTTTTTAAATACTACATTATTGTTATAATGTATTTTTCTCTCGTCCATCTAGCTCTTTTGTGAAATGGATCAACAAAGTCGATTTCCCAAATCTCAAAAGGTATGATCGAGTTTATTGAGTGTAGTGGCATATGGTTCTTTGCTAATGGTTGACCTAATATTTGACATATATCACATTTTTAGACTTGCCCCCAACAATCTTGAAATAGAGTCAACCACCATAATACTGCCTAAAGAATCTTCCTTGGAGTAGTGTCACCTTGATAGTCTATGTGATGGGCCTCCAAATTAGACACAAAATTAAGTCCCATCTGACCATCCTTTAACACATTATCCTCTCTTTTTGCATTAGATGACATATTTTTAGCTTTAATATGTTCATTATAAAGGTTTAAAGAGAATTGAATATTTGTGCCTAATATTATTTAGTTTTGTAGAATATTGTGAGAATATTGGGAAGATTATGAAGATTTGGTGGAGGAGATAATATAGGGATTTTCTTCCTGCTACAGGAGGATCAAGATTGGGTAACAAATGAAAAAAATATCATGAAATTATTGACAAATTTTGGATCTCCAGTGATTGAGAAAATCTAGCTATGTATTGCCTGTCATTTAATGCAAACTCATAGTGTTAGGAACTAGATCCAATTTTTGAGGGATTTTGGAGGGGAAAGCTGCCTACTTTCAAGGAGAATGCTTCCTCATCACTTTTTATAAGTACCAATTCTAATTTTCCTCTAGAGGCATTTATTTCTTAGTCTTATTGTGGAGAAAACTTGTTATTTAGAAGCTCCACTTTCATTTCTAGTAGGGATGTACATGGATTGATTCAAATAGTGAAGTTTGGTGCCATTTTTAGCTTCTAAATATTAGTTTACTCCATGGTAATCTAATTTTTCTTGGGATTGGCCATCCCAGGAGCTTCATATACCTCTTGTACAATTTATTTATTTCCTTTGAATGTCTTTTTAGTTTCATCTCTTATTTTTGCATTTACTGTTCATACTTATTTTGTTGTAGGTCATATTGGTTAAATTATTTAAGTGTGTTGTTTTTCAGGTTATTTACATAGTCACAAGAATTATGCATCCTTATATCAGCTTTGAAAAATCATATTCACCATTGATCTACTTGGATTGGTTTACTGGGTCACAAATCTAGAATTTATGGAAGTCCCTTGTAGCAAAATAGTAGTAATTTTATGCTATTTTTTAGAATGTTTTAATGAGCTTAATTTGAGTTTATTCCACTTGTAATGGGTCATAAAAAATTCAATTTAATAAAAAAATTACCCCATATAATTTGCACTTGATTAGGTTAGGCATTTGGTAGGTTAACTAGCTCATTAGTTATTTAATTTCCGGTTCTTAGAGTAGTAGTTTTCTGTTATTTTTTAGCATGTGTTAACAGGGGCATTTTAGAGATTTTTCACTTGGAACAGAGTCCTAGGACATCCTAATTAATAAAATAAATTCCCATATAATTTTCATTTGATTTACTTGATCATTCAACAAGTTATCTCACTCCTGTAAAAAAAACAAGGCCTCTTGTATCACCTCCTGTAACACTCTTGTAGCATGTGTAAAATTGATCATATTTGCTCCAAAAGCTTGGTTTTTGTCTCTTAGGATTGAATCATGATCCCCAAGTTCTAAATATGTGATTGAGTAAGATGAAAAGACCTCTTAGGCCTCACATCTTCTCCATTTCAATTCACCTTTTCATTTAGGATTAGTGGACAGATTCATGACTTGAAGAGCATAATGATGATTTTCATGAAGCACCCAGTGAACTCTATTGAAAAAATATACCTTGAATGCAGTGATTGATGAATGATTTCATTTTATTATAAATTTCCAGAGGAGAACCAAAGTTACACATATTGTTAGAAATTTTAAATCCATGACACGACTCTCCTCCAGAAATTTCTAACAATATGTATAAAAGTGGAAATCTTAGATCTCATTTCATTTTATTTCATACATATTAAACTATGGTTTCCATTTCCAACATTTATATTTATGTTGCATAGAATAGGCTTCCTTTTTATGTACCATTTACACTCTGCAAATAGGTTAATGTTTACATTTATACAAATAGGATTGACAATTACATTCATGCAAAGTATAATAGTGTTTCCTTTCTGCAAAAGTAACTAGGATTTCCTATCTGCAAAAGTAATTAGTTTTCTTTTCTGCAACTAGAATAACATTTCCCTTTCTGCTATTAGTTTAGGTTTTTACTTCATGGAATTCAATTCATTGCATCATATCAATGAAATAATGACACATTTCATGTTGCACATAGTGTCTGCACCTCTTAAGTTTGTATGAACCCTAGGTTGATAATTTAAGTTGGTAGCCTTAGAAGTTGCAACATTCTTGTTGCGATACTAGGGCTCATCACTTTTTAATGCCGTTGTCGAGGAGGTGTCAATGCATGCATTATTTCTTCCCTAGTTGATTCATTTCTTTTACTTTCTACAAAAACACAAAAAAATTGCATTAAGCATTTTTCATTTCAAAAACATAAAATTGCATTGCATCAACATTTTCATTAAAAAAAAATCATAAGTGACAAAAAAAAACTTCAATACCAAACCCCCCCCACTCGATCACATGGTGCAATAAAACCACATCGCCATCCACTTTTGAAGGTAGAATAAGAAGAGGTGGAAGATAAGGTAGAATAAATGGATGGAGATGATGACAATGAAGAATATCCTCTTGGATTTCCCATTCAAGATACTGATATCAATGTTCATATGAAGAACATCCCCCCATATTTCGTTCCCAACTTCCATGGTATGAGGCCAGAGGATATGAAAACCTTTCTCTTTGAATTTGAAATCCTTTGTAGATCTTATGTTTACTTACTAAACTACCAAAAGTTTAGATTGTTTCCCCCAATATTGAAGGATATAACTCTTAAATGGTTCATGAGTTTAGGGACTAATTCAATAAGATCATGGGATGATATGAAAAATTTATTTTTAGAAAGATATAAATATCATGATATCAAAGTATAAATCTTTAGAATGAATAAAATATGAGATGAGAGCCTTGAGGATCTAATAGAAAATTTTATGTATAATGTTAAGAGGACAAAATTACATTATTTAGGATCTAACACACTAAAAACCCTCTTACTTAAAACAATTAGGGATGAGTGGATTGATCTACTTGATCTCATGAGTAAAGGTGATGTATACCAATTATCATTTGAAAAAAATTGTGAAACATGTAAGCACATCTCAAGAGGAAGGGAAAGGGTAAGTAAATCAACATAAAGATTGGTAAGTCAAGATGAACTTGGAAAATTGCTTGATAACTTTAAAACAAAAATTCTTGGCAATCTAAGTGAACACGTAGAAATGTTAAGAATGCAAAATGAGAAAAAAGAAGATACTAAAATTTGTGTTATCCATGCGGAATCACATGCTACTAAATATTGGCCATCATTACCAAAGTTGAATGAAGTTTACTAAGAGGACAATGGAGCAATTCAATCACCAAAGAAACTATGTTATGTAGCTAAAAGAAGACCATGGCAGCCTAGTCAATCTGATATGATGCAAGAACCTAATTCACAATTTCAAGGTTATGCACATCCATATCAAAGTAATTGGAGCACACTGTTTCCTTGGAAACCTTGGTCATCTCAACCCCAAAAATAATCTTTGCAATAAGGTTGGCAAGAACCTTATTGGATAAATCCACAATATCCTCAATATTTTCCTAGTTGAAAACCTCATTGAGGCATCTAGTAGGCCTAAGAAAAGAGAAAAAAATGAAAAAAAAATTTATTTTCTCCATGTATCTCTCTATGATGAATACAGGTGCTCTCCAACCTTTGCAAGCAACAAAAACAAGTTAGCACCAAAAGTAAAAGCTAGTAAAAAATGTAGTCAAAGGAATTCAAACTTGGGCTTTCTCCTCCTTTTATCAGATGCTCCAACAGGACCAAGGCCATGTCAATCGATCACCCTCATCCATTTCCAACATCCACCCATCATTTCCAAGTATTTCCCATTTATTTCCTTCGTTGTCCTAAAATGCTACATGAAGGATTTTGTTTTGCTACAAGAGGAAAAAATACACAAGACATAATATTATTTTTACCATATCTCAAAACCATGCATCCATTGGAAAATCTGTTTCATGGGGAGAAGCATATGGATGATGATAACATGCTCAAGAAATTTCAGCAAATTCTAGTTCATACTTTTCAATAAATTTATCTCCATCACCTACAACCATTTTTTATTTTTTTTCTCTATATTCGTGCATACATTGGCCATTATGGGGAGGTGAATAAGGATGATGGAAACATGCTAAAAAAAATTCAAGTCAATCCAACATACCGTTTGAGAGATATGGATAAATTAATTCTGCTACAAAAGTATTCCAGAATTGCTACAGGAGTGACCAAAATTGCTACAGGATTATGATTAGCATAGAGAGGGGTCATATTCTATGTTTTACTTGGGGGAATGAAAAAATAAGTCTACCACACATCCATCATCCATCCTACACACCCTTTAGTCACTTTTCCATCCAAAAAATCATCTTTGTTCATGAGATAAACCCATTTTCAGCCTTTCTTCCATAATTTTCACCACCATGGAAACTTCTAGTCCCAACCCATGAGCTCACCATGAATTATTAGAGATTTTGAATGCATTGCGTGAATATTATTGTGATCTTGGAGGGGTATGTGTGACTTCTACAGGAAATAATCCAGTCCTGTAGTAGCCTGCACAAACCCTACAGAACCATAGTTGGAGACACTTGACAAAACCAAAGTGAAGACTTAGCCATCCTAAAGCATTTAAGGACCATATTTGTGATCTTGGGAAGTCACATAAATATTCATGAGTTTCTATAGGGTCAATTTTTATCTCTAATAACAACAGATTGATCCACCATTTAAAGAACCTACATCAACATACTTCACTCAGTCAGAAACCTAACAAAAAAAGACATTTTTTTTCAAAGGAAGGCAGAGCATGAAGCAACTAGCATGGAAAATGGCACCTACAAATAGTCACTAGATCAACCACCATTTTTGAAGTATCATGCAGACATCAAGGAAACTAGAGAACATAAGGTAGACACATGTATGCAATATTCTTCACCTTTTCTCTTGAGCATATTATGGTTAGAAGTTTGTTGTCAATGCATAAGAGAGAAGGTTTTTTAGGTTGAAGGTGGCCAACAGTCTCGGCCACCCTTGAAAAATTAAGTGCAGCTAATGCCCTGACTTGGAAAATGAAAAAAAAGGAGGGTGGTGATTATGAGGAGTGGACCAATGGGTATATAAGGGGAAAACATAGGTGGTAGGTGGGGGATATCTCATCCAACACACTAAGTCCACTACTGCAAGAAGAATAAAAGGACAAGTTTGAACTTCATTTATACCAAGATTTCATTCCCAAAATGGTAAGAGAGGCCAACTACATCATTGAGAGCTGAGCTAGCCACCATCAGGGGTCCCTAAGGCTGCTAAATAGGTGCTTCAAGGTTGAAAAATAAAGTGCTACAGGATCAGGACTAGCTACTACAAGAGAAACAAAAATGCTATAGGAGAAACAAAACTGCTACAGAAAGGGACAAATTTTCTATAGGAGAAGACAAAGTGCTACAGGAAAGCTAAAAACAGCCTGATTTTGAGAAACTTTGTCACAAAAACCCTATATTTGAAGAGGTACATCTAAAGAGAAGGGTAAGTACACAAATTTCTCTACCATATGTGGACAAGAAACCTACAAAACGTCTCATTCCTTCAATAATGCATCCTAAAAAAAAATTATGATATCAGTTCAAGAATAAAAAAATGAATTTGAATGTTTCTTTTGAGCTAAGAAAGACTAAAAAGGAAATGGAAATGTTTCTGAGTTGAGTCTAAAGTTTTCCTTCCTCTAACCAGTATGGATAAAATTGCTTTACCCCTATAGTAGATTGGGAGTATTGGTCGGCCAAACTTTGGAAAATCACAATGGCAATCATGGGGGGTTTGGTTTCAACTGAAGAGAGCCCATACACTCATCAAGGATGTGAATTATATTATATGTTGTGAAAACTTGTACCATGAGCAAAATTTGTGGACATAGACAGGGAGATTTTCCTTAAGACAAGCACATGCCTAATTAGAACTTGGAGAAAAGGATAGATCTACAGAAGAAGAAGCTAGAGAAGAAGAGGAAGAGGATGGAGCAAGAGAAGATGTGTGAAAATTACTTTTGAGGTATTTTGGGATGTTAATGAGGCCACCAGGGCCATGAATGAGGCACAATTAGGCCACGAAGTTGCTCAAAGGATAAGCAACACTTTGAGTAAGGGGGTATGACGAGCCTCCAAATTAGACACAAATTAAGCCCCATTTAACCATACTTCAACACATTAAGCCTATATTTTTACATTATATGACATATTTTTAGCTTTAATATGTTCATTAGGAAGGCTCAGAGATAATCGCAGATTTGTGCCTAATATTATTTATTTTTGTAGAATATTGTGAGAATATTGGGTAGATTATGGAGATTCAGAGGTGGAGATAATATAGGACTTTCTCCCTGCTACAGGAGGATCAATATTGGATAATAAATGAAAAAAATATCATGAAATTATTGTCAATTTTCGGAACTCAAGTGATTGAGAAAATCTAGGAACATGTTCCCTACCATTTAATTCAATTTCCTAGTGTTGGGAACTCGATCCACTTTTTGAGGGATTTTGGAGGGGAAATCTACCTCCTTTCAAGGATAATTCTTCCTCATCACTTTGTATAAGTAACAATTCAAATTTTCTTCTATAGACATGTATTTCTTGGTCTTCTCGTGGATAAAACTTGTTATTTAGTAGCTCCACTTACATTTCTAGCAAGGATGTACTTGGATTGATTCAAATAATGAAGTTTGGTGCCTTTTTGAGACAATAAACCATGGTTTCATCCATGGGACTCTGAGTTTCCTTGGGATTGGCCATCCCAAGAGCCTCTGTTACATAGAATTTTGTCACTGTCCCTGCAATCCCCAACTCGCACATTGGAGGGTCATTTCTGTGACCAATACGCAATGTCATGCTTTGAAAATACCATCCTTACATCCCTTTTGATGAAAGAAACATTCTTCTTGTTGACATTTCCCTAAGCAGAGTTGTGAAAATCCCTATTTTTTCCTTGGTGCGAGTAGCCCATTACATCCTCGCGCCGACCTGGAAATTTAACATTGAGCCCGCGCCACTTGGTGCTCTATGCTAGTTAGACACCTGTGCCAAGCTGTTTATGGAATGATTTTTAAAAATAGAGGCGGAGGTTCCATTCTAACCACCTCGGGGATGAGTAATTGGGAGTGGTTGAACTGAAACAACCACAAAATCCTTCCTTTAGTTAGTAGTTTACACCTCCCTTGGAACTCTCCTAAAGGATAGGACTTCCTCCCATCATTGTATGGATCCCAACCTCCTCTTTTCCCTCTATATAAGAAACTATCTCCTTTGGTAGAAGCTAGCTGAACACATTATAGAAAAATAACTGAATAGCTCAACTAGAGAATTATACTATAGTTAAGCTGCTAGAGGAGATAGAGTAAGAAATATTGTATTGAGAGAGCTCAAGTTGATGACTTCTAAGAGACCTTGAGTCTGAATTCCTTGACTGATAGTTGAGACGTGTTTCGTCTGAACCCCGCTGGAGGAGATCACAACGTAAAAGCATTGGTTTTACTCTTCCTTCTACTCATTAATGTACATGACTACTGTTTGGTTCCACTATTGTGTTATGATGTTTATTTGATACGATATGTTTAGCCCTCTTTGACTGGCTAATAGTTGTGAGTGAAACTACGCTGCTATATGTTGTTCTTTTCCTTTGTCTTATGTACATGTATTTGGGCTTGACAGCGAATGGATCGTGACTTGTCAAGGTAAGAGCAAGAGACCACTACTCTTTCTGCAACATCGACAGTGTTGGATTCAAGGTAGGTCAATCTACCATGTCTTTTGTTCATTCATTAATTAGGAAGCAACACTTTAGCGTGTCCTTTTGTTACTAAACCCACCTAGGGCTAGAGGGATCGTCTCTGTCCGCAGAGAGGATTTACCTTCATAACAAATTGGCGACTCCGTTGGGGATCAGTGCGAGTTTTCCGTGTCATCCTGTTGGGTCGGTTTCCATTCTTGGTTTAGTTATCTATCTTTTTTCTGGTTTGATTGCTGAGTTTCCATTCTCTGTTCAGCTCTAGAGAGTCAAGGTTGACTTCTGTTCATTAGGTTAGGGTTTTTCCTCTTTTTCCTTTAGGTTTCCAGCTTGGCGCATTTTTTTTCTGGATAGTCGCGTCGATTGGCGCACGTTGCTCTTTTAGCACTCGTTCCAACCTCTTTATGGTGTGGATTATAGCCATATAGTCGCGCCCATCCCTGTAGGTTTTGGATTGACCCCCCTAATGCGTTTTTTGATCATTTGTTCTTGCCTTTGGGTTATTTTTGAGTGTGTTTAAGACTTTGGAGACTGTGTATACTACTGTAAACTTGTTTCTCTCAGTTGTTTGTCCATTATCTTATCAGTGTCAGTTAAGACCTTAGGGTTTCTAGGTGTTCTTGCACACCGATCCTTTTGTTCGAGAACAAGCCTCTTTTATTGTTGTTAGTCTCATTTTGGGTTTTTAGACTGAGTTTTCTTGATCCTTTTGTTTTGTTGATTGAATGGTCTTTTCATTTTTTCGATTAGTCCTTCTTCTTCAACACTTTGAGCATTGGTTGCTTTGCTTGTTTGGATCGTTTTGAGAACTCTCTTTCTCATTTGAAAGCTTGCTCCATTAGCTTGCATGTTTTGTGTCTATTTAACTTTGGTTGAGTCATTTAATTTCACAACTTTACATTCGCAAAACTCAAACTAGTGTTTATTTTTTATTCCATTGAATTAGTACAATGTGTGCTTCATTTCATTGAAAAAATAAAAAAATATCTTTGCATTCTTTTGTTGCATTGAAAATGAAACGTTCCTTTACATAACTAGTATTTGTTAATCTAGGAAGGAAAATCATTTTCTCTTGATTGCATTAAGAGAATTAGAATTTTCTTCACATATTTTTCTTTCTTTCTTGCAAAAAAGATTTCTATCCTTCTTCTAGCTAGCATTCATCGAATTGAAATGATATTCATTTGCATATAGCTTGCATCTAGGAAGTTGAGCTTCACATTCGATAGGGCCTGAAATTGAAACATAATTCAAGATTAAATTTAAAATTTACTCAATGAACCTAAGGCAACATTGGAACCTAACAAAAAATTTCTAGTGGTCTAGGCTAGAGACGTGTTCTGGCGTCTTAAAATCTAGTAGTTGTCACTCACCTTTTGGCTTCAGACAACACTAGTACGGATTTGTGCTCCTCGTACCGTCGCGTATATAAAGGGAGACCCCTCTAGGTTGAAATCCTTTATCCATAGGCAGCCGAGTCTGCCGCTTGGTAACCATGATACACCGAACACAACATTCGGGGATACTACCTGCACGTACGTCACGTCCTTGTTCATTTCTGTTTCATTTGATCACCAAGGTGTGTATGGCAGTTCATGGAAACCTGGTACACCCTCTTGCTTAGAATTACGGAGTATTCATTTCGATATTTTCGTGAATATTTAAATAAGATAAGAGATCATTGAGCACTTGTCCTTTCATGCTCGTTTCAAATTGAAAGTGACTAGAGTCATCTTTTGTTTGTTTCTTGACTCTTAAAATATGAAACAACAAATTTTGGTTTCAGTGTTATAAAATTAATCACCTACGATTACACGCCTATTAAAATTTTGTTACTTGGTTTGATTGATTTCCTTGATTCTTGATTTTGGTACCTTCGATTGGTTATCTCTTTTCCTTCTTGTTTTGATTTACAGTCAAAGGCAGAACATCCAGTTTCATCGTCCTCACTGCCTCCTAGTGATGATTCGTTACCAGAAGTTTCTTTTGAAACTCCTCAATCCACTAGGTCTGCCAAGTTTTCGCAGCCTATTCTACCGTCTATCCATCCCCTTGCTACTCGATCTCCGCTTGATGAGCCAGTTGAGTTCAATTGGCCTCCTTCAAGTTCTTGGTCTAGTTTTGGGGACGAGGGAGAATTTCCTCCTCTCACGTCTGGATCACCTTTTGTTGCTGCTACGGTACCTCCTAGTCCCCGTAGTCTTTTCAAAGATCTTACGGAAGACTCAGATATGGATTCTTCCAGTCCTATTGGCAATGACGGAATGCCTGTATCCACAGGAGAATATCAACTCTTTCTTGAAGACCTTTCTCATGCCTCTGTCCAATCTTCTTCACCTTCAGTATCACTTCCAGCTGGCTATAGGTCTCTGAGTCAGATTATGTCTGGTGTTGCGTCCATTGCATAGTCCAGCACAGTAACTCCTCCTCGGAGTTCGGTCCAATCTTCATCAGTACCGTTACCCTCGGCATCAAATCCGTTGGTTACTGTTACATCTGTTCCAGTCCAACCTACAGTATGTGTGGCTTCTAGTTCATTTTCAACTATTCCTGTGATTCCTAGCGGTTTCACTTTTGAAGAATATCTGTTAGTTGTTCAACAACAGAATTCTCAGGGTTCTCAATAGCCCCCTCCTCCTAGAAATCATTGTTTTCATCACTATGATGTTGTTGGTACTACCATATATGAATATCTGCATCATTATGATGACCATGGGAATCCAGTTTATATGCCTCCTATAGATCCTTATCTGGCCAGTTATGATCCTTATTAGTCTATTACTCATTTGGGACCTACTTTGCCTGTGCAATCCTTTCGCTTACAAGGAAAACCCTTTGAGGGACAACCTTCAGCTCAGTAGGGCCCTATTTTTGGTTCACAAGGACAACCATACGGTCCACAAGGCCAACCTTTACAAGGACAACCTTTGGTCCAACATGGACAACCCTCTGGTCTCTCGGGTCAACCTCTAGTTCAAATTGGATCATCTTTTGGTCCTGGGGGGCAGGTTTATCCATCACAAGGACAACCTGTTGCACCTCAATCACAGCCACACGTGCAATATGGCCCACATGTTGTGCAACCAAGACAATCCTATGGTCCTTCTCTAGGTCAACCTGGTCATCAGGGACATCCTGGACCGTCTCAACCATCAGGCCAACCTTTACCACAAGGTCAACCTAGTGGCCCTCAACAACCATTTCAACAACTGGTTCAACCAGCTTAGTAGTCATTGCAACCTGCCCACCAGCAGATTCCTTCGTTTCCACAGCCAGTTTTACCTGTTTACCCTGCCCAGCAGCCTGCTCAATCTACTCCGCAAGGTCAACCTGCACAACCGCAGGGCACTTATTACCCTCAAGCTTCACATCAATCGGTATACAGAACACTCCAGATTCCATACCCTCAAAATCAACCAGTATATAGCGCACCTCAGATTCCTTACCCTCAAAATCAACCGGTATACTAGCAACCTCAATATCAACCTGTGTATCAGCAACCTCAAAGTCATGCTTACATTCCACAACAAAATTCTTATGCTACTTAGAAAGGACCTTAGTGGTTTCCTTTGACTCAATATCTTGGTCCTCAACCCCCGTATCAACCGAATTATCCTGTTTCTAATCCCTATGATCCGAATTATTCAGGATAGAATGTATGGGGATAGAATTTCGCTCGGACTGGGTGGAATGTACAGACAGGTCCTTATCAAAGACCTCCTATGAATTTTAACACTCAATTACCGTTTCTTGCTACGTTGGAATTACCCAATGTGTCGAAGTTGACGAAAGATCTTATTCCTCATAATCCATGTTGGCCTCTGGTTCCGACCAAGATTCCTGGTGATTGTCCTAAATTTGAGGGTAAACCTGGTGAAGAACCCCAAACGCATGCTATGACATACCACTTGTGGTGTTCTTCTAATTCTTGGGTTGACGATTCTATTCGTCTTCTTCTTTTCTAGTAAACTCTTACTGGTGCCGCTGCAAAGTGGTACATTGAGCTGTCTCGTGGAGTTTTCCAAGATTTTAATTCTTTATCCATGACATTGCTTACACATTTTCAGTTACCGATCCGCTATGAGACCGAGATGCACCTCATCACTTCATTGAAACAGGACCAAGCTACTCATATTTCAAATCATATTCATGAGTGGCAGCGTCATCGTCGCATGATCAAATTTGAGATACCTGATTAGCTTCTGACTCATTGGTTCACTACCTCCTTTGTCAATCAGATTGCCAAAGACATAGCTATGGGGGCATGTGTAACCTAGGAACAAGCCATTGCTTATGCCCAGTACCTTGATCTCGTGTACTCTTAGTTGGGCACTTTGTATGATATCTTACCTGATGCTCCTTGACCTGGAACTTATAAATTGTTAGCGACTCCATCCTTTGATGGTATTATTGGTTCCATATCAAAGAATTCTCAGAAGTCTTCTTTATCCAACTCTGGGAAGCAGAAGTCTACTTCTTCCAATAATGTAGCTCCTTAGTCAAATTCAAATTCTGGTGCACCTGCAAAAGTGAATGCTGTTCAGGCCAATCCTACAGATAACACTTCCAAAGGTAAGAAGAAGGGTAAAGGTAAGGCCAAAACCGATACCCCAAAACAGGATTCTCCAAAACCTCGTTCTGCTAATAGTTCTCAATGTAAACCGAAGTATCATTGTTTGATTTGTGATGATGATCACTTCACCAAGGATTGTCCTCGACGGTCTGAAGTGAGTCGATTTCTCAAAGGCACCCAAGGAGCTTTGGCCATTCTTAAAGAACTCTTCCCTTAGCAGACTCAAACGGTAGAGAATCCTCAGTACTCTACTCCATATGGTTCGCAAGTGTTCAAGATGAACAGTTCTACACCTGTTTCTATTGCTACTCGATCGAAAGATTATTCTGGTTCGTGTCAGGCAGTGAGGAAAGAGATCGCTGATGGTTCTCCTCCCCCTCCTATTTCTGGTCCTCTTGGGATTGAACGGCCTAAAAATGAATCCGTTGTGTGACCACCTTCCAAAGGTGTCCTCCGTAAGTCTTCGTATAATCCCAACGCTGGTGCCTCTCAACATTACATTATTGTTGAATATTTGGCTTAGGCGCCATCCGCAATGTCTGTGTTAGAAGTAATTCGGAGTTGTCCTTCACAACAGAAATCTTTGCTATCTACAATAGGTGGGATTGATCCTACTAGTTTGCTCACTTTCGATTTAAAGAATTTCGTCCCACTACTCCTACACCAAATTGCAATTATCATTCAAGTTGGTATTAATGGTTTGAATATTCACCAGGCTATCGTGGACGAGGGTGCATCTACTTGTTGGAAAGCCATTGGTTCTCCAGCTTTTACTTCATCACCCAATGCCCTTGAAGCATTTGATGGAAGAGAATATAAACCTCTTGGAGTTATCGCTAGTTTTCCGATCACATTGGAAGGGAAGACAGTCAATGTCGAGGTCGAAGTTGTTGATGCAAAACTCAATTATAATATTCTCCTCAGTCGCAGTTGGAATCATGCCATGTTGTGTGTTTTGTCCACTCTCTTTCGTGTTTTGAAGTTTCCGCACGAAGGAAATATTATTACTGTTGATCAATTGTCTTTTTTCACTTCTTCTTCTGAGAAAAACGTTCTGTACGTGGACAAGATTCCTACTTCTTATGAGAGTGTCGGGCCAGGCCTTTTCAAGGATCCTGCCCTCATGGGTGTTTTTCCTCTTCCACCACCAAACAATGTTCAGGTCAATATGATTTCTGGCACCGATGACCCCTGGATTATCCCTTCTCCTGAACAGAATGATTCATATGGCGATTCAATGCCTTTGAGTCCGATTGAAATTGATTATTGTGAAATCATTACTGCATTGCCTTTTGATTCTAATTCTACTCCTTCGAGCGTAACTCTTGACATCTATTCTCATTCCCCTTGGCTTAGTGATTTTTATTCACTGGATCCTTTGAAAGAAATGTTTCCTTCTAATGAGGCTATTGTGGAAACCCTGTCTCTTGAGAATCTACCTTGGGATGATGATGATCATCGTTCCTCGTTTCTACCAAGTCTTAGGGCCATGTCTACCTATCTTGAGTGTTTTGCCTCTCAGGTTCCTTCTCCTCCACTTCAAACACCTATTCAAGTCCATGATATTTTTTCGGAAGGTAACTTGAGTAACATTACTCAAACGATGCCTATCGAAATTTCCATTAAACAGGGAATCGTCGAGAACATCCATATTGGGGTTACTTGTTCTTCTGATGAAGTAAAAGTCTATACTAGCCTTTTCTGCAAATTCCGTGATGTCTTTGCATGGTCCTACGTAGAAATGCCTGGCACTGATCCTAGCATCGTGGTACATGAAATTCCTACTTACCCTGGTTCGAAACTTGTTCGTCAGCGTCTTCGTCCAGTGCATCCTAGGAAAGCTGCTGCCATTAAAGCTGAAGTGGAAAAGATTCTTAAAGCTAGTTTCATTTATCCAATTCCATTGACAGAATGGGTCTCTAATATTGTCCCTGTAGATAAGAAACATGGCACTATTCATGTCTGTGTTGACTATCGTGATATCAATCGAGATTGTCTTCAGGATAATTATCCCACTCCATTCATCGATCAAATAATTGACCACTGTGTTGGGAGCGAGATTTTTTCCCTTATGGATGGTTTTTCAGGTTATAATCAGATCAATATTCTCCCGAATGATCAAAACAAGACTGCCTTTATCTATCCTTGGGGTACCTTTGCATATGAGAAGCTTCCTTTTGGTTTGAAGAATGTCGGTGCCACCTTTCAGCAAGCGATATCTTATGCCTTTCATGATATTCACCACATCTTTCAACCTTATCTAGATGACCTACCAGCTCATTCAGCTAAGTGTAGAGATCATCCTGACCATCTTCGTCATATTTTTCTTCTTTGTAGACACTACAACATTCAGCTTAATCCGCACAAGTGTGTCTTTCGCGTCGATTCTAGTAGACTATTAGGGTTTATCATTTCCAAAGACAGAATTTTCCTGGATCCTCTCAAGGTTGAGGCTATTATTAATCTCCCCTCTCCTTCCTCATTGCATCAGTTGCAGAGTTTACAAGGGAAAGCTAATTTTCTACAACGTTTTATACCTAACTATGCAGAAGTAGCTAAAGGATTCACATGATTGTTAAAATAGGGCGTTCCTTTTTACTGGGATGAGATTGCTCAGAACTATTTTGACGCGTTAAAACATTGTTGGTCAATGCTCCTCTCCTCCGCCCTCCCAATTATCATCGTGATTTTTCCCTTTATCTAGCTGCCGCATTCAACACGATTTCCATGGTTTTGGTACAAGACGATGATGACAGTCATGAACATGTTATTTATTACTTGTCTCGTAACCTTCTTGACATTGAAACACGTTATTCTTACGTTGAGAAGTTAGCATTGGCTGCTGTTCAAGCTGTTCAACATTTTCGTCATTATATTCTTTTGTGTACAGTGACTGTGATTTCTGAATGCAACCCCATGACCTACATATTGTCTTGACAATTACTGGGGGGAAAATACTCAATGTGGATTGTTATCCTCCAAGAGTTTGATTTGGAATTTACTACTGCCAAATCTAAGAAGTCATTGGTCTTTGCCGATTTACTTTGTTCTCTCCCTTCTGACTCTTCTCCTTCTCGTTCTGAGGACTTCATTCCAGACGATTCAATTTTCTTGATTAGCACCCTCGATCCTTGGTATGGTGATACCATCGTCTATCTCCAGACTTCATCTTTCAGATTTGAGTTAATGAAGGATGCCCGTCGAGACATCCGCCAACAGTCAGAACCTTATTGTATCGTTGGAGATACTCTCTATCGTATTGGAGTCAATTCCATACTCCGACGATGTTTGAATCTCGAGGAAGCCGAGAAAGCTCAGAATGATTGTCACAGTGGTGCTTGTGGCAGTCACATGTTTGGTTATTCTACTACACAAAAAATTCTTCATGCTTTTTATTTTTGGCCTTCCATTTTCAAAGACTGTATTGTCGCAGTTCGTAAATTCCATGATTGCCAAATTTATCAACACAATTTGCATGCGCCACCTTTTCCTCTTCATCCTGTCATTACCGTTGGTCCCTTTGCGAAATGGGGCATTGATTTTATAACATGTAACCCTCACTTGGGCGGGGGGCATGCTTATATTATCGTAGCCGTGGGCTACTTCACCAAATGGGCCGAAGCAATGCCTACACTTGGCGCTAACAGTAAGACAACTGCTCAGTTCATATTCAATCATATTATTGCTAGGTTTGGTGTCCCTCAAGCCATCATTACCGATCATGGTTCCCATTTTCAGCATTATATGGTGGCGGAGTTGACTTCTAAGTTGGGTCTACGTCATGACAGATCAATGCCGTAGTGCCCTCAAGTCAATGGCCAGGTTGAAGCTGGGAACAAAGTTCTTGTCAAAATGCTTTAGCATACGATTGGGATCCACAAATCAAATTGGCATCTCATGTTATTTTTGGCTGTTTGGGCATACTGAACCTCAGTGAAAAACGCCATTGGGTTTACTCCTTTTTAGTTGGTTTATGGCCTAGAAGCTACTCTCCCAATTGAATGTGAAATACCTTTGCTCAAATTGGCTATTGAATTACTGCCGAATACTTCACCAAAAGAAGAGCGTCTCCTTTATTTAGAAAGACTGGATGAAACCCACCGCTTTTCTGCTTTTGTTATCGAAGCACAAAAAAAGTGTGTCAAATCTCATTTTGATTAGTCTGTTTCCCCTCGTTATTTCATTGAAGGATATCTCGTCCTCCTGTATGACCAAGCTCGTGATAAGCTAGGGGCAGGGAAATTTCAACCTATGTGGCATGGACCCTACATCATCAAATGTGTGTTGTAGAATGGGGCCTATGAGCTAATTGACTACAGAGGTCATCCTCTCGAACAACCCAGAAATGGGTTGTATCTCAAAAAATATTATGTGTGAGTCATTCATGCGTAATAGGTGTACATAGGTGTTGTTTTCATTTTTTGTACATGTTTTTGGGTTTGGTGTGCTTTGTGAGCGTTTTCCTACTTATTGGGTCTTGCTTATTGTGTAGATGTCTATTACCCCTTATGTCGGTTTCGCGGATGGTGCTTCCCGCAGTACCAGGAATTTGTCTTTAGCAGCCTGGGTAATCTATGATCCTGCTGGTGAGTTGATATATCTGCAAGGTATTTGTCTAGGGTGAACTACAAACAATGTTGTTGAATATAGTGCTGTCATTGAGCTATTAACCGAGGCAATCAACCTCGGCATACGTGCGTTGCTTGTAAATATAGATTCATAGCTTGTTGTTCTGCAACTCAATAATCATTATTTAGTTAGAAATCCGCACATTCTGAGATTGTATTTACGTATTCGTTTGTTGCAAAGAAATTTTGATTTTATTACATATCAACATATTCCTAGACGAATGAACACATTAATTGATATAGTGGCTAACATTGTATTAGATAGACATTTGCATAATTTGTAAAAACATCATCATATGTAAAAGATCCATGTAAGGAAATATATATATATATATATATATATATATTGCATGTTTGCAACTGTGTGCATCATAACGTCAAAAAATATATGTATGTTTCTGTTACATCCTGAGACATCATGTCTCACAAAATATGCAGATAAAATAAACCTAGGTGTTTAATCAACATGATGCTCGTGATAACATGTCATGGCCCGTACTAGCCACCTCAGCAAGCGGTGAATTCGGCTAGGCACCCCTACGGTATGCCTCTGGTAGGCACGAGGAACATCATCAAAACGTGCATAATCTGGGACTCCTCGGGTGATCCCCTCCAGATTGCGCAATATCTCATCTTCCTCGCCACCCTCACCTTGAGGGTCAAAATCACGAGGGATTCGCCTCGCTATCGGTGACATACCGACAGGTCTCTCTGGGCCAACATTTTCATCACATGGATTTAATGTCAGAACATGCATAAATAAAAAAATCATAATACTCATAAAACTTAAAAAATGAGTCTCCCCCAAGTCTTCATCCCAATCTTCTCCCTCCGGGAGTGGGAGGTCCAGATCATCAGTGAAATCTGTGCCAGAGTAGGGCTAGTCCTCCACGACAATCAATTGTCAATGGAGCCAATCAAAAAATTCTGGCCTCCAGGACATTTGTTGGCTGCCCCTACCCTTGGCATCAGTGCTTCCCATCGAGCCATCTGTGGTTCTCTCGCTGGTGTTGTCGGAACTATGACCTCCTATCGCTGAAAAATTGGTAATCGTTCCAAGAAGAATGATACTAGGATAGATCCATAACCAAATTGTTTCAGTTTGGTCTTCTTGCATTTGGTTAGTTGGCGCTTCATGTTTATGGTCATGGCCTCTGCCTAGTTGTAGATGGTCAGAGCCATGCAGTCCAAAACAAGAAGCAACTATGTCTTTGTTGCTTCATGTGGTGCTTGTGATCCCGCGACCCATGTGATGGTATGCAATACCACGCGTAGTGTCAAATTTGGGATAGTTTGTATATCAAATTTCCCACTACCTGAACCCTTTCGTGCTCCTCGACATACCCTGTCTATTACCATGGTCATGTTTTCCATGCAGGGCCGAGTGCCGGTTAGGAGTGGTGCTGCACCTCTTCGCAATAATCCTGTGATGAAGTACACGTCCGAGACATCAATATCAAGTTCTTGATCTCGAAGGATGAACTTCTCTTGATTTTCATCCCATATACTGATCAGATACTGTAGTAATTCTGGTTGGGCTTGGAGACATGGTGTTAGGAAGAATTTTTTCAAACCACAGTTTCTGAGGGCTTCCATAACTCCCTCATTTTCCATGGCTAGCTCATATTCTTCACTATGTTCTCATTCTTTCCATTCAATAACCATTTTGCCTCTTTCTATTTGCAAACACACACATATGAGTGGTATTAGTCAATTTCAACCCTTAAATTTGTAAACAATTGGAGTATTTGATGCATATTTTTTGCTAGAAATGGTTTGCGCCATTGGCAACAGTCGCACCAATGGGCACGCCCTAGTGTTAAAAATTGGGCAGTTGGCGCGACTCCATGCTCGAAACCTGTGCCAACTGCGCAGCCCTAATTTTTACATTTCCTCCTCCAAAATTTGAAATTTACAATTGCAGGAAGCAAGAAATAGCTTATAATGACAAGAGGAATCTCAGCTCTTACCTAGAGTTGACGAATTTACAATTGATCTACTGGATTGGCCGCTATCGTCACCACAAGATTGCACAGTAAAATGGGTAACTATTGCTCCATAAGAGGTAAAAAGAGAAAAGTAATTATTTTTACCATTTTTGGCATTTTATAACTTTTTCACAACCCTAATTAGGTTTTAAGGCATGTTTTTTCGATTATTTTTATATTATTTTTGAAAAGTAGGTTTTACACATGTCTCTTGTGCAGTAACAGGTTTTCACGTGACAATGATGAAGTAATGAGTTATATTTTATACTTTTTCGGACTTGGTAAAACACGAAAAAGTCACTACTGGTGTCACCTTTCAGCTCTTTTCTAACTCTCTAAAATTGAAAATATTGTCGAGATTATTGTCATTTTGAACTCATTAAATGGCTGCGAAATGATATCTACCCAATATACATTTAACCCTTTTTTGGGCTGGGATAGGTTATTTACGGAAAAGGAATACCTTAGCCTATCGCGATTAAGAGGTTCTCGTAGACACAATTTTTTACCTTTTCGGATCTGTGAGACTACCTACGAAAAGGGACTGCTGGAGTTTTCTTTTCTGCCTTCTTTTCAAACTCTCTAAACATGAAAAGATGCCGAGTTCTCCCTTTGTTAGACTCGTTAAACCCTGATGACATCAGACTTCGTCACCATGACATTATTTCGAGTTCCTCCTTCCTAGGGCTCGTAAAATGCACTAGGTTGGATTTGTCCGAAGGAAAAACTTACAGTACAAGCATATGCTAACCCCTTCAATCTTGATTTAAAAAATAATTGGGGTACTCGCCAGAAATGGTGGGGGAAAATGGAACCAAGTTTTAGTCATGCTGGCAGTATGTCGCTCTTGAATATGGCACTTGTCTGCATTCATGTCAGGTTGGGGACATCTCATTTTGTCATTTTTGCCTCCATGGGTTTGGGTAATCTCTTTTGACCTCTCATCTGCTCTTTGCCATGTCATCATGACCTCAGATCCTTTGATGTCAAATACTGCCAAATCTAGTGTCGTGCTGTTGATATGTTCAAGAGAAGTTTGCCTCTACAGTTGTCAACCTTCCTCTGATCTTCTGTTGGTCCTGATCCACTTTCATCATGTTCCTCTATCTTGTGTCGATGATGTGGGAAACATTATGGCCCTCCTTTGACCAAGTCACTTCCTGTCGGCTTCAGCTCATTATCCAGGAATTTGATCTAGAGACTCCCTTTTGGTACCTTGGAGCCTGCATGTCTCAATGGCAGGTTTTTCGCATTCGACGCAAGGTTCACATCATTGGCCTTCGATCGAGTGACTCTGCGGATGTTCGACGTCAGATCCTTTTTCACATTCTGTAGATTGTACCTTTTGTACCTTGAGGGCCATTGTCATTATTGATGGTTTCTCTCGCGTTTTCTAACAAATTTCGTCATTGGCTGGTAATCAGACGATTTTCCTGCATGTTCGACTTCAACTCATACATTTGCATGCTCGAAATTGTACTTGTTCGGGTCAAGATGGAGCACAGGACCCTAGATTTTGTTTGATAAACTCTAGGCTACATATTTTTGTGGATTATTATGTCTTATTGCTTGACTCTTTTGATTGGATGGCTGCGACCATACCTGAGTCTATTTATTGATCCTTCCTACTGGATGGCTTTTTCCATACCTTGTATCTCAGTTTTTTGTATACTCTATTATCGATGGCTGCACCCATGCCACATGATTCTTGTATCACATATATCAGTTGTATTTGTAATCGTAGGTCTTCTGACAACAGTGTTTGGTTCGAACGCATTCTCATAAAGCATTTCACCCCTCCCCCTCTCTCAGACTTCATACTTTAGGGGGCATCTGTTACACAACATTTTGTCATTGTCCCTGCAATCCCCAAATCGCACATTGGAGGGTCATTTTTGTGACCAATACGCGGTGTCTTTCTTTGAAAATACCATCCTTGCATCCCTTTTTATGAACGCAACATTCTTCTTGTTGACATTTCCCTAAGCAGAGCTGTGAAAATCCCTATTTTTGCCTTGGCGCGAGTAGCTCGTTACGTCTTCATGCCGACCTAGAAATTTAACATTGAGCCCATGCCACTTGGCGCTCTATGCCAATTAGACACCTGCACCAAGCTATTTATGGAATTTTTTTAAAAAATAGAGGCAGAGGTTCCATTCTAACCACCTCAGGGATGAGTCATTGGGAGTGGTTGAACTGAAACAACCACAGACTCCTTCCTTTAGTTAGTAGTTTCCACCTCCCTTGGAAATCTCCTAAAGGATAGGAATCCCTCCCACCTTTGTAGGGATCCCAAACTCCTCTTTTCCCTCTATATAAGAAACTATCTCCTTTGGTAGAAGCTAGCTGAACACATTATAGAAAAATAGCTGAATAGATGAACTAGAGAATTATACTATAGCTAAGCTGCTAGAGGAGATAGAGTAAGAAAGATTGTGTTGAGAGAGCTCGAGTTGATGAATTATAAGAGAGCTTGAGTCTGAATTCCCTGACCAACAGTTGAGATGCGTTTCATCTAAACCCCGTTGGAGGAGATCAACATTTCAAAGCATCAGTTGTACTCTTCCTTCTACTAATTAATATACATGACTACTGTTTGGTTCCACTATTGTGTTATGATGTTTATTTGATATGATATGTTTAGCCCTATTTGGTTGGCTAATAGTTGTGAGTGAAACTATGCTGCTATATGTTGTTATTGTTCTTTGTCTTATGTACAGGTATCTGGGCATGACAGCAGACGGATCGTGACTTGTCAAGGCAGGAGCGAGAGACCACTACTCTTTCTGCAACATCGACAGCATTGGATTCAAGGTAGGTCAATCTACCATGTCTTTTGTTCATCCATTAACTAGGAAGCAACACTTTAGCGTGTAATTTTGTTACTAGACCCACCCTAGGGCTAGAGGGATCGTCTCTATCCACAGAGAGGATTTACCTTCATAACAGCCTCAGATCCCTCTTGTTCAATTTCTTTATTTCTTTTGAATGTCTTTTTCACCTGCATCTCTTATTTTCGCATTTACTATTCATGCCTCTTTTGTTATAGGTCATATGGGTTAAAAAATTGAATTGATTAGTTTATAAGGTTATTTATAGAGTCACAAGAATTATTCATCCTTAGATAAGATTTTAAAATTCATATTTATCATTGAGCTAGTTGAATTGGTTTACTAGTTCACAAATCTAGAATTTCTCGAAGGAACTTGTAGCAAAATATTAGTAATTTTATGCTATTTTTTATAATATGTTAATGAGAATCATTTGAGTTGATTCCACTTGTATTGGGTCATAAAAACATTCACATTAATACAAATATTTACCCCATATAATTTTCACTTGATTAGGTTAGGAATTTGGTTGGCTAACTAGCTCAATAGTTCTTGAATTTCCGAATTTCAGATTAGTAATTTTCTACTATTTTTTAGCATGTGTTAACAGAGTTATTTTGGAGATATTTCACTTTGAAGAGAGTCCTAGGACATCCCAATTAATAAAAAAAAATTTCCCATCTCATTTTCATTTTATTTACTGGGGCATTCAACAAGTTATCACACTCCTGTAGCAAAACAAGGCTTCTTGTAGCGCCTCCTGTAACACTCTTGTAACACATGTAAACTTGACTATATTTGCTCAAAAATATTGGTTTTTTTCTCTTAGGCTTGAATCATAACCCCTAGGTTCTGAATACATGATTGAGTAAGACCAAAATTCCTTTTAAACCATGCCTCTTCTCCATTTCAATTCACCTATGCAGTTTGGATTAGTGGAAAAATTCATGAATTGAAGAGCATAATGATGAATTTCATGAAGCACCTTGTGAACTCTATTGAGAAAATCTATCTTGAATGCAGTGTTTGAATAATTATTTTATTTTATTTCATACATCTTAAGCTATGGTTCCCATTTCCGTCATTGATGTTTCTATTGCATAGAATCCACTTCCTTTTGATGTACCATTTACACTATGAAAATAGGTTAATGTTTACAATTCTACAAATATGATTAACATTTACATTCATGCAAAGTATAATAGAATTTATTTTATGCCAAAGTAACTAGGATTTCCTCTCTGCAAAAGTAATTATATTTCTTTTCTGCAAATAGAGTAACATTTCCCTTTCTGCAATTAGTTTAGGATTTGATTTCATGGAATTCACTTCATTGCATCATATCAATGAAAGGAGGACACATTGCATGTTGCACATATTGTGTCAACACCTTTTAAGTTTGTACGAACATTGGGTTGATAATTTAAGTCGGTATCATTTGGATTTTTAAATTTTTTGTTGCAATACTGAGGCTCATCAGTTTCTGTGCTCCTCTTTTATGAGATTAATTGAAGGTGGAGTCCCTTTCATGTTCCAATGCACATCTTCTGAGTATCTCATTTTCTCCTAGCTTTAATAGTTGACCATTTATTAATGAAAATGGTGTTGCTTTAATTGCTATTATCTTCTTCTTTTTGTTTGTTAGCCCATCAGATACCTTCCATTTGTGAAAATTTATGTGATTTTTGCAAACTCCAAAGGGACTTCTTCTACTTTAAAGCGACGAGAATTCGATAAATTTTCCTCCAGGTCTGTCAATTCCACCCCTACCTATAATCGGGATGGATGGATAGCCTTGATATTATTCTTACTCGGCCAAACAATGAATTCAAATTCGAATTCTTGAAAAAATAATATCCATCGAAATATCTCACCTTAATGGACCAAATTATTAACAAGATATATCAGAGCTTGATGATTTATAAAAAACATGAATGGGTTAGCAAGGAGATAATGACAAAATTTTTGAAGTGCAAAGATCATGGTGAGCGCTTCTTTTTCATTTATTGAGTAATTTATTTCGACCTTATTTAACTCTCAATTGGAATATGCATTAGGATAGTCTATAGACACATTGTATGGTTGTGTAAAAAAAACCTTGAACACCACATTATAAGCGTCAAAATGAACATGAGTTTTTTTAGACCAGTTGGGGAATTTTGAAATGGGTGCCTCAACTATATTTTTCTTTAGTAACTAGAATAATTCCTCGCATTTTGATGTCCATACATATGGAACATACATCTTGTTGAGATTGCAACAAGATGATGAGCTTAGTGAAAAGAGTCGCCTTCACTAAGTGGGCCCGCAAGATATTTTTGGCGCAAGTCTATTTTTATACATGTCAATCATATTCTATGAGTTGCAGGATGCTATTTGTGGATGGTTGGTCAAGTTGGAAAAATATATGGACTTCTATTTTTAGACATATTTGGTGGAATCTATTTTTAGATTGCGAGTCTAAAAATAGATATGTTGAATAGTATTAGCTCTTAACAATATTTGGACAATAAACATTAACTTATTCTCTTGGAGCACTTCAGTTAAGTGCACAGATGTGGAATAGAAGCTGACAGAAGGAATTACACTATTCCTAAGGGTTAAGTGGAGCTATTGCATGGAGACTTCAATTAGAACTCATGTGACAGAGTTTGGTGGAGTTATTGAGGTAGTTGGTGGAGTTGTGTTCAGTTTAACTTAGTTAAAAATAGTTGAGCTAGTTTTATCTAGTCTAACTGATTGATACACTAGTGAGAGTGGTGTGAATTAATTATTAATTAATTCACTAATTATTAACTCGTTAATCAACTGAAGAATACATTAGTTAACTACAGTGCATGGACAGTTTCAATGGAGACCAGTGGAGAGGTAGGTGAAAGAGCAGGTTGACTATCAGTTGTGACTATAGTGTTGCATGATTTGCAACACCCAGTGATTGGAGATGCCAATGAGGATTGTGTGAGAAAGGCTGGACCAATTTGAGTTCATTCAGAGCCAATATTTAGCAGGGATTGAGCAGTAGAGGCAGGCTAGCAGGTGGCGAAGATCGATGCATGGATTTGCTAGATCGGGCTAGATTAGTGTGTAGCGATTTTATTGTATAGAGAGATTGATATGATCAGCTTTTGTACGAGGATTTTTACATGATCTCAATGACATATATTATATACAGATAGTTTGGGTTTTTAACTTCAGGCTTTCTCGTTAAAACACTGTGTTCATATGTGTGAATTTTTATGGTTTAAATGTGTGCATACAATTGATTTAATTTGCGCAAGTAATGATCAACAGTAGAAGAGATTCTGTATTGTGCATGAAGTCAAATAGTGTGTGATCAGGAGAATATTGGATGTATAACGCATTAGTTATATAATTTATACATGGTATCGGAGCAGTATTGATCATTGGAGCAATTGTAAAGCATTGAAGCAGTTGAGTTTTGTGCTGGTGGAATTCGAATTTGCAGTAGTGTTTTCTTGGTGTCGAAGTTGAGATGTATTTCAATGGATTGCGATTGGAGTATGCCCTTGAGGGAAGCTCCAGTTATATTACATGGAAGGACATGATGGAGGCAGTGCTGGAGGACAATGGGTTGAAGGAGTTCATAGATGCAGAAATTCCAAAACCTGCTTCTAGCAATGCTGCCACACTTGACACATGGCAAAAGAAGATAGAAAAATGTCGAAGGATTCTGTTGGAAGGTGTGAAGGATCGCATAGTGTCCAGCCTTCATGGTAAAGCTTCTCCATTCTTGATGTGGAAAGCTTTGACAAACTTTTTCCAAAGCAAGATAGAGTAAGAAATATTGTGTTGAGAGAGCTCGAGTCGATGACTTCTAAGAGAGCTTGAGTCTGAATTCCCTGACCAACAGTTGAGACGCGTTTTGTCTAAACCCCACTAGAGGAGATCACAATGTCAAAGCATCGGTTGTACTCTTCCTTTTACTCTTTAATATACATGACTACTTTTTGGTTCCACTATTATGTTATAATGTTTATTTGATACGATATGTTTAGCCCTATTTGGCTGGATAATAGTTGTGAGTGAAACTACGCTGCTATATGTTGTTCTTGTTCTTTGTCTTATGTATAGGTATCTGGGCATGACAGCAGATGGATCGTGACTTGTCAAGGCAGGAGCGAGAGACCACTACTCTTTCTGCAACATCGACAGCATTGGATTCATGGTAGGTCAATATACCATGTCTTATGTTCATCCATTAACTAGGAAGCAACACTTTAGCGTGTCCTTTTGTTACTAGACCCACCCTAGGGCTAGAGGGATCGTATCTGTCCACAGAGAGGATTCACCTTCATAACGGCCTCAGATCCCTCTTGTTCAATTTCTTTATTTCTTTTGAATGTCTTTTTCACCTGCATCTCTTATTTTCGCATTTACTATTCATGCCTCTTTTGTTATAGGTCATAGGGGTTAAATAATTGAATTGATTATTTTATAAGGTTATTTATAGAGTCACAAGCATGATTCATCCTTAGATAAGCTTTTAAAATTCATATTTATCATTGAGCTACTTGAATTGGTTTACTAGTTCACAAATCTAGAATTTCTCGAAGGCACTTGTAGCAAAATATTAGTAATTTTATGCTATTTTTTAGAATATGTTAATGAGAATAATTTGAGTTGATTCAACTTGTATTGGGTCATAAAAAAATTCAAATTAATAAAAATATTTACCCCATATAATTTTCACTTGATTAGGTTAGGAATTTGGTTGGTTAACTAGCTCAATAGTTCTTGAATTTCCGGATTTCAGATTAGTAATTTTATACTATTTTTTAGCATGTGTTAACAAGGTTATTTTGGAGATATTTCACTTGGAAGAGAGTCCTAGGACATCCCAATTAATAAAAAAAAATTCCCATCTCATTTTCATTTTATTTACTTGGGCATTCGACAAGTTATCACACTCCTGTAGCAAAACAAGGCTTCTTGTAGCACCTCCTGTAACACTCTTGTAACACATGTAAACTTGAATATATTTGCTCCAAAATCTTGGTTTTTTTTCTCTTAGGCTTGAATCATAACCCCTAGGTTCTGAATACATGATTGAGTAAGACCAAAATTCCTTTTAAACCATGCCTCTTCTCCATTTCAATTCACCTATGCAGTTTGGATTAGTGGAAAAATTCATGACTTGAAGAGCATAATGATGAATTTCATGAAGCACCTTGTGAACTCTATTGAGAAAATCTATCTTGAATGCAGTGATTGAATAATTATTTCATTTTATTTCGTACATCTTAAGCTATGGTTCCCATTTCCGTCATTGTTGTTTCTATTGCATAGAATCCACTTCCTTTTGATGTACCATTTACACTATGAAAATAGGTTAATGTTTACAATTCTACAAATAGGATTAACATTTACATTCATGAAAAGTATAATAGAATTTATATTATGCAAAAGTAACTAGGATTTCCTCTCTGCAAAAGTAATTATATTTCCTTTTTGAAAATAGAGTAACATTTCCCTTTCTGCAATTAGTTTAGGATTTGATTTCATAGAATTCACTTCATTGCATCATATCAATGAAAAGAGGACACATTGCATGTTGCACATATTATGTCAACACCTTTTAAGTTTGTACGAACATTGGGTTGATAATTTAAGTCGGTATCATTTGGATTTTCAAATTTTTTGTTGCAATACTGGGGCTCATTAGTTTGTGTGCTCCTCTTTTATGAGATTAATTGAAGGTGGAGTCCCTTTCATGTTACAATGCACATCTTCTGAGTATCTCATTTGCTCCTAGCTTTAATAGTTGTCCATTTATTAATGAAAATGGTGTTGCTTTAATTGCTATTATCTTCTTATTTTCCTTTGTTAGCCCATCAGATACCTTCCATGTGTGAAAATTTATGTGATTTTTGCAAACTCCAAAGGGACTTCTTCTACTTTAAAGCGACGAGAATTCGATAAATTTTCCTCCAGGTATGTCAATTCCACCCCTACCTATAATCGGGATGGATGGACAACCTTGATATTATTCTTACTCAGCCAGACAATGAATTCAAATTCGAATTCTTGAAAAATTAATATCCATAGAAATATCTTACCTTGATGGACCAAATTATTAACAAGATATATCAGAGCTTGATGATTTATAAAAAATATGAATGGGTTAACAAGGAGATAATGAAAATTTTTTTGAAGTGCAAAGATCTTGGTGAGCGCTTCTTTTTCATTTATTGAGTAATTTATTTCGACCTTATTTAACTCTCAACTGGAATATGCATTAGGATAGTCTATAGACTCATTGTATGGTTGTGTAAAAACAACCTTGAACACCACATTATAAGCATCAACATGAACATGAATTTTTTTAGACCAGTTGGGGAATTTTGAAATGGGTGCCTCAACTATATTTTTCTTTAGTAACTAGAATAATTCCTCGCATTTTGATGTCCATACATATGGAACATACATCTTGTTGAGATTGCAACAAGATGATGAGCTTAGTGAGAAGAGTCGCCTTCACTATGTGGGCCCGCAGGCTATTTTTGGCGCAAGTCTATTTTTAGACATGTCGATCATATTCTATGAGTTGCAGGATGCTATTTGTGGATGGTTGGTCAAGTTGGAAAAATATATGGACTTATATTTTTAGACCTATTGGGTGGAATCTATTTTTAGATTGCGAGTCTAAAAATATATATGTTGAATATTATTAGCTCTTAATAATATTTGGACTATAAACATTAACTTATTCTCTTGGAGCACTTCAGTTTGATGCCTGGATGTGGCACATGCAGCTGAAAGAAGGAATTACGCTATTGCTAGGGTCTAAGTGGAGCTATTGCATGATGACTTCAGTTAGAACTCATGTGAGTGAGTTTGGTGGAGTTCATTGAGGATTTGATGGAGTTGTGTTCAGTTTAACTTTGTTAAACATAGTTGAGCTAGTTTTATCTAGTCTAACTGATTGATACACTAGTGAGAGTGGTGTGAATTAATTATTAATTAATTCACTAATTATTAACTCGTTAATCAACTGAAGAATACATTAGTTAACTACAGTGCATGGACACTTTCAATGGAGACCAGTGGAGAGGTAGGTGAAAGAGTAGGTTGACTATCGGTTGTGACTATAGTGTTGCATGATTTGCAACACCCAGTGATTGGAGATGCCAATGATGATTGCGTGAGAAAGGCTGGACCAATTCGAGTTCATTCAAAGCCAATATTTAGTAGGGATTGAGTAGTAGAGGTAGGCTAGCAGGTGGCGAAGATCGGTGCATGGAATTGCTAGATCGGGCCTGATTAGTGTGTAGCGATTTTATTGTACTGAGAGCTTGATATGATCAGCTTTTGTATGAGGATTGTTACATGATCTGTATGACATATATTATATATAGATAGTTGGGGTTTTTAGCTTCAGGCTTTCTCGTTAAAACACTATGTTCATATGTGTGAATTTTTATGGTTTCAATGTGTGCATACAATTTATTTAATTTCCGCAAGTAATGATCAATAGTAGAAGAGCTTCTGTATTGTGCATGAAGTCAAATAGTGTGTGATCAGGAGAATCTTGGATGTATAATGCATTAGTTATATAATTTATACATGGTATCGGAGTAGTATTGATCATTGGAGCAATTGCAAAACATTGAAGCGGTTGAGTTTTGTGCTGGTGGAATTCGAATTTGCAGTAGTGTTTTCTTGGTGTTGAAGTTGAGATGTATTTCAATGGATTGCGATTGGAGTATTCCCTTGAGTAAAGCTCTAGTTATATTGCATGGAAGGATAGGATGGAGGCGGTGTTGGAGGACAATGGGTTGAAGGATTTCATAGATGCAGAAATTCCAAAACCTGCTTCTAGCGATGTTGTCACACTTGATGCATGGCCAAAGAAGATAGAAAAATGTTGAAGGATTCTGTTGGAAGGTGTGAAGGATCACATAGTGTCCACCCTTCATGGTAAAGCTTCTCCATTCTTGATGTGGAAAGCTTTGACAGACTTGTTCCAAAGCAAGATAGAGTAAGAAAGATTGTGTTGAGAGAGCTCGAGTCGATGACTTCTAAGAGAGCTTGAGTCTGAATTCCCTGACCAACAGTTGAGACACGTTTCGTCTAAACCCCACTGGAGGAGATCACAATGTCAAAGCATCGGTTGTACTCTTCCTTCTACTCATTAATATACATGACTATTGTTTGGTTCCACTATTATGTTATGATGTTTATTTGATACGATATGTTTAGCCCTATTTGGCTGGCTAACAGTTGTGAGTGAAACTACGCTACTATATGTTGTTCTTGTTCTTTGTCTTATGTACAGGTATCTGGGCATGACAGCAGACGGATTGTGACTTGTCAAGGCAGGAGCGAGAGACCACTACTCTTTCTGCAACATTGACATCATTGGATTCAAGGTAGGTCAATCTACCATGTCTTTTGTTCATCCATTAACTAGGAAGTAACTCTTTAGCGTGTCCTTTTGTTACTAGACCCACCCTAGGGCTAGAGGGATCGTCTCTGTCCACAGAGAGGATTTACCTTCATAACAACCTCATATCCCTCTTGTTCAATTTCTTTATTTCTTTTGAATGTCTTTTTCACCTGCATCTCTTATTTTCGCATTTACTATTCATGCCTGTTTTGTTATAGGTCATATGGGTTAAATAATTGAATTGAGTAGTTTATAAGGTTATTTATAGAGTCACAAGCATGATTCATCCTTAGATAAGCTTATAAAATTCATATTTATCATTGAGCTACTCGAATTGGTTTACTTGTTCACAAATCTAGAATTTCTCGAAGGCACTTGTAGCAAAATATTAGTAATTTTATGCTATTTTTTAGAATATGTTAATGAGAATCATTTGAGTTTATTCCACTTGTATTGGTTCATAAAAAAATTCACATTAATAAAAATATTTACCCCATATAATTTTCACTTGATTGGGTTAGGAAGTTGGTTGGTTAACTAGCTCAATAGTTCTTGAATTTCCGGATTTTAGATTAGTAATTTTCTACTATTTTTTAGCATGTGTTAATAGGGTTATTTTGAAGATATTTCACTTGGAAGAGAGTCCTAGGACATCCCAATTAATAAAAAAAAATTTCCCATCTCATTTTCATTTTATTTACTTGGGCATTTCACAAGTTATCACACTCCTATAGCAAAACAAGGCTTCTTGTAGCACCTCCTGTAACACTCTTGTAACACATGTAAACTTGACTATATTTGCTCCAAAATCTTGGTTTTTTTAATCTTAGGCTTGAATCATAACCCCTAGGTTCTGAATACATGATTGATTAAGACCAAAATGCCTTTTAAACCATGCCTCTTCTCCATTTCAATTCACCTATGCAGTTTGGATTAGTGGAAAAATTCATGACTTGAAGAGCATAATGATGAATTTCATGAAGCACCTTGTGAACTCTATTGAGAAAATCTATCTTGAATGCAGTGATTGAATAATTATTTCATTTTATTTCGTACATCTTAAGCTATGGTTCCCATTTCCTACATTGTTGTTTCTATTGCATAGAATCCACTTCCTTTTGATGTACCATTTACACTATGAAAATAGGTTAATGTTTACAATTCTACAAATAGGATTAACATTTACATTCATGCAAAGTATAATAGAATTTATTTTATGCAAAAGTAACTAGGGTTTCCTCTCTACAAAAGTAATTATATTTCCTTTCTGCAAATAGAGTAACATTTCCATTTCTACAATTAGTTTAGGATTTGATTTCATGGAATTCACTTCATTGCATCATATCAACGAAAGGAGGACACATTGCATGTTGCACATATTGTGTCAACACCTTTTAAGTTTGTACGAACATTGGGTTGATAATTTAAGTCGGTATCATTTGGATTTTCAAACTTTTTGTTGCAATACTGGGGCTCATCAGTTTGTGTGCTCCTCTTTTAGGAGATTAATTGAAGGTGGAGTCCCTTTCATGTTCCAATGCACATCTTCTGAGTATCTCATTTGCTCCTAGATTTAATAGTTGACCATTTATTAATGAAAATGGCGTTGCTTTAATTGATATTTTCTTCTTCATTTTCTTTGTTAGCCCATCAGATACCTTCCATGTGTGAAAATTTATGTGATTTTTGAAAACTCCAAAGGGACTTCTTCTTCTTTAAAGTGACGTGAATTCGATAAATTTTCCTCCAGGTCTGTCAATTCCACCCCTACCTATAATCGGGATGGATGGACAACCTTTATATTATTCTTACTCAGAGACAATGAATTCAAATTCGAATTCTTGAAAAAATAATATCCATCGAAATATCTTACCTTGATGGACCAAAGTATTAACAAGATATATCAGAGCTTGATGATTTATAAAAAATATGAATGGGTTAGCAAGGATATAATGACAAAATTTTTGAAGTGCAAAGATCATGGTGAGCGCTTCTTTTTCATTTATTGAGTAATTTCTTTCGACCTTATTTAACTCTCAACTGGAATATGCATTAGGATAGTCTATAGACTCATTGTATGGTTGTGTAAAAACAACCTTGAACACCACATTATAAGCATCAACATTAACATGAATTTTTTTAGACCATTTGGGGAATTTTGAAATGGGTGCCTCAACTATATTTTTCTTTACTAACTAGAATAATTCCTCACATTTTGATGTCCATACATATGGAACATACATCTTGTTGAGATTTCAACAAGATGATGAGCTTGGTGAAAAGAGTCGCCTTCACTAAGTGGGCCCACAGGCTATTTTTGGTGCAAGTCTATTTTTAGACATGTCGATCATATTCTATGAGTTGTAGGATGCTATTTGTGGATGGTTGGTCATGTTGGAAAAATATATGGACTTCTATTTTTAGACATATTGGGTGGAATCTATTTTTAGATTGTGAGTCTAAAAATAGATATGTTGAATATTATTAGCTCTTAATAATATTTGGACTATAAACATTAACTTATTCTCTTGGAGCACTTCAGTTAAGTGCACAGATGTGGAATAGAAGCTGACAGAAGGAATTATGCTATTCCTAAGGGTTAAGTGGAGCTATTGCATGGAGACTTCAATTAGAACTCATGTGACAGAGTTTGGTGGAGTTATTGAGGTAGTTGGTGGAGTTGTGTTCAGTTTAACTTATTTAAACATAGTTGAGCTAGTTTTATCTAGTCTAACTGATTGATACACTAGTGAGAGTGGTGTGAATTAATTATTAATTAATTCACTAATTATTAACTCGTTAATCAACTGAAGAATACATTAGTTAACTACAGTGCATGGACAGTTTCAATGGAGACCAGTGGAGAGGTAGGTGAAAGAGCAGGTTGACTATCAGTTGTGACTATAGTGTTGCATGATTTGCAACACCCAGTGATTGGAGATGCCAATGAGGATTGTGTGAGAAAGGCTGGACCAATTTGAGTTCATTCAGAGCCAATATTTAGCAGGGATTGAGCAGTAGAGGCAGGCTAGCAGGTGGAGAATATTGGTGCATGGTTTTGCTAGATCGGGCCTGATTAGTGTGTAGCGATTTTATTGTACTGAGAGCTTGATATGATCAGATTTTGTATGAGGATTGTTACATGATCTCTATGACATATATTATATACATATAGTTGGGGTTTTTAGCTTCAGGCTTTCTCGTTAAAACACTGTGTTCATATGTGTGAATTTTTATGGTTTCAACGTGTGCATACAATTGATTTAATTTCCGCAAGTAATGATCAACAGTAGAAGAGATTCTGTATTGTGCATGAAGTCAAATAGTGTGTGATCATGATAATCTTGGATGTATAACGCATTAGTTATATAATTTATACATGGTATCGGAGCAGTATTGGTCATTGGAGAAATTAAAAAGCATTGAAGCAGTTGAGTTTTGTGCTGGTGTAATTCGAATTTGCAGTAGTGTTTTCTTGGTGTCGAAGTTGAGATGTATTTCAATGGATTGCGATTGGAGTATGCCCTTGAGGGCAGCTATAGTTATATTTCATGGAAGGACAGGATGGAGGCGGTGCTGGAGGACAATGGGTTGAAGGAGTTCATAGATGCAGAAATTCCAAAACCTGCTTCTAGCGATGCTGCCACACTTGACGCATGGCAAAAGAAGATAGAAAAATGTCGAAGGATTCTGTTGGAAGGTGTGAAGGATCACATAGTGTCCACCCTTCATGGTAAAGCTTCTCCATTCTTGATGTGGAAAGCTTTGACAGACTTGTTCCAAAGCAAGATAGAGTAAGAAAGATTGTGTTGAGAGAGCTCGAGTCGATGACTTCTAAGAGAGCTTGAGTCTGAATTCCCTGACCAACCATTGAGACACGCTTTGTCTAAACCCCACTGGAGGAGATCACAATGTCAAAGCATCGGTTGTACTCTTCCTTCTACTCATTAATATACATGACTACTATTTGGTTCCACTATTATGTTATGAGGTTTATTTGATATGATATGTTTAGCCCTATTTGGCTAGCTAATAGTTGTGAGTGAAACTACGCTGCTATATGTTGTTCTTGTTCTTTTTCTTATGTACAGGTATCTGGGCATGATAGCAGATGGATCGTGACTTGTCAAGGTAGGAGCGAGAGACCACTACTCTTTCTGCAACATCGACAGCATTGGATTCAAGGTAGGTCAATCTACCATGTCTTTTGTTCATCCATTAACTAGGAAGCAACACTTTAGCGTGTCCTTTTGTTACTAGACCCGCCCTAGGGCTAGAGGGATCGTCTCTGTCCGCAGAGAGGATATACCTTCATAACATCCTCATATCCCTCTTGTTCAATTTCTTTATTTCTTTTGAATGTCTTTTTCACCTGCATCTCTTATTTTCGCATTTACTATTCATGCCTGTTTTGTTATAGGTCATATGGGTTAAATAATTGAATTGAGTAGTTTATAAGGTTATTTATAGAGTCACAAGCATGATTCATCCTTAGATAAGCTTTTAAAATTCATATTTATCATTGAGCTACTCGAATTGGTTTACTAGTTCACAAATCTAGAATTTCTCGAAGGCACCTGTAGCAAAATATTAGTAATTTTATGCTATTTTTTAGAATATGTTAATGAGAATCATTTGAGTTGATTCCACTTGTATTGGGTCATAAAGACATTCAAATTAATACAAATATTTACCCCATATAATTTTCACCTGATTAGGTTAGGAATTTGGTTGGTTAACTAGCTCAATAGTTCTTGAATTTCCGGATTTCAGATTAGTAATTTTATACTATTTTTTAGCATGTGTTAACAAGGTTATTTTGGAGATATTTCACTTTGAAGAGAGTCCTAGGACATCCCAATTAATAAAAAAAAATTTCCCATCTCATTTTCATTTTATTTACTTGGACATTCAACAAGTTATCACACTCCTGTAGCAAAACAAGGTTTCTTGTAGCACCTCCTGTAAGACTCTTGTAACAAATTTAAAATTGACCATATTTGCTCCAAAATCTTGGTTTTTTTTCTCTTAGGCTTGAATCATAACCCCTAGGTTCTGAATACATGATTGAGTAAGACCAAAATGCCTTTTAAACCATGCCTCTTCTCCATTTCAATTCACCTATGCAGTTTGGATTAGTGGAAAAATTCATGAATTGAAGAGCATAATGATGAATTTCATGAAGCACCTTGTGAAATCTATTGAGAAAATCTATCTTGAATGCAGTGATTGAATAATTATTTCATTTTATTTCATACATCTTAAGCTATGGTTCCCATTTTCGTCATTGTTGTTTCTATTGCATAGAATCCACTTCCTTTTGATGTACCATTTACACTGTGAAAATAGGTCAATGTTTAAAATTCTACAAATAGGATTAACATTTACATTCATGCAAAGTATAATAGAATTTATATTATGCAAAAGTAACTAGGATTTCCTCTCTGCAAAAGTAATTATATTTCCTTTTTGCAAATAGAGTAACATTTCCCTTTCTGCAATTAGTTTAGGATTTGATTTCATGGAATTCACTTCATTGCATCATATCAACGAAAGGAGGACACATTGCATGTTGCACATATTGTGTCAACACCTTTTAAGTTTGTACAAACATTGGGTTGATAATTTAAGTCGGTATCATTTGGATTTTCAAATTTTTTGTTGCAATACTGGGGCTCATCAGTTTGTGTGCTCCTCTTTTATGAGATTAATTCAAGGTGGAGTCCCTTTCATGTTCCAATGCACATCTTCTGAGTATCTCATCTGCTCCTAGCTTTAATAGTTGACCATTTATTAATGTAAATGGTGTTGCTTTAATTGCTATTATATTCTTCTTTTTCTTTGTTAGCCCATCAGATACCTTCCATGTGTGAAAATTTATCTGATTTTTGCAAACTCCAAAGGGAATTCTTCTACTTTAAAGTGACGAGAATTCGATAAATTTTCCTCTAGGTCTGTCAATTCCACCCCTACCTATAATCGGGATGGATGGACAGCCTTGATATTATTCTTACTCAGCCAGACAATGAATTCAAATTCGAATTCTTGAAAAAATAATATCCATCGAAATATCTTACCTTGATGGACCAAATTATTAACAAGATATATCAGAGCTTGATGGTTTATAAAAAATATGAATGGGTTAGCAAGGATATAATGACAAAATTTTTGAAGTTCAAAGATCATGTTGAGCGCTTCTTTTTCATTTATTGAGTAATTTCTTTCGACCTTATTTAACTCTCAACTGGAATATGCATTAGGATAGTCTATAGGCTCATTGTATGGTTGTGTAAAAACAACCTTGAACACCACATTATAAGCATCAACATGAACATGAATTTTTTTAGACCATTTGGGGAATTTTGAAATGGGTGCCTCAACTATATTTTTCTTTACTAACTAGAATAATTCCTCGCATTTTGATGTCCATACATATGGAACATACATCTTGTTGAGATTGGAACAAGATGATGAGCTTAGTGAAAAGAGTCACCTTCACTAAGTGGGCCCGCAGGCTATTTTTGGCGCAAGTCTATTTTTAGACATGTCGATCATATTCTATGAGTTGCAGGATGCTATTTGTGGATGGTTGGTAAAGTTGGAAAAATATATGGACTTATATTTTTAGACATATTGGGTGGAATCTATTTTTAGATTGCGAGTCTAAAAATAGATATGTTGAATATTATTTTCTCTTAATAATATTTGGACTATAAACATTAACTTATTCTCTTGGAGAACTTCAATTAAGTGCACAGATGTGGAATAGAAGCTGACAGAAGGAATTACGCTATTCCTAAGGGTTAAGTGGAGCTATTGCATGGAGAATTCAATTAGAACTCATGTGACAGAGTTTGGTGGATTTATTGAGGTAGTTGGTGGAGTTGTGTTCAGTTTAACTTAGTTAAACATATTTGAGCTAGTTGTATCTAGTCTAACTGATTGATACACTAGTGAGAGTGGTGTGAATTAATTATTAATTAATTCACTAATTATAAACTCATTAATCAACTAAAGAATACATCAGTTAACCTTAGTGCATGGACAGTTTCAGTGGAGACCAGTGCAAAGATAGGTGAAAGGGCAAGTGTGACTATCAGTTTGGCAGTGAAACTATGATGCATGTTTGCGACATGATGATTAGAAATACCAATGATTGAAAGGCTAGACAATTCAGAGTTCATGGAGCCAATATTTAGCGAGGGGATTGGCTTGATGAGCGGGCTGGCAATTAGAAAGATGGTGCATGGTTGCTAGATCGGGTATAGATAAATTATTAGCCAGCGATTCAGCGATTGTATTGTACGAGAGCTTGAAGTCAGATTTTGTATGAAAGATTGTTACATGAAATCTATGACATATCTTCATATACAGATATTTAGGGTTTTTAGCTTGAGGGCTTTCCTGTTTACAACCATGTTCATGTGTGTAATTCTGTGGTTTCAATGTGTGCATCTGATTGATTTAATTTCCATAAGTAATGATCAACGATGAAGAGATTTTTTATTATTATTGTGTGCATGAAGCTAAAATAGTGTGAGATCAGGATAATATTATACATATAACACATAAGTTATATAATTTATACATGGTATCGGAGCAGTTGATCATTGGAGGAGATTGCAATTATTTAAGCGGTTGAGTTTTGTGCTGGTGGAATTCGAATTTGCTGCAGTGTTTTCTTGGTGTCGAAGTTGAGATGTCTTTCAATGGATTGCGATTGGAGTATGCCCATGAGAGCAGCTCGAATTTTATATTTCATGGAAGAATGAGGATGGATGCGGTCTTTAAGGACAATGGGTTGAAGGAGTTCATAGATGCGAAATTCCAAAACACTGCCTCTAGCAATCTTCCCTTGCAAGCGCATGGCAAAAGAAGATAGAAAAATGTCGAAGGATTCTGTTGGAAGGTGTGAAGGATCACATATTGTCCAGCCTTCATGGTAAAGCTTCTCCATTCTTGATGTGGAAAGCTTTGACAGAATTTTTCCAAAGCAAGAGCGACCAGAGGAAGTTGGTGCTCAAGGATAAACTTAGGAAGATAAAAAAGGAGAAAGGCGACAGTATACCCAAGTACCTCACGAAGTTTTTCCAGTGCAGGGATGAGCTGGGAAGTGTGGGGGTTACTGTAGATGAAGAGGAGTTGGTGAGCTTGGCTCTCCATGGGCTTTTGAAGAGTTGGCATTCCGATGAGGACTCTTTCAATGGTTGGGAGAAACTGCCAGGATGGGAGCGACTTTGGTCGGATCTTGTGCAGGAGGAGATAAGGCGGAGTACCAGGGATGGATCTTCATTGAAGAATGAAGATGAAGAAAATTTCACTTTGGCTGCCATAGAAAGGAAGGGGAAGAGCAAGAAGAATGTTTCTCAATCTAGTGTGAAAGGCAAGAAGCATGACATGTCCAAGGTGAAGTGCTTTCACTGTCACCAACATGGACATTACGCCACTAATTTTCCACAGAAGAAGAAAAATAAGCAGGTTGCTGGATCTTTAGCTGGAGAGGCCTTAGCCTCATAGTTTGAGCTGTATTTTTCGTTGATCTCATGCTTGGTCTCAAGTAATGGGTTCAGTGTGGTTTCTTGACAGTGGTGCATCTTTCCATATGACCGGAGACAAAGATTTGTTTACTGATTTGGATGAGAAGGATCTTGGAGTGCACATTGAGATGGGCAATGATGGTAGATACAATGCAACTAGTATTGGGACCATTTCCTCTGAGAGGGAGTCTGGAAAACCTTTCATCTTGAAATATGTCATGCATGTTCCAGGATTGAGGAAGAATCTTATCTTTGTGGCGATGTTGGAAGACAAGGGATATGATGTTGTCTTTAGCGAGGGAAAGGCTTTCCTACGTAGTAAGGCAAATGGTGAAACTCGGAGGATAGGGGTTCAAGTTAAGAACCTTTATCAGTTGCAGGTATATGGCTGTGCAGCAATGGCAGGCAAGGCTGAAGGAGTGGTGAGCTGGGATGAGGGAGAGCTATGGCACAGGAGATTGGGCCATCTTCACCATGGTGCTTTGAAAATTTTGCAGTAGATTTCTATCGGGCTTCCCAAAGATACACTTGCGCAGTCAGATCAGTGCAAGGGATGTACTTTGGGAAAATTTTTGAAAGCCACCTTTCATGAGAAGGATAATCACGCCACGACGATCCTTGAGAGAATTCACACAGACGTGTGTGGACCTTTATCAGTGGCTTCGACAACAAAGCACAGGTATTATGTGATATTTTTTGAAGATTTTTCTCGTAAGTGCTAGATCTTCTTCATGCAGAAGAAGAGCGAGACATACTCAAAGTTCTGTGAGTTCAAGGCACTGGTTGAGAAATAATCGAGGAAGCAGGTGAAGGCTCTTAGGAGTGATAATGGTGGTGAATTCATCTCTGGTGAATTCAAGGACTTTTGTAGCGCATAAGGAATTCGAAGAGAACTCATATCACCTCATAACCCACAGCAGAATGGGGTAGCTGAGCATGGGTGATTTTGTATGATCAGGGCCTTCCCATACACTTGTGGGCTGAAGCATGCAATAATTTGGTTTATGTGCAAAACCGTTGTCCTCACAGAATACTTGGCATGAGTACACCCGAAGAGGAATTTTCTGGTAAGAAGCCTGATATTTATCATTTGAAGATTTTTGGCTCCCTGTTTACATTCATGTGACGAAGGATGCTAGGAAGAAGCTGGAGCCAACCGCAGAGGTTGGGATATTTTTGGGGTACACTGATACACCTTACAACTATTGTGTGTATTTTCCAGACAGTCAGAAGACTGTTGTGCGATGGGATATCAAATTTCATGAGGAGAAAGCCATGAAGTGTTCGCTTGAGAGGGAGCCACACTTGCATGCAGATGAGGAGCTATTAGTTCCTAAGGATGAGCCTCGGGATGTGGATCAGCCACAAGAGGAGGTTCATGGAGTGGAAGAAACCACTCATGCAGCGCAACCATTAGAGGGCAGAAGTGCACTACAGAAGCTTAGCGACTAAATCTTGATGCAGAGAAGATTGTAGGAGCACCTACATCATAGCGCAGACAGAGATAGTCACCTGACCGATATAATGGATACATGGCTCTGATGAGCAAGTGTATCGTGACAGAGCCATCCTCTTTTGAGGAAGCTGTGGAGGACCCTGCATGGGTAGATGCCATGGTGGAAGAGTTTGATTCGATTGTCAGAAACAGTGCATGGGAGATTGTCCCAAGGCCGGAAGGGAAATCAGTGGTAGGTTCGATATGGATCTACAAAGTGAAGAAAGCAGCTGATGGGAGTGTGGAGAAGTACAAGGCAAGATTTGTTGCCCGGGCTCTCCACGGATTAGGATTCGACTGAAACGTTTTTTGTCGCAAGGTATTCTTCCATACGGAGCATCCTTGCTCTCTCGGTATAGATGGGTTGGCACATTCATCAAATGGATGTGGCTACCGTTCCTCAACGGAGTCATTGAGGAGGAGGTGTACATAGAGTAGCCCGAAGGTTTCGAGATCTTCAGCAGTGAGTCACATGTGTGCAGGCTCAAAAGAGCGCTGTATGGGTTGAAACAAGCACCTCGTGCTTGGTACACATGGATAGACAGTTATTTCACCGGTCTTGGATTCACCAAGAGTGAGGCGGATCCGAACCTATACCAGATTGTGGTGGAGGGTAAGTTGCTGATCATTGTATTTTATGTAGATGATTTGATTTTGACGGGTGATGAACAGTTGATACTCTCATGCAAGGCTGATCTTGTAAAAGAGTTTGAGATGAAGGACTTGGGCCTCCTTCATTATTTCCTAGGATTGGAAATTTGGTAGCGTAGTGATGGATTGTTTGTGTCTCAAGGCAAGTATGCCCGGGAGATACTGGAGAAGTTCAACATGCATGGCTGTAAGCCTATCAACACTCCTCTTCCTGGTGGTTGGAGGAAATAGGATGCTACATCGGCAGAGGTAGTGGATGCCACTATTTACCAACAGTTGGTGGGGTCGCTTATGTATCTAGTCAAAACACGACTTGACATATGCTACGCTGTTAACCAACTTTCACAAGCTATGGTTAAGCCTACCAAGCTCTTTTGGAAGGCGGGCAAGCATGTATTGAGATATCTCAGAGGCACATTAGGATATGGATCTTGGTACAGACAGGAGGATGAGTTGAGGCTGCATGGCTTCACGGACTGGTATCATCATATTAGAGATTGTGTTCAGCGGAAGATCATGTTACTTTCTTACATTCCTATGGAGGATCAAGATGCTGATATCTTGACGAAGGTGCTCACAAGGAGCAAATTCGAATACCATAGAGGCAGGATCGGGGTGGAAAATAATCCCTATCTTGTTGAGAGGGAGTGTTGAGATTGCAACAAGATGATGAGCTTAGTGAAAAGAGTCGCCTTCACTAAGTGGGCCTGCAGGCTATTTTTGGCGCAAGTCTATTTTTAGACTATGTCTATTTTTAGACATGTCGATCATATTATATGAGTTGCAGGATGCTATTTGTGGATGGTTGGTCAAGTTGGAAAAATAGATGGACTTCTATTTTTAGACATATTGGGCGGAATCTATTTTTAGATTTCCAGTCTAAAAATAGATATGTCGAATATTATTAACTCTTAATAATATTTGGACTCTAAACATTATCTTATTCTCTTGGAGCACTTCAGTTAAGTGCACAGATGTGGCACAGGAGCTGACAGAAGGAATTACGCTATTCCTAAAGGTTAAGTGGAGCTATTGCATGGATACTTCAGTTAGAACTCATGTGACAGAGTTTGGTGGAGTTATTGAGCTAGTTGATGGAGTTGTGTTCAGTTTAACTGAGTTAAACATAGTTGAGCTAGTTGTATCTAGTCTAATTGATTGATACACTAGTGAGAGTGGTGTGAATTAATTATTAATTAATTCAATAATTATTAACTCATTAATCAACTGAAGAATACATCAGTTAACTACAGTGCATGGACAGTTTCAGTGGAGACCAGTGGAGAGGTAGGTGAAAGAGCAGGTAGACTATCAGTTGTGACTATAGTGTTGCATGTTTTGCAACACCTAGTGATTGGAGATGCCAATGAGGATTGCGTGAGCAAGGCTGGACCAATTTGAGTTCATTCAGAGCCAATATTTAGCAGGGATTGCGCAGTAGAGGCAGGCTAGCAGGTGGTGAAGATTGGTGCATGGATTTGCTAGATCGGGCCTGATTAGTGTGTAGCGATTGAATTGTACTGAGAGCTTGATATGATAATCTTTTGTATGAGGATTTTTACATGATCTCTATGAAATATATTATATACAAATAGTTGGGGTTTTTAGCTTCAGGCTTTCCCGTTAAAACACTGTGTTCATATGTGTGAATTTTTATGGTTTCAATGTGTGCATGCAATTGATTTAATTTCTGCAAGTAATGATCAATAGTAGAAGAGATTCTATATTGTGCATGAAGTCAAATAGTGTGTGATCAGGAGAATCTTGGATGTATAACGCATTAGTTATATAATTTCTACACATCTTTAGTAATTCATCCATTGGAAAAGTAATGTTAGAATAATTCCTTGTAAACTTCCTGCAGTACCCTGTGTGCCCTAAGAATATTTTGATTTGTTTTTTTATTAACCAGAGGCTTTAAATCCAAAAATTACTTTAATATTTTCGATGCCTACTTTTCTTCCATCCTTAGATACTATATACCTTAAAAATATTCCAATTGGTGTGGAAAATATGCATAATTGAATCTATTTTCATCTTTAAAACACTGAGCGTAGCAATTGAATGTGGTATTTTAGTAATGTATAGAATATCTAGTCATCGAAGTGTGCTTCCATTGTCTTATAGATGTATTCTTGAAATATTTTAATATGATCCTTGAAAACAATACAGGTGCCTTTTTAAATCTAAAAGGCATTACTTTGTATGCAAAATACCCAAATTTAGTAACAAATGTGGCTTTTTCCCAGTATTCCTTTGCAATCGGTATCTGATTGTACACCGAGAAGCCATCTATAAAAGAATAACAATCATGACCTGCTACTTCATTTACAATTTCATTTGCAAATGAAGTAGAAAACGGATTAGTTATTGTGAGCTTATTTAGTCCCTGGAAGTCAAAACATATTATTAATCTTGTACGATCATGCATTTTAGGTTGGATGGAAATATGACTTTCCCATTCCGACTTGTCAATAGGGTAGATGATGCCAATAACTACATCCCTTATATCTCTTTTTGTGTAATAGGTTTATATTTATGCATGAGATTGTATGGAATTTTATTTATAGGTTTAGCTCCTAGAATGAGGTAAAATTTATTTTCTCCCATTTCCTTAACAAGTACCTTGAAATATTTGTAATCATGGGCAAAAAAAATCTTGGTACTCTTTTATTAAGTTGATAAATTCCATCATTTGTTTTCGCAACCAAAATTCACCTAATCAGACCATATTTGGTTGATTATCATTTGATATATCAAAATTTATTATTTTAATCTTTGCATCCATCCATTCGAGGCCTTTGACTTGTCGAGTATCCGATATTTGAATTTTACCTCCCGATATGTAGGTGGGAAGTCTAATTGATTAGAATTCTCATTTTCTTTCTTTTCCACTTTAAATAATGATTTATTTTTTCTAGATTTCCAAGATGTTCTTTTTCCATCAAAAGCTTTCACTAGTAGTATGGGTACCTTCAATCTCCAAACAACCGTCAAACTTATCATTAATAAGCATCCCACATGATTGCATACAATATTCGATGAGACATCGACTAATACTTCTTCTTTACAATTTTTGGGGGTTTTTACCTTAAAATATTCTTTAATACATTGAGTTGTCTTGACCAATTCTTTCTCTTCTGGTTGGAATTCAAAGTCCTTAATCATTTTTTTTTAATTATTTCCATTTTAGCAATTTATCATAAGCTTCCTCCAATTTGTACCATTTATTGGGAAAATCATCCAGAGTGTTAAGAAACATATGAGGCCATTCCATTCGTCCCTATATTCAATTCGTTGCCATTCTTACTCACATTTTTTCATATGAAGAATGAGGTCTTGTCTAGGCTTGAATATTGGAATATTTGCTTGCCCTGATAATTTACACCCTCCCAACCTTTCAATAAAATATGTTGTTGTTGTTATATAGGTATGGATTGAGTCAAATGAGTATCCCTACATCAAGTTGCTTGACTAGTGAAAGTCTGCACTAGACTCTACATTCTCCCTAACTCTCCTATAGATTTAGTCACTTGCTCAACATGATTCTTAGGAGAAACTCGTTCCTTGAATCTAAGTAGATTACCAGAGTCTTCATTTAAATTAAATGATAGAACTGATCTTGTTTCTTTTATTTTCCTTTATTGAATTATAGGTACACATTTTATGGAAAAACATGGGCAAAACTTATTCATTAGTGCTGCTTCAATTTTACAACACTCTTTTGCTTTAGATTCATAATTCTAGATTTTCCTTTTGCAGAGCTTGATGTCAGAATTTTGTCCAATAGAAAGAGAGGAACATGTTAACATTTCTCCAAATTCATTGGGCTCCACATTATCTTTATCTTCATGCAAGACTTGAAACAACATTTTTGTCTTTGAATCTTTTTCCCATGGTTCAACCTAGGGCTTTCCTTCGGGTCAAGAGATATGATTATATTATTATTATTAACCTTTAATTTGATTCTAAATTTTTCTAATGATATAGTAGCTTTCATCCTTCGACCCCGCGGTCTCTTGAATAAAGATGAATGAGCCAATATTCCAACGACTAAGTTGATGACCTTGAATTTGACAAAGGTTAGAATTCCCATAATGAATTTTTTGACTTGTCACAATGTTTAGATTGGCTCAATGAACCTTTGGTCTACTAATTTAAGATAGTTAGTCATCCTGTGAAGTGATTGTCACCTCAGATTAATCCATGTTTCTATCAGAAGTATATTTACTTGTGATCTAAAATCGACCATAACTTGTTTCACCATATATCCATTTATTTCCAAATTGACCTGAGGGTTGTGATCATCTATATGTTTATGTTCCGTTAGCTCGTGCAAGTTTTTACTCTGATTTATTCCTTCATTCAAGTATTTTAGTATATTTAAAAGTTTGATAAGATGACCAATTGATTGTTTCTCCTTCATAATTCCAAAAGTTTCTCGAGTATAGTGTCCTTTGTTATTTTTTACATGTTGGCTTCATTTCTGAAAAAAATTTGACTTCTTTTTCCATTTGTATCAATTAAAACTCACATATCCGAGTATTTAGCATTTATTTTAGTAGGTTGGAGGATTTTTTGATTTTGATAAGTATTCTCTTGACTTGCACCAAACCCAATAATGGCATGGAGGTTTTTTGGATTCAAAATATCTTGCTTAGGGACATATTGTTAAATATTATAAACTCTTTTATTGAATATATTTTCAAGAATTTTTGGGTAATCCTCCAGAGAGTGATCACCCATAATGCACATACCAAAAAACATAACTCTATCTTATCTTTCAAACAGACTCCTAGGTGCCGCGTGGCCCTCTTGCCAATATTTGAAACAGTGCAATCTTCCTCGTCCTCAACCTCGACCATGACCTCTACCATTATATCCTTTGCATCGACCACCATACTTGTGTGTCTCATTATAATGATCGGAAGCCTGCATATGGTACAAAACATGATAGTTGGGATTGTTCTTCACATTTAACTAACATTTTTGTATTGAATGGATATTATCCTCACATATGGCACACCATTTCAACTTAGTATTCCTTAAGTTATACTTACATTCTTTAGTTTTGTGATTCGATGCAATTTGACATATATCATAGTATATGTTCGACTGAACTCGTCTAATGTGTTAATCAAAATAATCAACAAGTTTATATTAATATTTCATATGCCCTTCACTTCTACAGTTAATACACAAACAGTTATTTTTCTAGAGGGATAATCCAAATAGAGAGATTTTTAATTTTTTAATATTTTATTCTAGTTTATTTTCAGTTGTGGAGGTATTCAAATTTCCTTCACCATCTGTTTCAATGCATTGAGCCAACTTAAGGTCTTGTTCACATGTCTGTACTTCGTGCATCCTTAGTGGTCCTTGAAATTTATGTTAAAAACCAACGACATACCATTGGAATAATAATTTTTAATCAATAACATATGAGATATGGATTAGAAAACATTTAAATCATTTATCATATTTCCTTACTGTCTCATTTTTCCATTTTTTATCTCTTTTGATTTTTGAGTCGTTAAAACTTTAAAATCTTGTGCTTTGAAAAAAGAAAAGAATTTCGCTTTCAAAATGCTTACTTTTCGACTAGTTATCTATAATATTCATAAACAAAGTGAGTGCTCATTTTCGAAGAGAAATTAAAAATTGGGCCATTTGTTTGTCTTCATCAATAATGCCATTAGCAACACAAATTTTTTCACATAAAAATGAGCGTTTCTCGGATTTTAATCTATTTCATGAAGAAAAATATAATTTAACCCCACTTTCACTGGTAGTGATGTAGTTTTTAATGTTACCTTTTGATTGATATATTAGTCAATTTTATTGACTTCGACTATTGGTTGGTACATCAGGTGTGGGGTATTTTATTTATTTTAAACTTTGACTTCTACAAAAATTATTATTATTTCATTGGTTTGAAAACCTTTGTCTATATATTTGGTGAACTGACTTGTTCCCGATTGTGATTCTTTGACTCCTGGGCTTATATATTCCTATTCTTCAACATGTAAAAATTGTAGTAGGGGGGTAAATTCATGAGATCTCAAACGTGGAGAAGTATATATTCGTTTTCTTGGTTATTAATCCATGTTTAGTTTATAACATGAATTTCCATTTCTAGTCAATCATTTAAACTGCCTTATTCATCTCTTCTATACCCAACTATGGATGATTCTGAATTAATATGTAGTTGTTGTTGAAGGAATTCTCTAATAATGATACTTGATATTGATGAAACTAGTGAAAATGACAATTCTGGACTAGATTTTTCAATTTCCATCTCATCTACCTGCCTTCCAGGTCTCACTTGTAGACTATTAATCTCTGTTGAAATAGGCGGTGCTATGCCTCTCAACTCTTGATGCTGAGCATCAGAGGAATCTCGTGCATCTTCGCTCTCATGCTCCCAAGTTTGAATTTTGTTTCTATGGTATTATTATCTTATTTATTTTGGGCACACAAAATTACCCAAAATATAAACCCCATGGCACGAATACCCACAATAATCCCAAAAGGGAGTAGTAACAATACAAAAAAAAGGTTTCCGCCTCACGAAAGAGTTGAAAATATCAATGTTTGGGCAAGAAATCATGCCTCAAAAATGAAATCCTCAGGGTGAAAAATGATGGGCCTCCTAAATAGGTATAAATCAAATCCCATTTAACCATCCTTAAAAATACATTTACCTCTCTCTTTGCATTTTATAACACATTTTTGGAATAAAATGTGTTTATTAGGGGGACTAAGGAATATTTATGATATCGTGTGGCCTAACATGATTAATGTGCAAGAAAAAAGTATTTATTGTGAAAAATTATGTTGGAGACAAGCTCAAGGAAACATAAGAGGCTCATTCCTGTGTTATCACTAAATTGAAGTTGATGGGTTGCTTCAACAATCAACCTAGAGTAACTATTTCAAAACTAATTTTAGCTAGAACTTACCCTTTCCTGCCTGAGAGGGCCCTCTCAAGGATAAAGATGATATTATGTAAATGAATATCAACAAATGGATAACTTTGAAATTTACTTTAAATGTATTTTTGTGCAGGTGAAGGATGTAGACAAATTACTACCATTGGGCATATGGAGTCAGTATAAAAAAACTCAATGACATATGAACCTCCTCTCATGGAAGTTAAGGCATATATATTCTGATGAAAACATAACATTTACAGTAGGATAAATGTTTGAAGGAATTTAGATAATGTTGACCATGAATTCTAATTAATCAAACAACTAGGATACTGAAGATGGAATAACGGAACATAAAATACAAAAACTCATAAGAATATCAATGAATCTCAAAAAAAGAGAAGTATGCTGCCACTGTATATTATTGATAAAAGGATCTACAATAGTAGTCTGTAGTAAAAACATCCATCAACCCTCTCTCCATCAATTGTCTGCCTATTTATAACTTTAGGCACCTTTATAATGAGTCTGCTAGCAAGGCTAGACCTTTGAATGCTTCTACTGACATCTTGAATAACCAAAAGCATATTACAAGGAGAGAATGTAGACAACTACTATTTTTAGGAATTTGAAACCTAATAGGACTGTAATACTCATTATTACAATAAAAAACTTTAAAAGCTACTTGTTTACATCAAAAAGATCACGTTCCTAAGGTGGCACTGACCATGATTTAACCATAAATACCCCCACCAAGTTAGGAGGTCCGTCTTCTAAAAATTGAGGAAGTGGTTTCATGATTTTTGATGTGGTTTCCATGATGAGATGGAAGTTAAACAACTTTGTCAAGGAGTATGTCTTCATCTAAACATTCAACTAATGATTTCTGACCTTTCTAGGTGACTGACCTATCCCGAAAAGACAATTAAGACTTGAAAAATATCAAAATTCCTCTTCGCTGCAGAAACAAAGGACTTTTAGGCAAGTCCGTAGCGAAAGTTTGCAATGTTTTTTACTTTGGCCATCTCTGTAAACTATTTTCTTTGTTTGCTGAATTGAGGTTGCCTAGTGAGTCAAAAAAATTAAATACACACATTTACCTACCTTTTTTATGACAAAATCTAACATATATAACCAAAATATCATCTTCAGCAAGTTTGTAGCATTTTCTCTACATTTAAGCCTCAGACGCACTACAAAATTTCCTAATAGACAATAGACTTGAAAATTCTTGATTTCTTCTTCAAAATTTCTCATGGATCTATAAGTGATGAACTATAATGAGGCAAAAAATATTTTGAAAGGTATTTTACCCCCTTTCAAGAAGCAATAACTTCACCCTTTGCAGCAATGGCTTCAACTTCAACATGTTCATTTATCATTGTCATAAGTCATATCCATCTGCATAGTTCCTTTAATTTTGGATGCCCAAGATTTAGATAAAAGCATTCCAAATTTCAGAGGAATGTCAGCTACAACTATATCCATTACCACTGTCTTAGTAGGCACGTGAGTTAGGCCAATAGCCACATATTTAATGAGATAAATGTAATAAAATCTCTTGGAGTCAAAATAAAACACGTCTTTATAAGGTCTAGTAATGTCTAAACCCATTCTTTCCATGATAACCTTAGGCATTAAATTGTGAGAAGCACTTGAGTCTAACATGGCATTATGAAAATTCATGTCATGAATGTTCAGACTTACATAAAAAGGTAGAACTTCTTCATTTTTTTCAGAATACCAGACTTCTTCATGAATACCAGACTTTCCTGGGACCAAGGGTAGAAGATGAAAATAACGAAGAAGTTTCACCTTTTTATGTAAGTATGAACATTCATGAAATGAGTTTGCATAATTCCATGTTAGACAAAAGGTGCTTCTCACAATTTAATTCCTAAGGCGATCATAGAAAGAATGGGAAAAAGATAAATCAATGGCGGTTTACTTGGATGACATCACTGTATTTTTGAAGAAGGAGGAAGAACACCTTAAGCACTTGGAGAAAATTTTGCAGAAATTCAAAAAATTTGGTATATCTCTCAATCCTAATAAAAGTGTCTTTTCTTTGACCACTAGGAAATTGTTATGACACATTATATCAAAGGAAGGAATAAGAATTGATCCAATTAGGGTCACTTCTATTCAAAAAATAGACTTTCCAAGGAATAGGAAAGAGATTCAATCCTTTCTTGGAAAGGTAAATTTTGTTAGAAGATTCATTCCTAATTTTGCTGAGATTGTCAAACACATCACTAAGATGCTTAGGAAATAATATGATGTTAAATGAATAGTATAAGTAAAGAAATATTTCTAATACATAAAGAAGTCCCTCACTCAATCCCTAGTGCTCATAAGTCCCAACTTTTCAAGTGATTTTCTGGTTTTTACCTTTGCCTCTGAGCATACAATTGCTGGAGTATTATTACAAAAAATATAACAAGGCGATTAGAAACCTATTTCTTTCTTTAGTAAAACTCTTGCAAACTCTAAATTGAAATATAATATCATGGAGAAACAAGAATATGATTTAGTAAAGGCACTTAGATATTTCATAATTTACATTTTGCATTCTCCTATTATAGCATTTGTGCCTAATACTATGGTGAAATACATTCTTACCCAAGATGGTTCTGATGGAAAAAGAGGTAAGTGGATTGCCAATTTTTGGGAATATGATATGGAAATTAAGCCTATGAAGTTGTTAAAGGGTCAAGGGCTAGAGAAAATAATGGCACAATCAAATTTTGAGTGCCTAGACATGGATTTCATTACAGAAATTTCAGAAGTGGTTGAGGAAGAAGAATTGGTTCCTATTGAAGAAAAATTCACTTTGTCTAAATGGTACAGAGATGTGATTTTTTTTTTACATCATCATAAAGCCCCTCCTCAATTGACTAAGTCCAAGTCAAGGTTTGTGAAGCTGAAGTATTTGAGATACTGCATTTTGAACAAAAGATTGTATTGGAGGGACACCGGTGGTATTCTTTTGAATTGATTGTTGGAAGAAGAGGCTGAAAAGGTTATTGATGAATTTCATATGGGATATTGTGGAGGAAACCATTATTGGAAGGCCACAACAAACAGGATCCTTAGAGCGGGATATTATTGGCCTTCTATGTTTAGAGACATCTACAAGAATATTGTTGCATGCCATGAATGCCAAATTTTTGATGGAAAGAAGAAGTTGACTCCTTTACCCCTAAAACCAATATATGCTGAAGCTCCTTTCTAGCAATGAGGATTATATTTCATTGGAGAAATACAACCTGAATCCTATGGACATCATCGCTAGATTTTGACAACCACTGATTACTTCATCAAGTGGATTGAAGTGGTCCCTACAAGGTAGACTACTGACTCAGTCATCATTCAATTTCTGGAGAAGAAATTTTTGTCAAGGTTTGGCTATGCTATGAAGATTATTACTGATAATTCTCAAGCTTTCAAATAAAAAAAATTGGTTAGTTTTTTTCATCAATATAATATCACTCTAGGTCATTCCACAACATATTACCCTCAAGGTAATAGCTTAGTTGAATCATCCAATAAAAGCATAGTTAGGATCATCAAGAAAGTTCTGCAAGAAAACAAAAGATCATGGAATTTGAAGTTAAAGTTTTCTTTGTGGGCTGATAGATTTTGTACTGAGACATCCATAGGTACATCTCCTTATGAACTAGTATATGGAGCTGAAGTAATTTTCCCAACTTCTTTGGGGGTTTCGGTAATGAAATTTCTACAAGGGCTTGAAGAAGAACCTAATGCCATCCAAAGGAGGATAAACTAGCTCATAGCTCTGTAGGATAAAAGAGAAGAAGTGTATGATAATCATCAGAAATCACAAAACAAAGTAAATAAGACTTTTGACAGAGACTAAAGAAGCAAAATTCAAGATTCAATATGTAATTCTGAAATGGGAAGCTAGAATTGAAGAAAAGTGAAAGCATGGAAAGTTTGAGAACATCTAGAAGGGGCCATTTGTGATAGCTACATATCATGGCAACAACACATTTCTACTTCAAGAGATGGATGGAAAACTGTGTGGAGGAGGACATGTCAATGGAAAGTTTCTAAAACACTACTCTTCCTAATTTATTTTACTGAATCACATTCCATTGTACATATTTCATTCTTTGTTATGATGTTTTACAAATAAAAATGAGTTCATCATCAAGCTTGAGTTTGAGGTGAAGGCCATAAGAGCTTGGTGAAGATTTCATCAATTTCAATTTTTACAAGAAAGGCACTAGATGCTACAGGTTCTTTGCTGTACCACAGGGGTCCACCATCCCCAGTGGAGCCACTGTTATCATAAATAACATTTAGTTTGGTTAGGAAGGTTATTTTGTATAGGTTTTAGTGTGTTGAAAAATTAATTCATGAAAATTGATGAAATTTTATGAATTGGTTATAATCCTAAGTCTTTAGAGTCCCCACATGTCATCTCATCAGGGTCATGTCAGTAAAAAAACTATCCAAAATCCACATGCAATGGTTCAAATTAAGGTTTAAGCCATCTGTCCGCTTTTTCCCAAGACCACAAAAAAATCTATGGAAAACAGGTTGTTTTAGCTACAGACTCACCTGAAAAGTCCGTAATGAATCTGCCAAACTCATAACAACAAATGCTACAAACTTGTGTTTTTGTGCACCGGTAAGATAATGGGTGAAGTGTCAAGTTGCAAATGGATAGAGGTCAATCTGAGGTCATGTGATTATTTTTTTGGAGTCATGGTGCATGTGTGATCATCATTATCATCCCATAATTCCATGTTGCTTTCCTTATTTGTCCTCCTTCCTCTCGCATTCAATATTACCTTTTTAAAATCATCCTTATGAGCTTCTTGCTGCCACCTTTTCCCTCTCTTGCTGAGTATAGATGTTGTTACTATCCTAAGGAAGATTAAACCTCTATCTGGAAGCTTCTTTCTATGTGTAATTGTTTTTTTGCAGGTTTCATATTGCCAAGGAGGCCAACTCTATGTTGAGAGGAATGGCCATGCATAAAAGGACCAACAAAGGGGGATTAGTGGTGAGGTATGAGCCAATGGATTTAAAATTGGTCAATGAAGATCCAAGTTTTACAGAAGCCTTCACTAGTGCTTGCTGCATGAGGTTTTGTCAGAAGTTGTAGGGGTATCATGCCCAAGTTTCTAAGGATTATGCAGTGAATTTTATTGGCACTGCATCAAAGGTGGCTGTGCAAAATTTAGTGGTTTCTCTTGAAACTATTTCCCAATCTACAAAGATTCCAAGGGCAAGGGAACAATGGTTTAAAGCCACCAAATTCAAATTGTAGAACCGTAATGAGTTCCTGAAGCCTGAGCACATTGGAGTGGACATGACCTCAGGGATACCAGGAAGCTGTCTCAAAGAAAATTACTCCAAAATCCTGATGGTGATTCAAAAGTATTTCAAATGTGAAGAGAGGTTTCACATGATATATCAGTATCACTTTAGGCTTTTGCTCCATTTCATTGGTAAGCAGATTTTGGGCCTTACATTTTTCTTATTCAGAATCCTAGGAAAAATGTCAGATAAAGTACAAGCTACGCCTGAGAGTAGTGAAACCTCTATCTTCCATCATGGATTAATTAAGCTGCTAGTTATGGAAGAGTTGAAAAAATTAAATAGAGACTAGGCCACATTTTTGTTTCTAAGTGGTTATGAAGTGGATGTGTTGACTCCTAAGAAAACACCTAAATCAAATACCAACCCTTCAAGTAAGAATGATGAGCCTATAGCTGAAGCAAAGGGTGGACAGGAAGGAGAAATGTATCCAATTATAGATCCCATGGAGGTTGAAATGGAACATTTGCAGAAGACCGATTTACCTCAGGCCACACCTTCAAGTAGCAAGCCTAAACCTAGCAAAAAGAGTCATGGAAGAATCACTAGGAGCCAGACAGTGGGAAAAGGAAATCTTGATGATATTTTACAAGCCATAGATATATAAGAAACTCCTATAGTCAAAGCTGTGGAGGTCAAAGGAGGTAAGAAGAAAAAGAAAGACCTCACTGCCAAGAAACTTGAATTTTCAAGTGAAGATGCAGGTTTTGCATTTAAACCAAGAAAACCTCTCACTAGATTGAAACCTTCCAAATGTATCAATTCTAACAAGAAGACTGAAGAGACAGAAAAGGGAAAACAACCTATGGTAGAAGACATCATTGGCCTATCCTCAACAAAGGAATAAATTATCATGCAGAGGAAAGGCAAGGAGAAGGTCACTGAAAAATATGAAGTGGAGATTTTAAAGGAGAAGTTGAGGGAAGCTTGGGAAGATGTCATTGAAACAAAGCTGGAATTGGAAGAGGCTAAGAAAGAAAGAAATATGGTAGAGGAGTTCAAGGAGAAAGCGAATGAACAAATTACTTATTATGATGAGGCCCTTAAAAATGCTAATAAATATTTGATGAGGACCCTTCCTTTACGCAGAGTGATGAAGCACACAAGGAAAAAGAACATCTGTTTGCAGGCAGAGAGAAAGAAGCTCAAAGGTCAAGTGAAGGAGTTGGAGGTGCAGATGGAAATGGTACAAACATAACTCAAGAAAAAGGGCTTAAAGATGATAGTGATAAATGAACCTATTGAAGTTGAAGCCACTGCTGCCAAGGGTGAAGCTATTATTGCTTGAAAGGGGGTAAAATACGTTTTAAAATATTTTTTGCCTCATTATAGTCCATCACTTACAGAGCCATGAGCAATTTTAAAGAAGAAATAAAAAATTTTCAAGTCTGCTGTCTATTAGGAAAGTTCATAGCATGTATTAGGCTTAAAGTCAAGAAAATGCTACGAACTCGCTGAAGATGCTTTTTTTGTTATATATGTCAGGTTTTGTCATAAAAAAGGTAGGTAAAGGCACATATTTAATTGTTTTGACTCACTAGACAAACTCAAATCATAAAATAGAGAAAATAGTTTGTAGAGATGGCCAAAGTAAAAACGCTACGAACTCTCGCTACGGAATTGCCAAAAAGTCCTTTGTTTTTGCAGCGAAGAGGAATTTTGAGATTTTTCAAGTCTTAATTGTCTTTTTGGGATATGCCAGCCACCCGAAAAGGTCAGAAATAATTAGATGAATGTTTGGATGAAGGCATACTCCTTGACAAAGATGTTCAACTGCCAGCTAATCATGGAAACCACATCAGCAATCATGACACCACTTCCTAAAATTTCGGAAGACGTACCTTCTGACTTGGTGGGGGTATTTATGGTTTAGACATGGTCAGTGCCACCTCAGGTACATGATATTTTCGATGTAAACATGCAAATTTTAAAGTGTGTTAATGTAATAAATAGTATTAGAGTCCTATTAGGTTTTAGATTCCTAAATATAGTAGTTGTCTACATTCTCTCCTTGTAATCTACTTTTGGCTAGTCAAGGTGTCATTAGAAGCATTCGAAGGTCTGGCCTTGCTGGCAAACTCATTGTAAAGGTGCCTAAAGTTATAAATAGGTAGATAATTGATGGAGAGAGGGTTGATGGATGTTTTTACTACAAACTACTATTGTAAATTCTTTTATCAGTAATATACAGTGGTAACATACTTCTCTTTACCTGAGATTCATTGATATTCTTATGAGTGTTTGTATTTTATTTTCTATTAATCTATCTTCAATATACTAGCTGTTTGATTAGTTAGAATTCATCGTCAACATGCTCTAATTCCTTCAAACATTTAGCTTGCTGTAAATGTTATGTTTTCATCAGAATATATATGCCTCAACTTCCATGAGAGGAGTTTCATATGTCACCGAGTTTGTTTATACTGAATCCATATTCCCAATGGTAGTAATTTGTCTACATCTTTCACCTGCAAAAAAATAAATTTAAAGCCAATTTTAGAGTTAGAAATTTGTTGATCTTCATTTACATAATATCGTCTTTATCCTTGAGAGAGCCCTATCAAGCTGGAAAGGCTAAGTTCCATCTAAAAGTAGGTTTGAAATAGTTACTCTAGGTTGACTATTGAAGCAACCCATCAGCTTCAATTTAGTGATACACCCTCCATTAACTCACCAAGCAACTTGAGTGGCTATTAGGCTGGTGAGCCCTAGTATTGCACCAAGAATGTTGCAACTCCTAGAGGCTTCCCTAATTTACTTTATCAACCCATGGTTTGTATAATCTTGGAGGTGACAATGCTATATATATAGCAGATGCATTCTACTCATGTCATCCTCTTCTGATATTTACGAAAGGGTGCTACTTCTAGGGTTTCTGGATGAAGTCTGTCACACTTCTGAAATAAGGCCTAGGGCTACAAATGATTCAAAGCCATGGTGCTATTAGCAAGTAAAAAACTACACTACAACAAGCACGTACATCTAACTACTCCTAATATTTTAATTTGAAAGAGGATCCATGGGAGGCTAATGTTTTATATTGAAAGAGGATCCACTACTCCTTGAGGTATACTACATATGAATATGAAGGATATCTGTGTTGAATGGCATCCATGGAAAAATATTCCATGGTGGCCACTTGTTTACCCTTTTACTGAAGCTACTCTTGTAGTGCTACATTCTCTGCCTGTGCCTTATGAAGATGCTCCTTCAAAACCGACTCTATGAGCCTGACATCAGATAAATTCTTCCCAAACTCAGCTACTTTTCCTTCCATGACCCCTATGTCATACACTCATTTAGATGTGGCAAGCTTCATCCAATGATGAGTGTGTTCCCTTTCCTCCTCCAACTGATAAAACAAAGGTATTGTGAACTTTTGAGGAATTAGTCAACCCTCCTCAATGTATGTGTAGTAGGAGCTAAGATTGGGTTAAGGGCTAGGGTTTGGCACTATTGCTACATCTTTGAGGACTGGTTTTGGTGAGGTGGTCTCTTCCTCATCATATTTTCCTCCCTCTTTTTCATCTTGTTTTTACTCTTGTGCCTTGTCCTCAGCTTCCTTGACCTCTTGCCCCTCTGTGGTTGTCTTTTCCTCCTCAACCAAGGTATTTTTCTCCAAAACTGTGCTTGCTGGATTTTCCTGTAGAAAAAATAGATTTTCCTATAGAAAACTCTATTTTTCTTATTGAAGACCCTCTTTTCCTTGTTTTTCATTCTTTTTTAGTCTTTGGAGGGTATATGGTGGTTGCATGAGGTGTATGGGATGCCAATTTGGCTGAATTTCTTCTGATATATGTTACAGGGGTCCTTATAGGTGAAGTGACTTCTTGCACCCTTCCTTCCTCTAATCTGATTTCTTCCTCCTTCTTTGGTGATTATTCAATGGTAATAGGGCTCTTGGTGGGAGTTTGTGGTTTTCCCTACCTCACCCTCCGACTCTTCCTAGTTCTGAAGTACATAGGTGTCTGCCTCCTCATTTTTGTTTTGACAAGTGTGCTCAAAGTAGTTAGGGTAGTAGCTACCTCTTGATCTGTGATGTCCGGTGACATGTTGGTGTCTTGAGGGGAGGTTTCACTGCCTAGGATAGGGTCCAAATATTCCTTTTCCTCAGTATTTTCTTCCTCCTTTCCTTTAGATTTTTCTTGCTCTATCTCTGCTGTCTCTATGTTTTCTGCCTCAATTTCCCTATCTTCTTTTTCTTCCTTGTTTTCTGCCTCAATTTCCTCTTCTTCTAACTTCTCTTCAACCTCTTCTTCTTCTTCTTCTTCTTCTTCTTCTCTTTCTCTAAGGCTAGAAGCAGATGTTTTCCCTATTTGGGTAGCTATAAAGGCTTCCCTATCCATGTCTATGAAATAATACCAGGATACAGGGTTCAAAATTCTCAAGGAATCAATTACAATTAGTTTTATGAGGCCATGATGAGCCAAGTGATGATATTTTATTTGCCTCACTTTATGGTTCATGTTAGTTATGGATTTTAGGAGGAAGTGAGGGACACTTAATATCTGTTCAAGTGGGAGCTCTCCTTGAAACCTAAGTTCATTTAACAATATGAAATGATACTCATAGACCAAACTAAGTCTTCCTTCACAAGAAATAAACTTCATGATGTGGAAGGCTACTTCATCCCAGGGGTATGGAAGGCTTTCTCTCCTCACTCCATTTTTTTCTTCAATGCACTCCTCTCCTTGTAGAAAGAAATTATTTTTGGCTGCAGTGCTAGGTATTCTTTCCTTAACCCATTTGAATTCTAAGGGCAAGGTTGTGAATCTGCTTATGAGTTCAGGAGATATCATGATGGCTAGGCCTCTAACCATAGTGGTGTCTCTCTCTTCTAAATGTGACTACAGATCCACTGTAAATTCTTTAGCTATCTCATCATTAGAACCTTTCAATAGCTCAAAGAACCCGAGTCATTGGTGATTTCAGAAGATTTCCTTAACCTGAGGGTGCTGCCTAATTATCTTAATGTCAGTAGGCTCTCTTCTATTGAATCCCCCTCCCATTTTAATGCTGTTGTTGGGTATACGACCAAAGTTGAAGTTTTGAGGGACACTGTTTATTTGTATAAACATGTTCTGGAGAATTACAAACCCGCCAGGAAAAGTGCGAAAGCCACAGATATGTACACGCTGAAGATGCTATTCGTGGACGTGATGGATATAGCCTTGATGGTCGTCGAATACGGGTAGAGTTTGCTCATGGGGGTCGAAGGACGTCTTCATCTCTATGGTTACCTTCAGCAGCATCGTGGCAGGACTTGAAGGATCACATGCGACGGGCTGGTGCTGTCTGCTGAAATGTTTCATGATAGCAACACTTACAGCAATGGTACACGTGAAACTGTGAACTACACCAACCTCGATTACATGAAATATGATGTCGAAGGAGCGCAATGATATAGTGGTATTTTAATGGTCGTTGTTATCTTTTTGAAGGAGCGAAATGCTATAGTGGTGGCAGGTGTTGACAAAAAACCTTATTATGAAGGAGATAGTTCGTTATAAGGGAGGAGAGCATTTAAAAAAAAAATAAAAATAAAATTCTTTTATTGCAGTTGGTGGGCAGATTCATATACAACTATGATGTCTTCTTTGGAGAGGACATCATGAATGAATGTAGAAAATGAGAAAGGATATGAGCATGTGGATAAATTAATTGATGAAATATGTATCTGAAGAGAATTCCTAGAGGACTGGCGGTTACAGAGGCTGGTAACCCATGTAATCCGGTAGATGGATTCTTTTTATATGGACATTGATTTCATATGTATAAAGGTAGCAACAATGAAAAAAAAAAAAAAAACATTATTATAATGGAGTTAATTTCACATGTAAATGGGCATACTACTGTAAGACTTGGTATGGCATGCGTACCCCTGGGTAATCACTGGTAAAGTCTGGGTTAGACCTAGGTGATAGGGGGATGTCAAGTTAACAATTACCCTGGGTAAAAATTTGAGGGGGGAAGAGCTAGAGTGAGTGGGGTTGTCTCATTTAGCAGGTTTGGCTGGATTTAGTCAATAATCCCCAAGTCAAGTTTAAGGGGGGAATTGTTAGGTAAACATGACTCGGGATAGAGTCAATGTTGAGTAGGGTAAACAGTAGTGGTTTTGGGGCACATGGTTTTGTGCACCCATGGTTTTGACCCATGGTATTGCATGTGATGGAGCCTATAAAAAGGCTGGAAAGACTTCATTGTAATGTAGGCCTGGAGGTGAGCGGTGAAGGCTCACTTGGTTGGATTGGCCAGGGTTTTGGCCAATGGTTAATGAAATTTCATTGGGTGGGTTTTTCCCCGGATTTGGGGTTTTCCCGTATAAACATTTGTGTTTATGTTCATGATTTGTTGCTGGGTTCTTTATGTTTATTTCTCTCTCAGTGAATTCTTTATTTTTACTGCCGTAAATTCTTAACAAGTGGTATCAGAGCCATGCCCCGAAGTTAGCGAAGTGGATGAATCCTCGAATGCCGAATGAAGGTGGTGGGCCCCGGTAATATCACGATGGGATCCATGGATGAGCTCAGTTAGACAGGCGGTATGCTCCGGATTCTTCATGGACGTGTCCTGGTCCCAACACGGTGAAGAGGAGTTGACCTGGGATAGAGCAAGCTCTCGAGGCAGGTGGTGCTCCATGTAAGGCGTGTGCTTCCAATGCATTGGAGTGGAGAATTCTGGTTGGTAGAGAGTGGACGGGTGGATAATCGTTTGAGGGGAGGCTCGATGGTCCTTTGTTCGAGGGGAGGATTGTTGGGTATACGACCAAAGTCCCACATTGACTAGAAGTGGGGAGGATCATGGGTATATAAGGATGGACAAATATCTCCATTGGTATGAGGCCTTTTGGGGTAAAGCCCAAAAGGAAAGCCATGAGGGCTTAGGCCCAAAGTGGAAAATATCATACCATTGTGGAGATATGTGGTGTCCAGAATCCTAACAGCTGTGATATGAAGGTGGTGATAGGTTTGAGAGTTATGTCTTGGAGATGGAGGTATTGAAACAAAAAACAAGAAAATTTTCTTTTACCCTTTAACTGTCAAATTTACTTTGCTAAGTGTGAATTGTATGGATAAATTTCAGTGATGGAGGATGGAAACCACTTAAATTTTTCCTCTGCTAATATGGTTTGAGAGATGGAGGCTTTGGGAATCTGATTCACCCATAGGTAACTTTTTTTTTCCTTCTAAACCCTTGCTGATATGCTTATGAAGTTTCTTGTAGCAAAACTCTGTTTCCTGTAGCATGATGGTGCATGCACGATCAAACTTCGATGCTACTCTTCTGATGGATCCCACTGCTCTCTTGCTCTTTCTTCTCTTCGAAATGCTCAATGAAATGGTTAAAATGAGACAAATTTTACCTTTATTGGATTTTTAACTAAATTTGGAGTGTTATGGTGACTCGTACTCAACATGAGTTTTCCTCTTTGAGACCGTTGGCCCCATTTCAATTAATCATTGCTGAGCCTCATGATCACTTCTATTTGTACCCATCCACTCTTAGTTGACTTGATTTGACTTGCCCAGGTGTTTCAAGAAATAACTCCATAAAGGTTTTTGGGTCAGCAACCTTGATAGATCAGGGGAATACCATTCAAGAAGGACTCACTTAACCTATCTTTTATGCTGAAAAATAGATTTAATCAATTGTGGAACTTACCCAAAAGTCCTATATTTGATGTAGATCTCGCAGGGTTCAAACCCCCAGCAACTCCTCGTGCTTCGTAACCTGGAAATAAAGAAAGAACGAGCACGAAACACTAGTTGTACAACATATATTGTTCCTAGATGTTAGTATAATCCATGTATAATATAATATAAGCAATACGAAATGTTTAACTAAAAATCATTACACATATATAGACACGTGAATATTCGGGAACAAAACGGTACTTCTTATTATAAATGGCATGTAAAAGAATAGAAAGTGGAGAGATCACCTGAATCCTTCCATGGCCTTCGAGTAGACCGTCCTCTGGATCCATCCAACCCTCACCTCACTAAGATTCTTCCAAGATGTGTGCACACGAGATGTCATATAAGATGATGATCATCTTCAAGGAAACAAGGGTTTCTTGAATATACTTGGGAAGTGCAGGAGGCACGGGAACATCATAATTGAAATAGGGATCCAACAGAGTATAATATCTATAATTTTCTCTCTCCCTTAGGCCATACACATGAGGGGCTTTTATACTCCCTCAAAGTAGTTTCAGCAGTTGGAAAGAGTTGGGCCACGGGATGGAGTGGTTGAATTATGAGAATAACCATCACCCTGCCATGAAAATAAGGAATATATATATATATATTTTTAATGATTTAAATGGCATACGCGGAAAAGTATGAACGGACTCGCGTATATACGCAGAAAAGCCTAGGCATAATCGCGTATGGGGATTTTAACACTATTTTTTATGAATTTGTTCAAGTATGGAAGGAAAGGATGCCTAGAGCCAAAGAGACAATCATTATTCACATCAGGGTGAAAAATGATGCTATAACATATGCCCCCTAATATATGAGGTCAGAAGGGGTACATGATGGCCAAAATATAATATGTGCATAGAAAGAACCTTGTGAAGACAAGAGAGGACGTCACTAGATTTCAGCCTGTCAAAAACCAATGAAAGAAGTCAGAGAGTCAACTCATGTCTGAGGCGGGCATCCCCATGCTCAGTGAAAGAAAATCATGTCTATAGATCCAAAATGTATATAAGTATAACTGAACTGGAAAGTACATAGTGAATCATTTGAGCACTACCCGGAAGTACAAGTCAAAAATCAAGTGCAAGTATCGCATATAGAAGACTGATCAATGATGCTATAGTAGATATTTGATCACTCAAGTAACTGAATCTCCAGGTACCAAATCATAAGAGGCAGAAAACATGGTACAATCATGCAACTCGGGGGCCAACATATAAGATGTTGTTGTACTGAAACTGCAACATATAAGGGTGGACGGTGTCACTGGCAGAAGCTGGATGAAATGTCAATAGTGAGCCGAAGCATGCTGATGCAAACTCGAGGTCTTCACAGATCACTATGGCACAATTCTGCACAATGGGAATAAATGAGCTGAAGTCGACCATGTGAGAAATCATTTGATTACTGGTCAATAATGTAAACCATTAACAAACGCGAGAAAACCCACCTGTTATCACCCTAAATTTTTTTTTTTTCTAAACTTTGGAAAGTTTGCCTTGTTTTTAGTCATGGTATTATAATATGTTTTGAGTCATCTCATGCTTAAAGGGATAAGTGATAGGATTAGAGTCTCAATAGTGTCATTCTCATTTCCAAACCCTTGTTCTAGTCATGGTGTTAAAGGGTCTCTAGGTCATGTCATGCTTAAAGGGTTAGGTCATAGGGTTAGAAGTCTTTAAGGTCATATTTGATTTCCAAACAAAATTTATTGACCTTATTCCATGTCTTAGTGTCTCATACATGTTTAGAAAGTCAATTTTTTAACCATTTTGAATTTTTTTTTGGAATTAGCAACAAAACCTTGTTTTCATAGCACAGATAGTTTTGCGCTATGAAAACGCTGCTGTTTTCGTAGCGCGCTACGAAATGGTTGAAACAACCTTTTTTTAGCAAAAAACCCTGTTTTTCTGCTTTTAGTAGTCAACTTCCAGAGGGGTTTCCGAGCAAATGAAAACTAATTTTTGAAAAATAAAAGAGATTTTTCTTCATAACATAATTAAATACAAAAAAATATTTCATTTTCTTCAAATTCATTATGTGGTGGGAGGAATTGATGGTTTAACTTGTACTACGAAACTGCTGAAAGTCATTCAGAGAAAAACTCTGTTTTCTGGTTTTAGCAGTCTTTTTCATGATCCGCTTTTGGCCATATGCAAACGTATTTTAGAATTATGAAGGATTTTTCTCTTCATACAATCTCCAGCTACAGTAACCTATCTCAATTTCTTCATAAGTGTTACCAGTTGGGAGATACAGGGCTTTCTTTGAGGCCATATTTTCAGAAATCAGAATTTTCCAGTTTACAATTGTTGTTCAAAGACATTTTATGGGCACTAGGAGAAGTATTGAAAAAAAACCAAGAGAGGTTTTTGTTCAGCACAGAGTTATATCCAAAAGCCTACTTCATTTTTTCAAAATATATTTTTTATGAGGAGATAAAAGTTCTGTCCCAACAGCTATTTTTCAACTAGAACAGAACAATAAGTTACAATTTCTTGATGCAGTTTTGTTGTGGAGAAGGACTTTATTTATTGAAAGTGTTTCAAAGATGACTTATGATTGATCATTAAAGCTTGAAGACATCATGGAAGAAGTGTAAGAAGTTTTAAAAACTGAGATTTTTGAAAAAAGTCTGTGTAGGTGACATGCACAGCAGTTTCGTAGCGTGCTACGAAACTACTATAGGTGCAGTTTTGAACATTTTGTTAAGGTTTCAAAAGGTGAAACATCTGGTTTTTGAAGTCTTGATGATGCTAGAGGATATAAATGATGCAAAAATTAAGTTACAAGTGTAAAATCAGAAGAAATTGGATGTTAAGAGACTGTTTACAAAGACATAGTTGTTGCGCTACGAAAACAACTGATATTTTCATAGTGCAGACACATCAGCTATCTTTAAAATATTTCAAGGGCTAAATTTTTCACAGATGGAAGGAAATGGTTCTATGGGAGTGATAACATATGTCACTTATCTCAAAAGGTCTAAATTTCCAATAAATGGGTTCAAAGAGCATCAATGAAGGTTAAAGCTTAAATGCAGGAAATAATTTTCTGGTTTTTAGGGCAGATAAGACATGACTCAGCAGGGTCTCATAAAAAGGTTAAAGGCTTCATCAAATTCGAATTCATGGACTTATAGGTGTCAAAGAAAGTATTTAATTCCAAGATAAGGTTGTTTTAGTCATAATAAAGAGTCTTACTCCTAATTGTATTAGGACTCTAGAAGAGACAGTTTAACTGGCACATGTAATTAATAGTTTGTTTTAGTAGTTGATAGATGTCAAGCTAGAAAATTCGAATTCTCCTCAAGTAGGATGAGAGAATCCAAGGTTGTAAATGCTATATATCAAGCATGAGGTCGAATTCAAAAGGGGTTGGAGACTTTTTGGCAAAAGCTACTACTTTATGTAATTGACTGTGATCAGTAATGCAAAAAGGTTTTCTTCTTGACAGACCTGAGATTCTCATGGGGTTTTAATGCTTTATTGATCTACCTATTATGTTTAACTATTTTCAGTAGATCTCATTGCTATTACTTAGAATTTATAACCCTATGCTCTGACTTCCTTTAGTAATGAGGTGACTGTGTTTTTCTATGTTCTATGAGTGAATTGCCTTATAACCACTAACAATAGATTTCATTTCTATTAGTCAGAATTCATAACTATATGCTATTAATTCCTTTAGTAATGAAATTATTTTGTTGACCTTATGTTATTTAGTGAATTGTATTTGTTTAAAACCCCATTTGCCTCAGCTTCCATGTCCAGAAACCTTGCCACTGAATCTACTGAGTTATTGACTCCATAGCCCAATGGTAGCAAGCCTTCATCTTTCAACCTACAAACACAAAAAGCCAAGATAGAGTTAGCCATCTATATTATCATTAATCAATATCATAAACCCTTGAGAGAGCCCTCTCAGGCTGAGGAGGCTAAGCCTCAGCTAAAAGGTTGGTTTGAAATAGTTACACCGAGGTAGTCTGATTAGCAGCCTATCATGGTCCTATTTTGGTGATAACATCACCGATAATGATAATGAGTGTCAAGGTGCCCTAGTACAATCTAAAAAATGAAAATAAATGAGATGAAGTTGAACACTTGTAAGAATCTATCAATCAGGAGGCAATAATGAATGCTCACTGTCGACAGTGACGATTTTGCCACTAATGACTTCAAACCCTAAGGTAATGACAAAAAGTCTCTAGACCTTATTCCCAGAGCAATGAGTTGGAGTCGATGGGAAAATATCTGCTGGAAGGAAGGCATTGAGGCATCCCACATCAATCCAGTGCGAGTGTAACCCGTAGGCCAAGATTTGGAAGGAATCAGACGAAGTAGAGTGAAGGAACCAACTCGAAGTACGTTTCCAACATGTACAAGATGAAGCTAGGACATGGAATAAACCCTCTCAACCAACCAATAATAAAAGCTAACAAAGAGGCAAGATATCCACCGATAGGGTCAAATGGAAATCAAGGTACTGCACAAATTACAAGTGTGATAATGTATGCTGATGTTGAAAAAAAGGAAAACCACTCAGTCAAAGACCCATAATGATGATCAAATGCTAAGCACAAGGTCACCTATCAATGATGTAAATAGGGCCAGGGTGCGGCTCTAGGTTTACTCTCAGAGCAAGATGTCGTAATCGATAAGAGACAAACCTGCCGCAAAGAAGTCAATGGAGACCTTCTCAAACTAGCACGAGCATAAGACCAAACATCTGATGTGATAGTACAAGGTACTGACACAACCGGTAAGGCCTGAATAATAAGTCAGGAGACATTGCATAATAGCTGACTCAGGGTTAACTTCCCTTGAACAAAAGCACGACTCATGATGACCATGGCAGTAAAATAATGACACTATATAAGTCTATTATGCAGGAGGCAAAAATAAACTCTTTGTATGATTGGAAGAGTTAACCAACCGGGGGAGAATTGACTCATGAAACAAGGTTATGGCACCTCCTAGGTCAAAAATAAAACCATCATAATGAGGAAAAGACATAGTGGTATGTGCTTTGTTCAAGGGCGATAAACTGATACTGTAACTACCATCAAAATATGACATAACATCTCATTCTCGCTTTTTTTAACATATTTATTTTTTTGTCTTTTTCATATAATAAGCTCAAAAAAGAATAAAATAATTCTATGGTATAATGGATAGAACGAGTATCAAGAAATAGATGCACTAGTTCTTGGGATAGGAACAATCCTATGCTCAATGCAAGGTGGCAGAAACTGGTAAGCGATACTCAAAGGAGTGTTCCATCCATGGGTAACAAGGGTGTCAAGTTGCGATAGCTAAGTGATTTGCAATGGATAACTTTATATAGAGAGTCAAGGTCAAAATATGGCTTAAACATCGAGTCCAAATGAAGTCGGCTAAAGGCCAAGATAAACAAGTAGCCAATATGCAACGTAGTAATGCAACTAAAGAACACTAGGGAGCCTCTAGGGTAATAGCCAGAAAAATGATAATGAAGAAGAAGAAGAATGGAGCTTCAATATATAAGTCATGGTGGGACTAAAGAGGACTCCCGACCCAACATAAAGTACAGCATGGGCAGCAAGTGCTAGCGAGGAACTAACTAGGAAGCCCATGTAGAGGAAGGCTCTACCACCAAGTCATGATTAAATAATCGGCGAGTGAAATGGGTTGAATACTCATGACATGATGGGATCGACCCTATGGAAAGTGATCAGAATGGAGTCTAGAATGCAGAAATGAAATAAAAAGTGGATAACCTAACCTATATGCTAGTGAAGATCATATACCTGCCATGACAGGTCAGCGGTCATGGTTTCAAAAACCAGAAAAATCTCAAAGTCAAAAAAATGTACCTGAAAATATACCCATCCAAACACTTCCAAGCAACTGGGTTATGCAGCTTAATACAGATGTGAAAATGAAGCATAATGAAGTTTTGCAAAAAAAATTCAATTTCTGGGCATAAATACACATTTTACCTCACATTTGGTTCATTGTTAACTTGCTGAATTGGAGAAAAGAGCTCTGGAGAAAAAACCTCTTTCCTCAAATCAGGAGCAAACAACTGTCAAAGTATTGAATGAATAATATGCCAGTCAATTGCTTGATTAGCTAATTAATTTTCCATGTGATTGTTAGCTCGAGGAATGTGAATAAACTTTATGAATTGAAATGATATTTGTAATAAACTTACCCTTAAAAACAATCGAAACAAGAAAGGATTATGGACCCGATATATATTTTTCAATTGTGACACCACCAACTGGGAGTCCAAGAATACTACCAACGAATCAACACCCGAAGATATTGCTTCTGAAAGTAGATAAATGACTGTAGTGTATTCTGCTACGTTATTGGAAGCAACACCAATGCAAACCTCTCTTGAAACTAACAGTTGACCAGATGGATAAGAAAGTACCCAAGCCGTGGAAGCTAAATTCCGGGTGTGTCTACTAGTACCATCGGTGAAACCATAATGACTCATGATAATCAATACAACCTGCCAAAGTAGATCAAAAATCATCAACATCACCTCATAGACCGAAAACTCAGATATGTACAAAAAAAAAAATCAAAATATATACAAAAAGCAAGATGCCAGGCCAAGGCCTACGCATAATACCTTTTCAAATAGAGCCCATTTTTGGTCTCCGCCAGCTCATTTCCCTCAAAATAAGCCAAGGTATAAGCTCATTTTTTAAGGACCTTTTTAACGATGAAGGGGCCATACCACATAGAATTGAATTTACCTGCCCCGAGGGCATCCTTTTCCTGGGCATAAACTAGAACAAGGTTGCCTTTGGAGAAAACCCTCGGTTTGACCACTTTATTGTACTAAAATTGGACCCATTTCTTATGGGCTTCGTTCATCGTGGCGGCATCTTGACGTTGCTCATCAAGATGTTCGAGATGAAGGAGGTGTTCTTCAAGATTCGAAGTGTCAGGAAGAAGTTCTACAACCAACTTAAGAGAAGGAATCTCACACTCAATGGGAAATATTGATTCCAATCTGTAAACTAGTTGAAATGGAGTAAAACCAGTTGTAGTCTTGACTGACATCCGGTATGCCCAAAGCGTAGGATATAGCATAATGTGTTAGTTAGATCTAGCTTTATCAATTGTCCGTTGAAGAATGGTATTCAAGGATTTTTTCACGGCTTCCACCTGCCCATTGGCTTGAGGATAATAAGGAGATGAATGCTCTTGCCGAAAACCCAATTTGAGAGCTAACTCAGCCATCATGCTGTTATGAAAATGATTGCCATGATCAGTGACAATCTCTTTAGGAATTCCAAAATGAGCAATAACTTGATTGAAGAGAAAAAGAGTTGTCGTCTCACCGTCATTCCAAAAATTAGGCATAGCCTCGACCCACTTTGTGAAGTAGTCTACTGCTAAAATAATGTACTTGTGACCTTTAGCCGAAGGCAGGTTACAAGTAGTATAATTAATACCCCACTTTGTGAATTGACTGACAGTGACAACTGAGAAGAGCGGAGCTGGATGGGCGCGCATCTTTCGAGTATACACTTGACACGGATGACATCGTTTGACCGACTCAACACAATATTTGAAAATCAAAGGCCAAAAGTATCGAGCACGCAAGATCTTTTGGGCTGTAGCAAGCCCGGATAAATGACCACCACAAGCTCCACTGTGGCAATCATTCAACAAAACTTCAGCTTCTTCGAGAGTTAAGCAACATCTTAGGATCGAATCGACCCCCCTATGGTATAAAGTATCACCAATGATCAAGTAATTTTTAGCTAGGTGACGTAGCTTACGGTGCTCATCTTTTGAAATATTTGAAGGAAAATTCGCAGTATGAAGATATACAATGAGATCCCCATACCAAGGATCCTGTGAAGAGATGAGAAAAAGATGTTCATTCGGAAAGGTTTTGTCATAAATTATATCCTCTCCACAGGGCAACTCAGAAATTAATTCTGCAAAAACTAATGATTTCTTGGACTTGGCAGACATAAAATCAAGATCAAATTCCTGTAAAATCATAATCCATTGATTGTATTTGCCCCCAATCACTCGCCTGCTGAGAACAAACTAAAATGGATTGACTGCTTCCAAAACATAATTTTTTCGAAGAAGAATATAATGTCTGAGTCGCTGCACAACATGGATAGCTGCTAAAGAGATTTTTTCTATCAGAGAATACCGAAGTTCAGGTCCTACCAAACCTCGACTAAGGTAGTATATAACATGGTCAGCAAGAGCATCATCCTTCTGAACCAGAACCATACCGATAGTAGATTCTGTTGCTGTGAGATACAAGAGGAAATACCTATTGTAATCAGGGGGACTCAAGACAGGGGTAGAGGTCAATGCTTTTTTTAAAGCATCGAATGAGCATTGAGCAAAGTCATCCCACAAAAGTGGGACTCCTTTCTTTAATAATCTCATGAATCCTCTTGTAATCTCGGCATAATTGACGATAAATCTCCTTAGAAAATTAGCTTTTCCTTGTAGACTTTGAAGTTTGAAAATGGATGACAGGGGAGGCAACCGAAGTATTGCCTCAACCTTGAAGGGATCTACCTGAATCCCTTGCGTAGACACAATAAAACCCAACAATCGACTGGATGTGACAGCGAAAATGCACTTATTCAGATTCAACCTTATCTTATAAAAACGACATCGTTCAAATACTTGACGGAGGTGAGAAGGATGATCAATTCTATTGTGAGAACGAGCAGCTAGATCATCCAAGTATGTTTCAATAGTATGTTTGATGTCGTGGAAGGCATATGACATGGCTCGCTGAAACGTGGCTCCCACATTTTTAAGGCCAAAAGGATTTTTCTTGTAAGCAAAGGTACCCCAGGGACAAATAAAGGTAGTCTTATGCTGATCTTCAGGACAGATATTAATTTGATTATATCTAGAAAAACCATCCATGAGGGAGAAAATCACATTGCCCGCACACTCATCGATAATCCGATCTATGAATGGTGTGGGGTAATTATCTTTCGGACATGCTTTATTAAGATCTCTAAAATCAATGAAAACGTGAATTGTTCCTTGTTTTTTGTCCATCGGGACTGGATTTGAAACCCATTCAGTCAAAGGAACAGGGAAAATGAATCCTGCCTTGAGCAGCTTCTCTACCTCAGCTTTGATAGCTGCAGCCTTCCTAGGGTTGACCGGACGAAGCTTTTGCCTTACAGGCTTAGCATTCTCGTAGATCTTGATCTCATGTTGGACAATAGATGGATCTATACCAGGAATTTCTTCATAAGACCAAGCGAACACATCCCTAAACTCTTTAAAGAGATCGGTGTAAATTTGAATCTCTTCAGGGGAAAATTCAGCTCCGACGAAAAAATTCTCGATAACGTTGGGATTCCTAGAGATGTTCACTGAGAAAGTTGGAGAAATCACACCCATGTTCCCTTCAGCAAATACCTGTGCTGGTGCTAAACGGTTTAGAACTGGGTGAACAGGACCAGAAGACTAAGGACTTGGAAAACTTGACTCAACTTCGTTCAAGTCTGGTAGAAGGTAAGACCGATGATGCAAATCATCCCATGGTCTATCTACACCAGTCATAGCTTCCAGGATAGCCTCTTCAGATGGAAGAGTGGTATCTAGGAAATCCTGGGCAGAAGAAGAAATAAGTGTCCAAGCCGGAGCCACATCGCCATCCAATTCCTCTAGTGAAAGAGAAACATGAATGGATTCTGCAGAGTCAACAATGGACTTATAAGAAATCTCTGCTGTAGACATTGGAAATGCCATTCCACCCACTTGACCTTCCGCTAATGTGGAAGTAGGGTAAGGTAAGGTCCAAGGATCTGAAAAATAATGAGTTTGGAAGAACTATCTTCGAATAGGAGCCCTAGAGGATTAAATTGCATTTATATGAACAGAAGGAGTTGGAATATCGAAAGTACCCATCATAGAAGAATACATTCCAACCCTGAGATTATCAATAGGCAGCTTGACATTATCCACCAAAGGGATAGTTGAATCAATAGATACATTCTGGTCTATAGGAGAACAATCCAGTTGGTCAACTATGACAATCCCCCCTTCTTGAGGGAAACAAACAATATGAAACAAGGAGGATGCAATAGCATCCATCTCATAAATCCAGTTTCACCCCAATATAAGGTTGTAGTAAAGCTTGCATCAACTATCTCAACCTTGATATTTACAGTTTTTCCATCAACACAGATGGGCAAAGCCGAGACAATACCATGCCACTTGTGAGAATGACCATCAAACGCAGTTAGAAGAGTGGCCGATGGAACAGCTGTAGGAGCTTCGATTCCTTTCCATCATGTGAGAGACATCACACACGTGGAAGCACCCTCATCAACGACCGCTCGAAATATAGTGAATCTTTGATACGATGATCTAATATGGAAAGCCATATGATGTGGGAGTCTCTTCTTAAAATTAGTCATATCAAATGTAATCATAAGAGAGTTTTTTGGATCAACAACCCCAATAGCAGTAAGAAGAGAACTTCGTTGAGTTGGACAAGACTGGAGCACCTCAACAGTAGACATAGCACAAGGACTCTGGGCCAGATCTTCTACAACAAAGTAGTTTTGAGTAGCCTTGGAATTTTGATTAATTGTCATTCACTTTGTAGATGCTTTCGACATCCGAGGTATGGGCTCAACAGTTGGCTTCGGAATGTGAAGTGGTTCAGTAGTATCAGAAGTAATCTTAGCTTTTGAAGACTTATCTGTACCATAATCATGAGATCTCGTAGCGATATCTACATGAGCACTCATCATATATATGTTTGATGGAGTTTCCCCTTCCTGGGTGCCTCCAGAGGAAGACCCAGTATTTTGATTCGCACCAACAACTAATTGTTGCCCTTGGGGAAAAGGGTTTGTTAACACAGGCTGGGAATTGGAAGATCCCTGTTGAGCTAACAAGCACTGTGCATCCTGAATTTTAGGACAAAGGTGAGTAAGATGATCTCCAGTACATAACTTGCATGGAAACTTCACTTTCTTTTTATCCTTCTGTCCTTCACCAACATGCTCGTTGGATTTATTTGCATCGCCCTTCCCATATTTTCCCTTCTTTCTATTATTATTTTGTCCTTTATTCTTCCCCTCGGATTTTTGATTTCCTTTGGTGTTTGATGTCTGGACAACATTTATCGACAAAGCTTGAGAAGAGGTTGGTACTGAAGGTACAACCTGACCTGAAGAAGGAGATTGTATGGACAACTGCTGCAATTGGTTAATCTAGTTAGTTGCACCATTATCGATTGACCCAATAAGTCCATCACCATGAGGACCATGTTTAGTTTTGGACAAATCCAATTTGAAGTGAGGAGCATCAGGCAAGATTTTATTAAGGATTCCAGACTGAGAATAAATCAGTTCTAGTTGCTGGGCGCTGAAAATAGCTTGTTCCTCAGAAAATACCCCTGACAGGGATACATCCTTTGAAATATTTGGTTGTAATGATTTCAAAAACCATTCTAGAAGGAATTCGTTTGGAATGTAGGCTTTAATGAGCCGCTTCCTTCTCTGCTGTTCCTGAATATGATCGGAAATGTGGGTTGCCTTGTCCTGCTTAAAATTAGCCAAGAGTTCAGTCCCGGCATCATAACAAATAGGCAACTGAAAGTGATTTAGAAACATGGTAGCTAGATCTCTAAAAGTGGTAAAAATTCCCCTAGGTAACTCAATATACCACTTAGCTGCATTTCCCGTCAAGGTACGCTGAAATAATATCAACCTAATCGAATCATCGATCAGGGAGTTTGATGAACACTAAAGATGAAAAGTGGTGATGTGATTTTCCAGATCCTCTCCATTCTTTCCTTCAAATTTTAGAATGTCTGAAGGCAGTTTGGTAGGGACCAAAGGCCACCCTGGACTATAGTGGATTGGATCATTAGTCAATTTTGACATATCTGGCAAGTTTAATGTTGCCAGAAATGGTAAATGAGGAGGAGCCTGAGAATTCCATCCTTTATAGGATGAATTTCCCACATTCTGAAAAGAATACCCTAGATTTGATGAGGCACCAGGTTGCCAGAATGTGTTCGTAGAAAACGTTGGGCCATAGGAAAACCCTTGTGACCCAGCATTCGGAGAAGGACCCCCTCCCAACATAGAGTTACTATAAACCAGACCAGTTCCCCCCACTGAAGTAGTGAATGAAGAAGAAACCCCCTGATAAGGGTTCCAAGCATTTGAAAAGGGAGAAAAAGTCTGATAAGCACTAGATGAAGAGACAAGAATATTCCCTTGGTGACCAGCGAGAAATTTATTCCATACCCCTATTACCGTCAAGATAGGGTTCCACCCCGTGAAGGTAGTAGAACTTTGAGCTCCGGACCATGGATTAAAATTCCGAGTCTGGGAAGTAAAAGGAAAATATCCTAAGGAAGGATTCGAGTGAGGAATATCTCCACTTCCAAAGGGGAACCCTTGAAAAGAAGCCGATCCACTAGCCATAGAGGAGATGGGTGCAGATGCAGTTGCAACAGTAGAAAAGGAAAACGAAGGAATTCCATTAACGGACATCCCAAGACAAAAGGGACTAGATTGAGAAGCCTGTGCCTAGGTATAACTGGAACCAAACATAGCAGTACTAGAAGCAATCAAAGATATAACAATAGTGCCTCCTCCCTCAACTTTAGGAGGAGTCTGAATACCTGCAGCACTCATAGCTGAAGCTATGTTCCCAGTCGTGGCCATCGAAAGGTAAGAATGTGATGGATAAGGACTCTCAGGTCTCTCAGACTCAGGTCCGATGTACTTGATGATAAATGGAGAATTAGAAGAAAGAGGAGACAGAAGCGATTCAGGAGATTGAGGTACTTTCTCTACTTCTACTTTTGGAAATAAAACTCTCGAGGTGGGTGGAGTACTCCTCTCAATACTGACACCAACACCAAGATCAGCTGCATAAACTTCAAGTCCTAACGGAGGATCTCTCTCCGTTGCGTCAGATAACACTGAGTGATAACCACCTTCTGAATTTCTCCTACACCTTCTTGAAGAAGGCTCGGCACTTGCAGGAGACAACCCATGAAGCCATCTCGATCGACGAATCGATTGGTCAGCCACTTTAAAAGATTGATTAGACTCAAAAAAGTATAAAGCTAAGCAAGCTAGAAGCAAAGAGCACTCACTACAAAGTCCCTAAGATACAGCCAAGCAAACGACCTTCAAGTATTTTTGCTTCGGGTGATTAGGACTGGACACCAAAATATAGGAAAGAAAAAAATAGGACCTCTCGAAAGCAGTCTGGGTTAATTACGACCCATATCCACTAGCGAAGGTAACATAGACAGTTACGCTGATTTCCTAACAACAACCTTTGCCGGTGCAAGTACCCAAGCTTCGCAAGGGCACCCTCCAGAAGTACTGCTGGAAATGATACAAGGTCTGCCTTAGGTACCATGGGTATTCCCCCCCGCAGTCACCTATGTGATACCTAGGATGGGAAACTAAGGACACCAATCTGTATCAGCGGCCGGGCGGAACAGTCTTAGGTCAAGATTCAACAAATCAGAGAGGGGGTATCTCTCTTCTCCACCTGCACTTTCCCTCGCGCTTGACTCTCTGGAGGAGAGCTTTCCCGGTCCACCTAACAGTGTTGGATTTCGCTCATTAATAAATTTCTATGTTTCAAAATCTGAGCGGCCTTGGAGAGTTAACTCTCCACTCACCTAATCCAAGGCCATACAACCTAGCTAGTTGATGTATGACACTTAAAAAAAATTTTCTAGTTGTTTTTAATTTATATTGCTTATTTTAATTGGCTGTTATTTTATGTCAAGGGAATATGGAAGTGAAACCAATGATGTTTTTATGACGCAAAAAGAAACCAATGAAAACCAAACTATATGAAAATGCACTGATTTCCTTTCGATGAAGAGTGATGTCTATAGAGGTTCTACAAGATTAGATATTTTACGTTTCTTTTCAGATAACCAGACCTCTCACACAAAATATTACGAAAAATACTAAAATGATTATGTGCACCTAATGAAAATTAATAATGGCATGTAAATTCTAAGATGCAAGATATAAGAAAGAAAAAAGAGAAATCTCTAATGATACCAATGTTCAATCAATTTTTGGTAGTCCACCTGTCTAATTCCAAATCAGAAGCTCAAGGTATAAAAAACGCCAAAAATAAGACTTAATATAACAGAATGAAATCAAAAGAAGACTCCCTTCTTAATCAAGTCAAGAACCGAAGAATAAAGATTTCAACAAGCCTTCAAAAAGATGAAAAGAAACCATAAACCAAAACAGAAGCAATGGAAAGCAAATTTTTTTTTTTTTTGGCTATTGAGTTTTATGAAGAAAATTGACTTAAAAAAAAACCAAGAAACTATCAAATTACTGAGCCAAACCAACTTCAAATTTCAAGAAAAACTTCAACAAGATGCTCTAAGCCAACTGTGCTACTCTCATAGCAGGACTTTTATGAGCAAGAGGAAGACAAGAAACTCAACAAATCAACTCAGTCCAATAGCATAAACTTGTGGCAAAATCAGACTCCAAAGAATCAAAAGAGACTCTTCGAAAATTGCAACAAGACCTAGCCAACGAAATCAAGAAAACCCAACGCAAAAAGAGGAAAAAATCAAGATGCAAAGCAACTCCTAAAGTTAGGAAAGAGCAAATGAGCAAAATATCTCTATCCTGAATAGTCAGAACAACCAAGAATCTTCAGAAAAAGATCTTGGTGCTCAAGCTAGAATCGCAAGCACAATAAACGAAGATTTCACCAAATGATTCAGTCTTCAAACAACCAAGAGAGAAATAAGTATTAAACCACTTTAAACATAGTCCAGAGACTTCAAATATATCACAGGGACAAGTCTCCACAGGTAGACAAGATCAAAAAATCTTAAAACCAAAAATTTCAAAATTTACCCAAACATACGCGCTTTAGTAGTTTTACAACTAGCATGCATACGCGATTGTTGCAAAGGAAAGTCGCGTATACGCTGCTTCCTTTACACAAAATTGAATATATACGTGACTGTGCAGAAGAAAAACCCCATATGAAAAGGTAAATAAGAAAAAATAAAAAAGGTCAAACCTGATCAAGAGACCATGTTTTTAGTCTAACTGGAAAAAGATATACTGAACTGAAAAAATGATTAAAACTATTGGAAATCTTCAAGACAGATGAAACAACCCAAAGGGAAATCACAAAATTGTGATCCCCAATGGAGTCGCCATTTCTGTTTCAGGAAATAACTCCCTAAAGGTTTTTGGGTCGGCAACCTTCACAGATCAGGGGCATGCCATTCAAGAAGGACCCACTTAACCTATATTTTATGCTGAAAAATAGATTTAATCAATTGCGGAACTTACCCGAAAGTCCTACGTTTGATGTAGATCTCGCAGGTTCAAACCCCTAGCAACTCCTCGTGCTTCGTAACCTGGAAATCAAGAAATAACAAGCATGAAACATTAGTTGAACAACATATATTGTTCCTAGATGTCAGTATAATCCATGTATAATATCATATAAGCAATACGGAATGTTTAACTAACAATCGTTACAGATATATAGACACATGAATATTCGGGGAAAAAATGGTACTTCTTATTATAAATGGCATGTACAAGAATATAAAGTGGAGAGATCACCTGAATCCTTCCATGGCCTTCAAATAGATTGTCCTCTAGATCCGTCTAGCCCTCACCTCGCTAGGATTCTTCCAAGATGTGTGCACACGAGATGTCATATAAGATGATGATCATCTTCAAGGAAACAAGGGTTTCCTGAATATACTTGGGAAGTACAGGAGGCACAGGAACATCAGACTTGAAATAGGGATCCAACATAGTATAATATCTATAATTTTCTCTCTCCCTTAGGCTATACACATGAGGGGATTTTATACTCCCTCAAAGTAGTTTCAACAGTTGGAAACAATTGGGCCACGGGCTGGGGTGGTTGAATTACAGGAATAGCCATCACCTTGCCACGAAAATAAGGAATTTATATATTTTTTTAATGATTTAAATGGCATACGCAGAAAAGTCTGAACGGACTCGCTTATATACGCAGAAAAGTCTAGGCATAATCGCGTATGGGGATTTTAACACTGTTTTTTATGAATTTGTTCAAGTCTGGAAGGAAAGGATGCCTAGGACCAAAGAGACAATCATTATTCACATGAGGGTGAAAAATGATGCTATAACACCAGGTGGCATGCACTTTCAGTTTTCCTCCAATTTCACTTTACAAATGTGGCCAAGTTTACTGACCACCTTTTTTCCTTTTAAATTTCTAATCCTCAACATTCATCCATTTTGGCCATTATGGATGGTGAGAGGTCATACCTGAGCTTACGTGGTGTTGGTGAGGTGCTGAAGGAGCTGGTGGTCTCACCCTTGGTATTTTCTTTTATGTTTCTTCATTTTTTATTTGTTTTTTGAGTGAGAAACTTTTTCTGAGTGAGCTACTTGTCTTTTCTGAGTGAGCCACTTACCCTTTTCTTGTTTTTTTCTTTTTACAAGTGCTGCATGGAGGTATTTAGGTGCCATGGTTGGTGTTATTTTCCTTCTAGAGTATGCTAGTGGTCTTCTGTAGTCATCCTCATCAAATTTCCTTCATCTTTTGGCCTTGCCATGCCACACTTATATTTGCTACAAGAAATTTTCTGATATCTGTAACAATTTGTTTCTTGACTCTTCTTGCTTCAGTTTTTTCAGAAATGGAGAGATATGGTTCATGCTATGCAGAAAGTCATGGAATTAATGGAGTGGAGGATAGGAAAGTGGAAGGGTTCTCATGCCATGTTTCCAATTATTTAGCTGCTAAAGGTACAACTTAGGGTTTAGATAGGGAAACCTTGTGCATGGAGTGAAATAGGGGTTTGGCAATGGTCGGTATAGGAAAAACATGAATTATCATTCCCTTCTTGAAGTTTAGAAATCCCTAGGTAGCCTTTTCCTTCATGAATGAGTTTCCTATAGCATTTACAAGAGTTTCTTGTAGTGTTACAGGAATCCTATAGCTGCCTGATTTTCCTGTAGCAATTACAATTTAGGAAAAAAATGAAATTGCTGCCTATATGATGGGTGAAATGGATGAAGGGATGTATGATTGAGTGGATTATGGAGTGTGCAAGCTAAGGAGAAGAGATAATGAAGAGAAATCACTCCTATGGATCCCAAAGAGTGCGCCTCAGAGAAGTTTTCACGCAAGGATCTTTTATTCTTCGTTTTTAATTTTTCTTTCCTTTTTCTTGCTCCAAGACTGTCTCATGGAGGTTTTCAACCGTGGAGTTGGCCTAGGGAGCCCGAGAGAGGTTTTAATCCATGCCTATTTATTTTTAAATTTTTTTTCTCTAAGAGGCACTAGAAACAATGGAGTTTCCCATGACATACACCTCCTTGTTTATGAAATTTATATATTATGCCCTAGACAGGGGCTTCTTGTAAACCTTGAGCTTGTAACCATTGATAAGTAGGGGAATCCATTCCTCATATATGGTTCTGATTTGAACTGCGCCATTATCATAACATTTGTCCACTTTGTAGGGTACCAACCATATTGTCATCATTTTGCCTTTGAAGTCCTTAAACTTTGAGTCATACAACAATGCCCAATATCCTTCTTGAAAAGTCTTTTCCTTAATGTTCTTGTCATTCCAAACCTTCCTTTGCAGCTGAATTACCTCTGTGTGAAGGAGTGCTTGCATCCTGAACTCATCCAATAAATTTAATTGCATCAACCTTTATTTTTGGGCATTTGATAGATCTAGGTCTAACTTAGTTGTCATCCTGAAGGTGTTGAATTCAAATTCAACTGAAAGCAGAGCTTTCTTGCCATAGACCAGGTCATAAGGAGGGAATCCTATTTTTTTTTTCCAAGTAGTGTTGTGTTGAGGCCTCAGAATTCCACTGCCAAAAAATGGGGGAAATCCACCCTGTCCAGACCTTAAAGTAGCTCCTTTTCCGTTTGGTGTAGTGGCTTCGACTAGGGATAATGGGACCAGTTTCCCAATAAGGATGATTTTGAGGGTGTTGTAAATATAGCATGCAAATGGATAATGATTTTAATATATATGCATCTATCTAAAATATTTAATCTAATATATACCCGGGGTGTTTTTCCTTTATGCAATCTAAAATGATATCTTTCAATTGTCAGTAATATAGATCATTTAACAACCGAAAGAGATGAACATTATGTAAAATGATTCTTCTAGAAAAGTAGTTTACATAGAATAATTGTGAAAGAAATATCACATTTATCAGTGTGATTACATATTCAATAAGAAACCATAGCTAAATATTAGAAAAGAAGTGCATGTAATATTTATATATTATGACGTTTCAAATATATAATGCAATAAAAAAATGACTGTCAATCTATGAAGTAAGACTTAATACAAGTGAATAAAAGTACCATATGTACGAATTTTTACTCATGTAAACTGACAGCAATGAATCTGCTCCTTCTCACTTTCAAGCAATTTAAAGAGTATAGTAGTGCAACATCAGTTAAACAACTTTAATTGTCAAAAGATAACATATGTGTTCAATTAATTCATCAAAAAACTCACAAACTTACAATAGTGCATTATTTGCAAATATATTTTGACAAATTTCTGGACCCTTCTCTAAATGCATGAGAAGGGTTTAAATACTAAACTAACTATAAACTAAAATATATTATTACAAAAATGTAGAGGAGGTTTCAAACAACCTTCCTCATAAAGCTAACTTAAACTACACTCTAGGAAACTAAACTAACAATTCTGATTTATGAGTCCTGCCCTTTCTTTTGAATGTGGTCATGAAGCTGACAAATATATAACATTGATTTGAGCTGAGCTAGCTGCGATATCCTTGATCTGATCTGTCCCTTGAAAATAGAGTTTGAGAGTACTGACTAGGATCTCTTCATTGAATCTGTAAGACACTGCAGAGTCTGATGCTGATGATAAGGTTTGATCAGAAAATTCCAATAATTTTCTTGATCAAACTTATTTACCTTTTTAATAATTTCCTCATGTGTATCTGCTCTTTGCTTCCATTGAGTTTCCACCTGTATTGTTTCTAAGAACACATCAGACATGTTCTCTTTGAGAAGTTCTACTCTAGACAGTTGTTCACACATAGATTCAATAATTTCATTTGATATCTTGAATGTATTTTCTACTACTTTCTCTACCTGTTTGATTTGTGCTTCCCATTCTATGAATAGAATTTCTTTGTGAAGCTTATCTACTTGAGGTAGATTAGCTTTCTTCCCCGAATCTGATACTTTCCATTGGATGTGTTCTTCAATTTTCTTCTCAAGTCTTTCACATTCAAGTCTTTGGATTGCTATCTGTTGGATCAATATTTTATTTGAATCACAATAAGAGTCAATTATAGAAGCTTGATGACAAAATACTTCTTGTTATTTCTTTAACTTAGTGTTTAAATCCAGTGCTTCTTTGATAAATTTCTCTAATTGCGGTTGGGTTTGTAACTTGGTCATTGCTCCTTCCAACTGTGCTTTTTTTTCATTAATCTTTGTCTGATGCTACAATTTGAGGCTTTCAATATCTTTACGAAATTGGGTTGTGTTTACTTTGACTTGCTTACTAGACTTATATTTCTCTTCATCCAACAACTTCTCTAGTTCTTGTACTTTGGCTTCTTTTTGTTTTAGCAACAATCTAACCTCAGTAGCTTTATCAACAGTAGCAGTAGCATATGCCCCTGCATACAATGATAATTTAGTTAGATGTTCAGTAGGATCATCTAAGGAATCGTTTCATAATACATCAACTGATTCATCTAAGGCTTTGAATTTGTTTCATCAATTCTCTTCCTTTTGTTTCTTTTAACTACAGCCTTATAACTAGGACTATAGAAGATATCCAACGAAGGAATATCTTCAATTTGTAGAACTATCTGATCTGTAGGGTAGGCCGGTATGATTTCCTTATCATGCATTGCTGGAGCTCTTTGTAGTGGATTAAGAGTTTCCACTATTTTCTGGGAGTGTTCAGGTGTTTGGAAACTCGTTGCCTGATCAGTATTTGGATTCTCTTTAGGATTTTTTATTGATTCAGAAAACTCCTTCCATTCATTTATAAGATCTTTTTCTTGTGGTGAATTGGAATGATCTAGTATATTATGACTGTGCTGAACTGCTTGACAGTCTGATTCTGTTCCATTATTTCTCTTTTCCTCTAGCATCTCTATCTCATGGATTACTTCGTCAATTATCTTTTTCGGGATTTCCTTTTTAGATTCAGATTCATTTTTAGAGTGATCCGAATTATGAGATTATTGCTGTGAATGACCTGATTCATCTTCAGACATATCTTTTACTTCATCATCCAAGTTGATACTTGGAGTGTGTTTGTTGTCATCTACAATAGTTAATAAATTGAGAGGAACTTTCTCTAGTCTCTTGTTTTTGTAAATTTGGAAAACTTCAAAATCATCTCGACTTAGTTGGCTGGATGCATACCTGATAATGTTTGAAAAATTTTCCATGCCCTAGAAGAGATCATCAAAGCCATCTTTGTCATTTACAAAAGTATTTAACTTAAGCTCTGTGATGTAATTTTTAATTAAATCATTTGGATCATATAACCTTTTTGGCATTACTGCGAATTTCAATAAATGAATGTTGGAAACTTCCTTGTAAGTATGGCCGATGTCAAACAGTGCAAAAGTGCCACACTATAAAGGGTAATTAGGCCAAATAGCCTTTGTAGCATCTTTCGGCTGTTTCGTGACACCATTAACAAGTTGATAGGCTATTTCTCTTGCAAGTAACTTATTGGGAACGTAATAGGGTAAAACACGGGGAGAAGCATAACTCTCGAATACTCTAATATATGTAAAATTCTCCTCTGGAAACCATCTAGCTATAGAAAGAATGTATGCATTGGCTTCTTTAGAAACCCTAGGGGCATTTTTATTGAAAATTATCTGGTGCATAGGAAATATTACTCTGTAACAGATTTTATAGAAGTTTAGGTGGAAGTCTGAATCCCAGAGTTCTCTGTGGTGAATGTGAATTGGGGTAGGGTCTTGGGTAGTCCATTTCCATCCCATAATAGGAAAAATAGAAGTAAAATATATAGCGTCCATGAAATAGGTAGACATATAAAAGGGAGGTATTTCTCTGGATGAAATACTCCTTTTATTCCTATATTCGGTAATGTGTTTGGCTAGATTAACAGATAAGATGTTTGCCCAATTCAAGATTTGTGAATTGACGATTGCGTCAATTAGGGGAACCCATTCTATTGAGAATCTAGTGCTATTAGGTCTAGCAAATAATATACAAAACATACCGGCAGCATAACAGTAAGGATTAGGAATTTGGGTAATTAGGTACGTACCAAGCTTATCTCGCTTCAACTTCCCCTGTTCCTCCTTCCATTCTTTGATGATTTTGATAAGATCTGGATGTTCTCCTCTAAAGATTTTCAAAAATTGTTTGTCATATTTCTGCTGCAGGGGCAGTAGATGATACGTTTCTGTTAAATATTCTGCCCTAAAAGAGCCCATAGTTTCTCCCTTCGAATTCTTGAACATTCTATCTTCAATGTCTAAGTGATCAATTACCCACTTAACCATGTCTATGTAACAGAGAATCTTTGGTCTTGCAGCTATCCTATGGATGTATGAGCATGCAACATCAAAAATAGTTGCGTCAAAGGTAGATGTCATGCCTGTCGAAGAAACTTTGGTTATCACCTTTGGTCCTTCACTTTCAAAAATATTATACATTGCCTCCCATGTCGAACTACCACAATATTTGTTGCAGACGGTATCTGAAAATAGGGGAGACATCTTTGTATCTTTAGTAGAAGACGTCTGAGAAATCTCTTCACACTTTTTTCTCATTTTACTCTTCCTTAATCCGTTAACTGGTTTCCTGAAAATAGAGAAAATTGTACAAGTATAGAGAATCAAAGAGACAAATCTATCATTTATTTCAAACACATGCAAGCAGATATAAATCTATCAAGATATAACATAAATCATCAATCATAATATTTGAATTATTATCCCATATACCTTCACGCGTAAAATATATCAATCACTTTAAAGTTGTTAAGATCTCAAATTTCATTTTGATATGACACAAGTTACTTCACATGCTTGATCCATTAAATGCCACCGATTCACGTATCAAAAGTCATAATTTATAACCATTTGTAACACTTACCCTTAAAGAATGTGAAATGCGATCTGTGCAAATTTTAGATCACAACTTTTATAGGATAACAATTTGGTGTATGTTATAAGTTGTGTAAAATGGGAATTGTGCTTTTTGAAAAACTTAAGTGACTGCGATTGCCAAAGGTTTTATATTCATTTCTTTATTTGCTTGTCGGGTCCACGAAGTCACAACTTATATTGATTTGCTTTTAATGTTTTTGATTGATTAAGTGCGGTGCAATGCGATAAAGTAAATATAACGGTTGTTGGCTTAAGAGGTCTTGACCCAGGTTCAGAGGTTAAGGTTTGTCAACAAACCCCTATACTACTGGCCCTTTCGGCAGTGGCCTACTTGCCCAGGCAAAAGTCTCACCCGAAGTAGTATGGGAGGGTATTAGAACCAGGTTTCCGCACCCTGGGAGAGGTCAGGTAAGTCAGGCAGAGCTGCGTTCAACTTGAAAATTATTAGATCACATATTACAGAACCCAGATCTATCAACTCTTCCGCATCCACGTGTGCAATATCATTAATCACAACGAATCACAAATATAGTAAAATAAGGCAACTATCACATCTATTCTTGCATCAAATCTAATAAAATAGATTCGGATCAATGGTAAATCTAGCATAAACACATAGCACAGTTACCTGCGGAGCTCAATATTGAATTATGCATACCATAATAGATCTAGATCGTAGTATAAACATGTAACACCAGTATTTGCGCAACTTAAATCAATGACACAGAGCATACATAAACATATATCATAGATCTAATAGATTCATAGATTTCAACAGCCTTCCACATTCATTAATCCTTCAGTTCCTTTTACAATACCCAAAAAACCAAACTTGCGCACATAGCAGCAGGGTCGACACACATCAGGACTGAGGATCTCCGTGCACACAGCTAGCAGGATTCCTTTCCCCAAAAACCCAAACAGATCTACTAATTCACAATTCGCACCAATCTTAATCCAAGTCTCTCCTACAACTCAAAAAGGTTCAACTACATATACTATTTTAGCCTACACATCCAATGGTCCGCAAACTGTGGTTTGTGAACTCTTGGTCTACCCTTGACCCATTTACAATACATTAGGGGCTTTGACCCACCCCAAAACCCCTACGTTAGACTAAATATAATAAAAAATATACAAAATGGACCAGTTTTGTAGTTCTTGTAGGAGACCCTTTTCCAACAGTCCCCCAACACAATCTTGTGACTCGTTCCGAGTCATTGTGGTGGTGGGGTCTCCACCTGCGCGTGCAGTGCATTGACAACTACGACCAACGAGGGCAACACCTCTTGAATCTGAGCAGCAACACTTTGTGCAATATCTACAAGATTCTGCAAGGTTGGTCCCTCTGTCATAGCTATGACAACCTCCAGTGTTTGGTTTAGTCCCTTCACAACACCATCAACATCCTGTGAGAGCCGGAAGGCCATAGTAGTCCAAGGCTTTAAGCGTTCTCCAATAACATGCTTCTTCTGGCTAAGTCCCTCAATCTCATCTTGGAGGGTGTTGCTAGTCTGCAATTGTGCCAAACGATGTGCAGGGACCAAGGTAGGTAATGTAGCCTTGTTCTGCTCGAAATATTCCTCCTTCTGTTGCAAGTCCTGATTGATTTTTTGGAGGACTAGATTGCGCTAGATCTTAGTCCAAAGCTGCATGGCATCCTCGAGTAACCGGGCACCCTGAGAAATCTGTCCTATAAGGGTATAGGTAGCCTCAGTCACTAGCGCAACGCGCTGGGCTCCTACCTTCTGGGGTGTTTCAGGCTGCAGTTTGGCTTGTAAGTCAGATATTTTCTGCTCCAACTGAGTCTTAATGACCTGCATTTCCATCTTGGAAGCCTTCAATGCTGTGACCAATCCTTCCACTTCAGCCTGGGGAGTGGTTGTGGCCAAGATTTCTTCTGTAAATTTTGTGTAGAGTTGGTGGATCAGATTTTCGAGCTCTGCCTACTATGCGACAAACAAGAGTACCTTTGCATTCTGCTGTGCGATGGTCTGTTTGGTCATACCAAGTTGGTGGTGTACTTGCTGGTCCCGGCGGTGAATCTCCTAAAACATTGTAGTGTGGAGACCCTGTAATGCTGCATGGGGTAGTTTGGCAAGATTCAGCTGCACCCTTGCACCTGCTTGAAGCTGGATCTCTTGGTTCATCGTTCTGACCAAAAGGCCGGTGCTAGGTAAGGGACAGAGGCGAATTTTTTCCGTGGCTAGCGCTGTACTACTAGATGCCAAGAGAATTCGTCCTTGAACCATGCTGGTCTGAATGGTGTCTATCTTTAGCTGCAAGGTTCGCAGCTCTTCCTAGATAATGCTGATCACAGCCTTCTGGTGCTCCTTTAACGCGACCCATTTTTCTTCTGTGGCCAGTGTAACAATGTCTGCGATTTGTTCGAGATCTCCATTTGTCAACGTAACCATCTCATCCCGTTCCTTTTGCTGGGAACACTGCTTCTTTTGGGGTCCCTTGAAAGGCTCGCTTGTGCATTTCGTACCTTCGACATTCACTTCCTCTGTGCCTAGTTGTGACTCAACTTGGGTCTCGGCTCTGGTATTCTTCATGGTGGCCTATGGTGGCTGTGTGTCCTTTTTTTCGGCTGCGCTGGAATCTTTCCTTGTGCTTTTGGTCTCCTTGGTGGTAACAGGTGGGGGTACCTGCGTCGTGCTAGTACCAATGGTGTCCCTTACACTGTTTTTGAAGCCTATCTTCCAGGCGGGAGGTGATAGCACAATAACATTGTCAATTTCCTCGTCTGCTACCATATAAGAGAGTGATGTGTAGGTTTTATCCTTGTGGATGCGGATCTGAATGTTGTTTGTGGTAACCTGGAATATTGCGATACTCTTGTAATTGTCATATACTGTGGGGGACAACCAAGGTTGAGAATTTATGGCTGCAGCCACACTACTCTAAAAAAAGACCCAGAATACTTGGTTATCTTCTATGCGATGTGCGTCCCTGGAATCCCACAGATGGGCATACTGGGCCCCTTCAGACATATCTGGAGGGAGCTCGGGGAGGACTAACTCTGCAAGGGTTTTCCAAGCAACCAGGGCTATAAGAAAGAGTAGCCAGGCATAGAAGAAGGCTTTACCTTGCTCCTGTGATTCACGGATGTTTGCTAAGAACTCGTTGCATAAGTAATGGGCCCAATTGAGGCAAACCCCCTTCGCACATTAACCAGCTAGCTGAATGACATAGGCAGGGATGGTTGCGACCTGACACTTTTGCATTAACTTGCAGGCTAGTAATATGGTACCCATCTACGTAGCCGGGTCACTGATGGATTTTATGACGAAGCCCCACATATTCCTTTCCATGTGGTAGGTCTTACGCACATACTCAGTGGTGCCCCCTTCATATCTCTTGCCTACATGCTCCAGAGGGTGTGGCTTGTTCATGGGAAGGCCCGTGATTCTATGAAACAAGGCAGCATCTATGGGGACCCTATCCCAAATACATAGGTAGCCATTGTGTACTAGGGTGAGCAGCTTCCAGGCCAGTCGATCCATGACGTTGAAATGGCCAAAGTGAGGCATACTTAGCAAGTTCAAGAGCCCAGATCTGACCAATCCTCTTACCCAGTGTTGAGGAACGACTGTGACCCCATCGTCTACATAAATTATGTCAAATTACAACGCAGGGGTTAGCTCAGGGAAGGCTTCATAATTTTCCAAGTCGTGATCATCAAATTTAACTTCATGGAGCTTCCCGCAGGGGTCGCTCAGGACAGGGACTTCTCCCAGGGTTAGCGGCATCTGTAGGTAGGTAACCATGCCATAAAGTTTCTTTGGTGTGTGTGTCAAGGGCCTGTGTGGGTGGATGAAGGGAGGTAACCAGTTGATTAGATTGGTAGGCATAGCTTCCTCCTGCACAGCCTGAGCTTGAGGTGTTGCTCACGGGGAATTGACATGCCTCGGGGAGGTCCTAGGCTTCCCTGAATCCCACTTCACAGCTTTTGGGGGCTTCTCTGAGCCCTGTGCATGCTCTTTTCCCTTCCTGGTGACCGGCATTAAGGGCAATTCTTCATCCTCAAACCCGATCTCCATTACTTCCTCAACTTCTGGGGCAGTAGGGGCTGAGGGCTCAGCTGGGTTGGTGGCAGTCATCCTAACGCAGAAAATGAATCCCGATTCTGGGTGGCTACTATCAGTAGGGGGAGGTTGATATGACATGAGAGGGATAGTGTAGACTCAAAAAATTTTACAGCTCAGGCTCGCGCGAGATAAATAGGACAGGTGCAAGTTATGCAAGTGAGATGAAACCCTCGTTTGAGCTATACAACCCTTTTTATAGTGCCTACGGGCAATCAATGGTAGGGTAAACTTAACTTGGAACTTACCATTAGGTAAACGGTAAAAAATCTGCACAATCTTCCCCATTAAATTCCAGCGGCACGTTCCTTTTAACAATAACTTTTTCTTTTTACCAGATGTTACTATGCCAACGGCTAGTTTTCGCACCTCCTGTGCTTTTGGCATTCCTGCTACGCCTGGTTCAAACACTTGCACCTCCTATTCATCTTCCCCCAACACAAGCTTAAGCCCTGAGTACTTCAAACCCAAAGATATGTTTTCTTGGTTTGTGTCATTGCAACAGAACCAGGCCGCCTTCATGAACAATTCTTTCGGAGGTGCTATGATTACTCCGTATTTTTGAACAAAATTTCTGTAATAACTTATGTGGCCGAGAAGTGAGTGCAGCCGCCCTTTTGTTGTGGCAGATGGTGAAGATATAATATTCATATCCCCAATTTTTTCCAACGTGGGGTGCGTCTCAATGCTATCCGTTTGCAGCCTGAGTGGTCTGGGACCTGTGTGCACCCTATTCAATTCTGAGCTAGGACCCTCTCGTGGATCATTATTACCTTATTTTGGGGCTAGGCTACAATATTTGATCATGCTTGGTGTCCGCGGCTCCCAATTGGGTATTTCAGGTGCGACACATAGGTGCAATTCACCCCATGCTACAGAGTCAATGTCCCGCAGAGCTGCGCCAAGCGCCTTTGTCTCGCCTATTATACCAAATGTTCCCATAAATTCATCCCTCAAAGCCTCCCAGTGGCGGGTGCACTGATGGATCTCTGCATCTAAGTACCATGTGGTGGGAAGTGGTCCCAGGGCATGAATAAGCAGATGAACCCACTCCTAGGCAGTTTTATTGCACCATTGTTTTACCCATGTGAACATATACTCTCGTGGATCTTCAGATCCAAGGAACGTTATGATTCGTATGTTGGCTGGGGCCTCAAATCATAGGATCATCATATTTCGACACTCTTCCCAATCTTGGAATGCCTCCTCATGTGTTACCCACCATTGTGCAGATGATCCATGCATGGCTAGCTTATAGGCCCATAACTGTCGTCCTTGGGGAACCTCAGCTTCATATACTCGTAAAAAGTCCCTAACATTACTAGAACCATTGAAATAAGGTAGATCTCTTACCTATGAGGAGATGCAGCAGAAGTTCTTCGTGATCTGAAGACATCTCAGCGTAGAGACATCATGTAACCGGTTTTCCAAATTCTCCATTTCCCCATCAAAGTCAGAGAAACATCCACTGTCCTTTTCGCAATAGATTACCCCCTCCGCCGTGGGGTTGATCCAATCTTCATCTCACATAGTCAACTTATAGATGTGATCCACATCCTCTTCATCATGCATTGGTTCGGTGTATCGTTTGCCCTCTGTCGGATCTAATGGTAGTATTACCCTTGTACCATTATTCTCGAATACCATGCTTCTCTTCTTTAGGTTAATGATGCCTCCCATATCAATGGCCCAATCCAAGCCTAGGAGCGCAGGGTAGGGGTCCGCATCTTTGACAATCTGAATTACTTCAAAGTAAGCCCGGACCTTAACCCCTCCGATATCCACCACAATCTTCGATAGTCTTCCCAATGGAATGATCTTCTGTTGATTGGCCATACGCAACAGGATAGTGGACCATTCCAACTTAGGTTCCCCCATTCGTTGCCAAGTTTGTTTGGGTAATAAATTCGCATCCGACCCTAGGTCCAAAATAACCTGATCCATCTCATAATCATCGATCTGTGCAGTCAACTGCATCTCCCTGCTGGTGCATTTCTTATACCTATAGATTTTATGTACGTCCTTTACTTCTGGAGGGAGGATAGGTCATGTTGCGCAGCTATCTATCAATTCTTGAAGATTTTCCACAGCCCTCAGGTTGCGCAACAGCTTCATACATGCTTGTAAAAAGGGTTTGACCTCCTCATCTGCCTTGAGGTCCTTAGGCGGTTGCGAATTAGATGCCTTTGCCTTGGCAAAGTCCCTGCAAGTTGCGATAAATGTTTCTTTCTCCTTTTTTAGATCCAACCCTTCCTGTTTGCTAACTTACAGTTGGATCAGAGGCTCGGTTGCAGTCTTCTCCCTAGGCCCCCTGGTGGCCATCCCACTACGTGTTATGACATTCATGCTTGGATCTTTGTCTCGTAGTTCCACCTTAACCCTTTGCACATTTTGCGTAGGTGTCGGCTGCTTTTCCTGCATATTCGCTATCAAGACTAGACTATCTTCAATCGCATGGTCCAACTGCCTGCAATACTAGCAGGTCTGTCTTGTAGGGTTTGGACAGTCCCTAAAAATTCCCTACCTCTCCACAGTTATAACAGATGAGTTTCCCGCATCCCAGACCCTCGCTTCCACCTCTTCTGCCTCCCTTGGCCCTTGCTGGGGAACCCCTATGCTTGAGAGGGATATGGGTGAGGATGGATCTGGCTGCACCCTATAGAGATTCCCTCGATCAATCATCAAATCATACTATCTGCAGTTCTGTTCATCATGTCCTACCGACCTGCAGAACCTGCACCATTTTTGTTTTAATTCTGGGACGTACGTAGCAAGGCAGGGACAGTGGTTTGTGTCGTGCAACCCTATAACACAGAAATCATCGCACCATAGTGCCGACCTAATTGGTCCTGCCACTTCCCTAGGGTGCAGTGGACTAGTTCCCCCAACCTGCATGTAGTCTGTTAACAGTGGGCAGTTATCCTTAGTGTGACCATTCATCCTGCAACGTATGCACCATCTTTCTGGGCTAGCCTTTGCACCTCACTCCTTTCACAGGTTCTAGATATCCATGTGCATCGCCTCCAGTTGTCCTTGTATCTACTAGACATCTAGCTGGGTATCATCTCTGGGCGCAACTTCTAACTTCATAGTGACCTCCAGGGATTTTTCCAGAGATTAAAAAGTTTGGTGACCCATAGGTATGCGTAGGTGAGGTAGCAACCTAGCAATGAACCACTCCATGTGTTTTCTATCATCGTACTGAAATCCTCCTTCCCCGATCACCTTCTTCAGCCATTGATCAGCCTCCCATACCAATTCAGAAGGCTCTTGCTTGAAATCTTTTAGATCGACCACTATTTGAGAATAGGACTTAGGCTTCTTGAACTATTGTTTTAAGACATTTTTTATCTCTTCAGTGGTTGTGTTTGCATGTTGTCCGATGTATCCCATGTACCAATCCAACGCTCTTCCCTCGAAGGCAAGGGACAACTGTGCCCTCTTCACTGCGTCACTAGCTACGTTCTACGCAACCCATAACGATTCTGTGACAAACCAGAAATGCTCCATGTCATCATCTCCCACACCCTTAAAGGTAGGCAATTTCATGTGCGCAGCCATGTCGTCTTCTGGTGGTGGAGGTGTGGGTGAATTCTTACTCCTATACTAGTTTGAAAGTGGTGTGGCTGGAGGACTCTGTGCAACTGCTTCTCTTTCTGGGCTAAGGAAACATCTACCTCCTTCTATGTTGGTCTCATAGTATTTTCCGCTTCGCGTCGTACTTTTGTCCAGATCAACGGTCATTCACTTGGTGTGACTACACAAAATAATTTTTTCGCACAGTAATATCTTAATAAAAAATGGTAAAGTCTTCAGAAACTTACCCCTAAATCCTTTGAATAATCTTTGCTCTGCTTTAGAGTAGGAGACGAATTGATCGATGGAAAATTCCATCACGAATCCTCCTAGCATGCTTTCCACACAGTGATCTATGGTGTGAGTGATGGTGTTATCAGCCTTCTCTAACTGCTGGATCAATTCTGGGATCCACCGTGTGACCCGCTCATCCTTCCAACACTTTTTAAATTCTACCAACCTTGCGAGCCACTCCTGGAGCTCGATCACAATAGTTACGAAGAAGATCTCATAGATTTATGTGAAAATATGTCTATTTTTCCACTCTTTGGTGGTCAACCTCTTACTGCAGTTTTCTTTCACTGCGAATTCCTGAACTTATCATTCAAACCATTCATCAATTTATTTTCTTTCAAGTTTTCAGTACGACCTTGGCATTACCCGGTCCCTCTCTCAAAATGCTCCTGGTCCCGGCAATGGAACCATTTGTTGGCTTGAGGGGTCCTGACCCAGGTTCGGAGGTTAAGGTTTTCCAAAAAACCCCTACACTACTGGCCCTTTCGACGGTGGCTTGCACAAAGTCTCACCCGAAGTAGTATGAGAGGGTGCTAGAACCAGGTTTTCGCACCCTGGGAGAGGCCAGCTAAGTTAGGCAGAGCTATGTTCGACTTGAAAATTATCAGATCACATATTACTGAACCAAAATCTATCAACTCTTCCGCATACACGTGTGCAATATCATTAATCACAACGAATCATGGATATAGGAAAATAAGGCAACTATTGCAGCTATTCTTTCATCAAGTCTAATAAATAGATTTAGATCAACGGTCAATGCAGCATAAACACATATCATAGTTACTTGCGAAGCTCAATATAGAATTATGCATACCATAATAGATCTAGATCACAGTATAAACACGTAACACCAGTATTTGCGTAGCTTAAATCAATGACACAGAGCATACATAAAAATATATCACAGATCCAATAGAATTAGAGATTTCAACAGCCTTCCGCATTCATTAATCTTCAGTTCCATTTACAATACCCAAAAACCCAACCTGCGCACACAGCAGCAGGGTCCGCACACAGTAGGACTGAGGATCTCCGCACACACAGCCAACATGAGTCCTTTCCCCAAAAACCCAAACAGATCTACTAATTTTCAATTCATACCAATCTTAATCCAAGTCTCTCCTACAACTCAAAAAGGTTCAACTACTTATACTATTTTAGCCTATGCATCCAATGGTCTGCAAACCATGGTTTGCGGACTCTTGGTATACCTTTGACCCATTTACAATGCATTAGGGGCTTTGACCCACCCCAAAACCCCTGTGTTAGAATAAATATAATAAAAAATATACAAAATGGACCAGTTTCGCAGTTCTTGTAGGAGACCCTGTTCCAAAAACGGTGAAAAGTTCAAACATATTTTCGAAAAATTTGAGCGCATATCGCGGTTCACACATTTTAGAGTTTATGAGTATTTGAAATTCATAAGATATGCGATTTGCGATGCACTCAAGAAAAATAAAGCGGAAAAATTTAAAATAAAATATTTATTTCCAAGTTTTTTTTATAGAAAATTAAAAGAATTTCCTATTTATTTCTAAAGGGTCCCTATTTATAAAAATAAACGGGGGGTTGTTGTATAGTAGAACAATTGGCGATTCACTTGGGCGAACCAAATATCTTTGAATTTTTTTTTTGAAATTTCTAAGCTTTTTAGAAAATAAAAAATAGTTGTAGGAATGAAATTTAAAATAAATAACATCTTACTAAGCAATGAAAGTTTCTCTTATTCACTATTCATAAGAATTCCTCTATTAAAGATATAACTATGAAAATCTAAATCAGTCCTTACTTAGTTTAAAAGGATAAAGTAGGTGGCCTTTACATATTAGCTTTATAAAAATTTACTCTTTTATCACAGATAGAGCCTCTGTTCCAATATGAAATGTAAGCTTTTCGTAGGGTTACATTTTACCCAATAATGATTCATTATCCCATCCAGTATTTCTTATAATTTTCAGAAGTAAATTCGAACCTTTGAGAATTTTCTTTTATATATTATTTTATTTACTTAAAAGGCATTGTCTTGGCTTGGAAACCAAATGATGACAATTCCACTCACTAGTAGTAATTAAGCTGATCAAGTTGGCTCTTGATGAGACCCCTTGTCCTTTTGATATAATCTCAAGTCATTACCCTGTTTTGGTAGGCAGTATTGGTAATGTCAATTTAAATATTTCCTTATGAACATGGTAAAAACGCTCGTGATGAGACTTATTATCTTTTAAGTCTTTCTTTTAATCATAATTTTTTTTTTGAATTCCTTTCAAAAATTTATAAGTTTTCTCGGATGAGATGAACCATTGGTCTTTTTAAGATTCTGGATGATAATGTTGAGTTTCAGATTGCTTTTCTGTAAATAGGTCTTTACTATGTTAAAGTTTCTTTTCTTGACTGATAATAGAATATTCATGCTATATAAATATGAGAGTTCATCAAAGAATAAATTATTTCAGCGAAATTCTATTTTTCAGAAAAATAAAATCAAATTGTCTTTCTAAAATTTTCAATTATTTCCTTAACATTTTTTTATTTTTATAAAAAAATCAAAGAAAATCATATGAGATTATATTTGAAAAGCCAAATATTAATACTAAGAAACTTTTATTTTCTTAAAAAGAAGAGAAAAAGACATTAGTATACAAGGATAGAAGGGGTTACCTTCTATGAGAAATATTTTTTAAAATTTTCCCATTAATAGGCAACGAATCCTTTTTGCCTGATAGATCTCGCAATAAAAATGTTGATGGGCCTATTTATTCAATTATTTGAAATGGACCAAGCCAAAGTTTTTTAAACTTTGTGTGTTTACCTTTTTCCTCATGCGCTTTGTCCCATTTCAATACTAAATCACAAATTTGAAAATTCTTTGGAGTGATAGAAGTTGAATCAAACAAAGCTTTTATTATTTGTTGATGATGAGCGTGAGTTTTTTTGGATTGTTCTCTTTCTTATTCTCTTAAGAATTTTACCTTGTCTAAGTTGTAAAGAAGAAGTAGGAGTTTCATCAAGGAATTGAACTAAGGAAAGAGAGGGAATAACTACGTTGGTGGGAAGTATCGCTTCTTTTCCATAGACAAGATTGAATGGAGAAGTACCAATAGAAGTTTTTTGAGTTATTCGATCTTCCCAAAGAGAAAAAATTAATGAATTATGCCAATTTCTTTGATTTTGATCAACAATTCTTTTGATTATTCTAATCAGGTTCTTGCTTGTGGATTATGCCAAACCATTTCCTTGTGGATAATAATTTGTAGAATATTTTAGTTTAAAACCTCTTTTAATCGCAAATTCTATCATAGAAATTCCAGAGAAATAAGATGCATTATCAAACATCAAAGCAGTAGGTAAGCCAAACATGGTTATGATATTCTGGTCAATGAAATCAATGATATTTTCTGAATTAGCTACTTTTAATGGAATTTCTTCCACCCATTTGGTAAAGTAATCTATAGCTGTGAGAATATATCTATGTTGTTTGGAAGAGTTAGGAACAATCTCACCAATTATATATAATCCCCATTTCTCAAATGGTTATTCAATATTGACCGAATGTAATGGGAATGCTGGCTTTCTTTGTCTTCCATATGTACTTTGGAATACTTTACATTTTCTTGTATATTCATGGGCATATTTGAAAAGTGTAGGCCAATAGTAACCTGAATGCATGATCTTATGTGCTGTTGTATTTCCTCCAAAATGTCCTCTAGTTGGTCCATCATGGAGTTCCTACAAGGCCTTCTCTGCTTCAGATTTCTCTAAGAATCTTAGAAGTACAGAATCAAAATTTCTTCTAAATAACACATCGTTGACTAACTCATATTGTTTAGATTTTAATATAAGAGCTCATTTTGTCTTGTAACTGAGATGATTTGGAGCATATCCATTCTTCAAATAAAATATAAGATCAACATATTGTGACTTTGAATCATTGAGGCTTACCTCTGATATTTGCACATGATTACCTGAATCTTCTTCTGTTGGAAAATGTGATGCTCCTATAAGAATTCTGCAAAAACCTTGACCTCTAATGATTTTACAGGGTTCAATTTCTACATCATATTCTTGTAACGCAGTCACCCAGTTAGCTCTTTTTTCTCCTAATTCTCTATGCATCAAAAGTTGTCTTACTGCAGAAAATGGAACTATGATTTTCATATGAAGCTTTAGGAGAAAATGTCTAAAAATTTTTATGGCCTTAAAAACAGAAAATGCTTGCTTTTCAACATATGTGTAATTTAGTTCTGTACCTTGTAAATTTAAACTAAAGAATGATATCGGTGCTTCTATTTGTTGGTTATTCAACTGTGTTAAAACAACTGCATATGATGTATCCGATGAAAAGCGTATAATATAAATGGACTAAGAAAATTGGGGGTGGTCAAGAATGGAGCATTGACAATTGAATTTTTAATCAATTCAAATGCTTCTCTTTCATTATGTCCCCATTTAAATACATAATTTTTCTTAATCATGTTCTGCAACGGTAAAAATATTTGAGAAAAATGAGGGACAAATCTCTTAAAAAAATTAATTTTCCCAAGGAAGATTGCATGGTTTTCTTGTTATGAGGGAAAGAAATTCATTTAATTTCATCAATTATTTCAGGATCAATATAGATACCATTTTTTGACACAATAAATCCTAAAAATTTTCCTTCATCTAAAGAAAAAAATGATTTCTTTGGATTTAATGAAATGCCATACCTTTCTCATCGCTCAAAGATTTTATTTAAGTCATTCACATGATGAGTTACTTGTTTAGTGTTGAGATTGCAACAAGATGATGAGCTTAGTGGAAAGGAGTCGCCTTCACTAAGTGAGCCCGCAGGCTATTTTTGGCGCAAAATCTATTTTTAGACTATGTCTATTTTTAGACATATGGATCATGTTCTATGAGTTGCAGGATGCTATTTGTGGATGGTTGGTCAAGTCGGAAAAAATAGATGGACTTCTATTTTTAGACATATTGGGCGGAATCTATTTTTAGATTGCCGGTCTAAAAATAGATATGTCGAATATTATTAGCTCTTAATAATATTTAGACTCTAAACATTATCTTATTCTCTTGGAGCACTTCAGTTAAGTGCACGGATGTGGCACAGGAGCTGACAGAAGGAATTACGCTATTCCTGAGGGTTATGTGGAGCTATTGCATGGATACTTCAGTTAGAACTCATGTGACAGAGTTTGGTGGAGTTGATTGAGAAAGTTAGTGGAGTTGTATTCAGTTTAACTAATCTAAACATAGTTGAGCTATTTGTATTCAGTTTAACTAATTGATACAATTAGTGAGAGTGGTGTGAGTTAATTATTAATTAATTCAATAATTATAAACTCATTAATCAACTAAAGAATACATCAGTTAAATTCAGTGCATGGACAGTTTCAGTGGAGACCAGTGCAGAAATAGGTGAAAGAGCAGGTTAACTATCAGTTGTGACTATACAGTTGCTATTTGCAACACACAGATAGGTGGAGAAGCCCATGAGGATTATGAAATAAAATCCAAGTGGTTTATCTATTTAATGAAGCCATCCCATAGCATTGAAAACGTAATAGAGGCTGGCTATCAAGTGGCAAAATATTGGAGCATGTGTTTTGCTAGATCTAGCTTGATAGTGTGTAGCAATTCGAGGTAGTGCTGGGAGCTTGTGAGGAGCTTTGTACTATGATTGTTACATGATCTCCATGACATATAATATACAGATAGTTTGGGTTTTCAGCTTTAAGCTTTCCCATTAAATACCGTGTTCATATGTGTGACTCTTTGTGGTTTTAATGTATGCATGCAATTGATTTTATTTCCACATGTGATGATCAATGGTAGAAGAGATTCTGTATTATGCATGAAGCTAAAATAGTGTGTGATCAGGAGGATATCGGTGAATAATATATCAGTTATTCAAATTTCTACATTTATAGAAGACAATAATGTCATATAAATAAATAACTATTGTTTTATTTATAAGTCCCCTAAAAGCTATGTCCATGGCTCTTTGGAAAGTGGCACCTGCATTAATTAATCCAAAAGGAATTCTCTAATAAGCATAAGTTCCCCACTTAGTTCTGAACATAGTTTTCAATCTGTCATGTGGATGAAAAAGAATCTGATTGTAACCTGAAAATCCATCTAGAAAAGACATGAGCTCAGAACCAACTACTTTCTGCAATACTTGTTCCATGGTTGGTAATGGAAATTGTCCTTCTGACAAGCTTTGTTTAAATTTCTAAAATCAATGCAAATTCTAATATCACCATTCTTGGTCCTGATAGGTACCAAATTTGATACCCATTTAGAATTTCTGACTGGAAAGATGATTTTTTCTTTGAGGAGTTTATTCAATTCAGTTTTAATTTGATTTTCCAAGTTTGGATGAATCTTTCTCAATTTCTTCTATAAGGGCTTTTCCTCTGAGATCATAGGAGTCATGTGTTGAATTACAGAAGTATCGTATGTTTTAAGATCAATATAATCCCAAGAAAAGACACTTTTGTACATCCTAAACAATATTACGAATGATAATCTTTATTCGGAAGATAGACCAAGACCTAGATTTACATTTTGAGGTTTTTCTTCACTTCCTAGATTAACTAGCTCAAATCTTAAGGTAGAACTTTGTGTTTTTGAGTTAGTTACTCTTTTAAACTTGTTCTTTAAATGGTATAATCTTCTAACTTGACAAAAAATTTGGGAATATGATTTTCATCTTATTCTTTCTTAATCTGAGTGTCATGTTCGTTTTCATCCAAAATTTAACTATCATAATATCTTTCAGATGTTAAAAAATCTATGATATCTGAGTAATTATTGAATACTCTCCAATTAGTGATATTATCAAGAATAGATGGTCTAAAAATCAATTCAATAGAAAATATATCGGAACTAAATTCTTGGGATGGGATTAATTTTGAGGCTACATTAGCGAGTAAATCTACACTAGCATTCTATATTCTAGGTATAGAAGAAATGTTGAAGGCTAAGAAATGAGCAGTTAATTCTTGGACTAATGATTGATAATTTTTTAAGTGTCCAAAATTACAATGGATAGTATCTCTCACTTGCCTAACTATGATTTCTGAATCTCCTAAAACCTTCATACGTCTGATATTTAGATCAATAGCTTTTAATAAACCTTGAACTAATGCTTCATAATCAACTACATTGTTTGTACAATCAAATTCTAATTGGCAGGCTAACATAGTATTTTTTCCTTCTGGGTTTATTAAAATGCAACCCACACCTGCACCATCTTCAGATTTAGAACCATCAAAATAAAGGGTCCAAAACAAAGAATTAACTATTTTTCTATCTAAAAATTTAATACATCTAGAATTATTTGGCTAGGACAAAATTCTCAATCTGAGATACAACCGCGTTATCAAAGAAAGGTGATGGTTGAGCATTAAAGTTTCCTAAAAATGACTCTGCAGAGTAGTTTCAAATAATGTTGTTATTGAAGGCTACTGGCTTATTAAGTTCTTCAAGATCAATCACCGTATGCTTCATACACTTTTTACGGTCAACTAAAATTTGGTTTGGATTTCCATTATGTGGTAACCACATATGTAACCAATATGCTGAAAAATAACCATGAAGTTTCTCAGACTAGTCACGACTTAAAACTAAACCATAAAATTCAGGAATATCTGCCACCAAAATATTAATTATCTGAGCAACTTTGGGATTTGATGAAAATTTGATGGAAACATAATTTATTTCTCCTACCACTTATACTCTAGTTCTTACAAGTTGTACTATATGGATTGGAGAACTCTGAGGAGTTATGTTCAATTTGTCACAAAATGATTTTGGCATTATATTTGAAGAGGCCCCTGAGTCTATTAAAAAGTTACGAAATTTTTTGTTATAGATCTCATAGGTTAAGAGAAATGGAGTATGAGAGATGGATCAATCACCTATCATAATTAAGTCTGAAGCATCTATTTTCATTAAAGGAGAAGGTGGCTTACGCATTTCATTCGCAGCTTGAACTATGACTAGAGCAGGTAAGTTTGAAGCATGAAAAAAATTTAAGTCTCTAAGTAAGATTTGCTGTTGCTGATTTAATTTGGTAAGCTCCTGAATTGAAATATTTGCCATAGTTATCTTCATGTCTTCAGCTATATTATACTCAATGGTATCTGAGACAACCATTTTTTTGGATTGTAGGTGGAGAATTTGAGGTAACAGGATTTATTTGCGTAGCCTTTGAATTATACTTTTTTATTACTGATTTGTCTTTAGCAGGAGTGGAATTTTTTTTTTGTTGACTAGGCTGTGTTGCTTCAGTAATATTTTTGTTGCATGTGTTGATAGGCAAAGCTTCAAGTTGTTCTTCATTTGGTAGGATGAAATCCCACATTCCATTTAGTTCAACTTCTTCTTCTTCGTCATATTCTTCTTCCTCCTCTTCTTGATCTGATTCAACATTAGATATAAAATTTGGAGGTTGAGAATTAGAGGATTGTCCTTTCTTAAAATTCCTAAAACTCTTTTTTGAATTTGAAGTTTCGATGACTTGTTCTTGATATATGCCATCTCATTAGTCATGGTTTTCAAGACTTTTTGAAGACCTTCGACGTCAAATGGATCCTTTGGCATCTTATTTTTAGAATCATATTTGAAAGATATCTTCTTTGATTTTCGATCTTCCTGAGAATTGTTTTTCTCAAGAGCAGTTATGCGTTTCTCTACAGATAGAGACTCTTTCATATTTTCTGCAAGTGTTGCTAGCTTTTCTCTATCAATGAAAATAGCTGTGTTAGATGGAAGGGATGAAATATACCACTCAATTTGAACTTCTGCACCAAGAACTTCTATAACAGGAATTTTATTGAGTATTTTATTAAATCTTGAATTAAAATCTTTTATCTTCTCACTTGGTATAGCTTTAAGATTTGAAAGATCATTGATGAGTGTAGCAATAGTTCTGTCATCTCCAAAATTAGCTAGAAATTGTTCTTCAAACATATTCTAGTTAGTTATAGAGTGAGCAGGTAATGAAAAATACCAGGATCCTGTAGATCCTTTTAAAGTATATGGAAATAATCGTACAATGCAATCCTCTTCAACTACTGCATTCAGATTGACAGCTAACATAAAATTATGAATATGTTCTTCTACAGGAAGACCATCATCGGGATTAAATTTGGGTAGCCATCTTTCGAGATTTTTAGGCAGAGCATGAAGAGGGGCGGCCATGTTTACAGTCCTTGGATTTCTCCACGGGTTTATATTCGGTGGAGGGGGTTGACCTGCCATTGGATTTTGGATGGGTTGGTTGGGTGGATTTTGAATTGATGATGAGGCAGGTTGAGCACTAGGAATAGTAGTTTGAGTACTGGAACTAGTGAAAGTGATACCAACTATTGGAATGAAATTTGTGGAAGTGAGGGGAGGTAATGGGGGAGAATGGGATAAGATATTGCTGGTGATTGAATCTGATTGAGTCCTATTTAACTTCTTTCGAGTACTACTGATAGGAAATTTAAAAGGGATAATCCTTGTTTTTTGACTTTTTGATTGGGTTAATATTCTTCGAGGTTGTAAAGAAGACGAAATACTAAGATCCGATAATTGAGAAGATTCAGGATTTTCAACAGAAATAGATACTTTCTCTAACTTTTCTATCAAAGACTGAACTTATGGAGAATATTGGTGAAACTCGGGAAATAGTATGGCTTGAGTATTGCTAGGAGACTTAGGGGAAAGATGATCAACTTCAGATTTTACAGATGAGGATCTAGATAATTTTTGATGCGGATCTAGAGGGAGAGAGAATTTTTAATTGGCGTTTATATTGATTAGACCTTCGTGCCATTCACTAGGCCCTCCTTCTAGTGCCAAAATGTTGAGGCCTTAGAATTCTGCTGCCAAAAGGTGGGGGAAAATCACCCGGTCTAGACCTTAAAGCAACTCCTTTTCCGTTTGGTGTAGTGGCTCCAACTGGGGATAATGGGACCAATTTCCAAATAAGGATGATTTTGAGGGTGTTGTGAATATAGCATGCAAATATATAATGATTTTAATCTATATGCATCTATCTAAACTATTTAATCTAATATATACCCCGGGTGTTTTTCCTTTATGTGATCTAAAATGATATCTTTCAACTGTTAGTAATATAGATCATTTAATAGCTGAAAGAGATGAAAATTATGTAAAATTATTCTTCTAGCAAAGTAGTTTACATAAAATAATTGTGAAAGAAATATCACATTTATCAGTGTGATTGCATATTCAATAAGAAACCATAGCTAAATATTAGAACATAAGTGCATGTAATATTTATATATGATGACGTTTCAAATATATAATGCAATAAAAATATTACTGTCAATCTATGAAGTAAGACTTAATACAAGTGAATAGAAGTACCATAGGTACGAAGTTCTACTCATCTAAACTGACATCAGTGAATCTTCTCCTTCTCAATTTCAAGAAATTTAAAGAGTACAATAGTGCAACATTAGTTAAACAACTTTAATTGTCAAAAAATAATAGATGTGTTCCATTAATTCATCAAAGCACCCACAAGCTTACAATAGTGCAATCTTTGCAAATGTTTTTGACAAATTTCTAGACCCTTCTCTAAATGCATGAGAAGGGTTTAAATACTAAACTAAATATAAACTAAAATAGATTATTACAAAAATATAGAGGAGATTTCAAACAACCTTCTTCATAAAGCTAACTTAAACTACAATCTAAAAAACTAAACTAAAAATTTTGAATTATGAGTCCTGCCCTTTCTTCTGAATGTGGTCACGAAGCTGAAAAATATCTAACATTTCTTTGAGCTGAGATAGCTGCGATATCATGTGTCCCTTGAAAATAACATTTCAAAAAACTGACTAGGATCTCTTCATTGAATCTGCAAGAGACTGCAGAGCCTGATGTTGATGATAAGGTTTGAACATAAATTTCCATTAATTTTCTTGATCAAAATTATTTACCTTTTTAATAATTTCCTCCTGTGTATCTACTCTGTGCTTCCACTGTGTTTCCACCTATCTTGTTTCTGAGAACACATAAGACATATTATCCTTGAGAAGTTCTGCTCTAGACAGTTGTTCACACATTGATTCAATAATATCACTTGATATCTTGGATTTCTTTGCTGCTGCTTTCTCAGCCTGTTTGATTTGTGCTTCCCATTCTCTGAATATAATTTCTTTGTGAAACTTATCTACTTAAGGTAGATTAGCATCCTTCCCCGAATCTGATACTTTCCATTGGATCTGTTCAATTTTCTTCTCAAGTATTTCACATTCAAGTCTCTGGATTGCTATCTTCTAGATCAATATTTTATTTGAATCACAACAAGAGTCAATTACAGAAGCCTGATGAAAAAATACTTCTTTTTATTTCTTTAACTTAGTGTTTAAATCCAATGCTTATTTGATAAATTGCTCTAATTACGGTTGGCTTTGTAACTTGGTCATTGCTACTTCCAGTTGTGCTTGTTTTTCATTAATCTCTGTCTGATGCTGCAATTTGAGGCTTTCAATATCTTTATGAAATTGGGTCGTATTTACTTTGACTTTCTTACTAGAATTATATTTCTCTTCATTCGACAACTTCTCTAGTTCTTGTACTCTGGCTTCCTTTTGTTTTAGCAACAATCTAACCTTAGTAGCTTTATCAACAACAGCAGTAGCATATGCCCCTGCATACTGTGATAATTTAGTTAGATGTTCAGTAGGATCATCTAAGGAATCTTTCCATAATACATCAATTAATTCATCTGTAGGATTTGAAGTTGTTTCATTAATTCTCCTCCTTTTGTTTCTTTTAACTACAACCTTATAACTAGGACTGCAGAAAATATCCAACGAAGGAATATCTTCAATTTGTAGAAATATCTTATCTATAGGGTAGGCTTATATGATTTCTTTATCATGCATTAATGGAACTCTTTGTAGTGGATTAACAGTTTCCACTATTTTCTTGGAGTGTTTAGGTGTCTGGAAACTTGTTGCCTGATTAGTATTGGGATTCTCTTTAGGATTTTTTATTTCTTTAGAAAACTCCTTCCATTCATTTATAAGATATTTTGCTTATGGTGAACTGAACTGATCTAGTATATTATGATTGTGTTGAACTGCTTGATAATCTGATTCTATTCCATTATTTCTCTTTTCCTCTAACATCTCTATCTCATGGATTACTTGGTCAATTATCTTTTCTGGGCTTTCCTTTTTAGATTTAGATTCATTTTCAGAGTGATCCAAATTATGATATTGCTGCTGTGACTGACCCGATTCATCTTCAGACATATCTTTTACTTCATCATCCAAGCTAATACTTGGAGTGTTTTTGTTGTCATCATCAATAGTTAATAAATTGAGAGGGAATTTCTCTCGTCTCCTATTTCTGTACGTTTGGAAAGCTTCAAAATCATCTTGACTTAGTTGGCTGGATGCATACTTGATAATGTCTTAAACATTTTCCATGCCCTTGAAGAGATCATCAAATTCATCTTTCTCCTTTACAAAAGGCTTTAACTTATGCTCTGCGATGTAATTTTTAATTACATCATTTGGATCATATAACCTTTTTTTCATTACTGCCAATTTCAATAAATGAATGTTGAAAACTTCCTTGTAAGTATGGCCGATGTAAAAAAGTGCAAAAGTGCCACACTATACAAGGTAATTAGGCCAAATATCCTTTTTAGTATCTTTCAGTTGTTTTGTGACGCTATTAACAAGTTGATATGCTATTTCTCTTGCAAGTAACTTATCAGGAACGTAATAGAGTAAAACATGGGGAGAAGCATAACTCCCAAATACTCTAATATATGTAAAATTCTCCTCTGAAAACCATCTAGCTACAGAAAGAATGTCTGCATTGGCTTCTTCAGAAACCCTAGGGGCCTTTTTATTGAAAATCATCAAGTGCATAGGAAATATGACTCCGTAATAGATTTTATAGAAGTGTAGGTGGAAGTCTGAATCCCAGAGTTCTCTGTGGTGAATGTGAATAATTAGGGTAGGGTCTTGGGTAGTCCATTTCCATCCTATAGTAGGAAAAATAGAAGTAAAACATATAGCATCCATGACATAGGCAGACATATAAAAGGGAGGTATTTCTTTGGATGAAATACTCCTTTTATTTCTATATTCGGTAATGTGTTTGGCTAGATTAACAGATAAGATGTTTTCCCAATTCAGGATTGATGAATTAACGATTGCGTCAATCAGGGGAACCCATTCTATTTAGAATCTAGTGCTATCAGGTCTGGAAAATAATCTACATAACATACCGGCAACATAACATTAAGGATTAGGAATTTGGGTAATTGGGTACATACCAAGATTATCTCGCTTCAAATTCCCTTGTTCCTCCTTCCATTATTTGATGACTTTGATAAGATCTGGATGTTATCCTCTAAATATTTGCAAAAATTCTTTGTCATATTTCTACTATGGGGGTGGTAGATGATACATGGCTTTCAAATCTTCTCCCCTAAAAGAGCCCATAGTTTCTCCCTTCGAATTCTTGAACATTATATCTTCAATTTCTAAGTGATCAATTACCCACTTAACCATGTCTGTGTAAGGGAGAATCTTTGGTCTTGTAGCTATCCTGTGGACGTATGAGTATGCAACGTCAAAAAGAGTTACGTCAGAGGTAGATGCCGTGGATGTTGAAGAAAATTTGGTTATCATCTTTGGTCCTTCGCTTTCAAAAAGCTTATACATTTCCTCCCATGTCGAACTGCCATAATATTTGTTGCAGATGGTATATGAAAATAAGTGAGACATATCTGTATCTTCAGTAGACGACGTCTGAGAAATCTCTTTTCCCTTTTTGCTCATTTTACTCTTCCTCAATCTGTTAACTGGTTTCCTGAAAATAGAGTGAATTTTACAAGTATAGAGAATCAAAGAGACAAATCTATCATTTATTTCAAACACACGCAAGAATATATAAATCTATCAAGATATAACATCAATCATTAATCATAATCTCTGAATTAATATCTCATACACCTTCACGTGTAAAATATATCAATCACTTTAAAGCTGTTAAGATCTCAAATTTCATTTTGATATGACACAAGTTACTTCACATGCTTGATCCATTAAATGACATCAGCGTGCATATCGCAAGTCATAATTTATAACCATTTGTAACACTTACCCTTAAAGACTGCGAAATGTGATCTGTGCAAATCGTAGATCACAACTTTTATAGGATAACAATTTTGCGTATGTTATAAGTTGTGTGAAATGCGAATTTTGCTTTTGCAAAGCTTAAGTGACTGCGATTTCTGAAGGTTTTATATTCATTTCTTTATTTTCTCGTTGGGTCCGCGAAGTCGCAACTTATATCGATTTTCTTTTAATGTTTTTGATTGATTAAGTGAGATGCGATGCGATAAAGTAAATATAATGGTGATTGAAGTTTTTGCAAAGTTCAAACATATCTTTGGAAAATTTGAGTGCATATCACGGCCCACACATTTTAGAGTTTATGAGTCTTTTAAATTCATAAAATATGTGATTTACGATGCGCTCAAGAAAAATAAAGCGGAAAAATTTAAAAGAAAATATTTATTTCCTATTTTTTTGTTTAGAAAATTAAAAGAATTTCCTATTTATTTCTAAAGGGTCCCTATTTATAAAAATAAATGGGGGGTTGTTGTATAGCACAACATGTTGTAGGCTCAAGTAGCTTCTACCAATATGTCCGCCCAATATTTTCTGCTGCTGCTCACAACCTTGGAGAGGATATTCTCCAAGGCTCCATTGGTCACTTCCACTTGGCCATTCGCTTGAGGGTGGTAGGCGGTAGAATTCTTATGCTTTATATTGTGCTTCCTAAGAATATTCTTAATGAGATGAGATGTGAATTGTGCCCCCTGATCAGTGACTACTTCTCTGGGGTATCCAAATTTGTAAAAAAAATTCTCCCTCATAAATTATGTTACTTTATCCTCGGTTGCTACCTTCACAGCTTTTATTTCATCCCACTTTGTCAGGTAGTCAGTGCAAACTATGATATACTTTTCTATCTCGATGGTGGATAAATAGGTCCAGTGAATTCCATGCCCCATTTTTCAAATGGCTCAAGATCCACCTGAGGGTGAAAAGTAATCTCATCCCTTTGTGTAGGTTTCCCCATCCTTTGGAATTGGTCGCACCTTCTAGTGTATCTCCTGGAATCCTGGTGAAGGGTAGGCCAATAGTATCTCGCCTACAAAACTTTGAAGGCATTCCTTTTTGTAGCAAAGTGGCCTCCACAAGGGATATCGTGACATGCAGAGAGGATATCAAAAAATTCTTCCTCCCTTACACATCTTCTAATAATTTGGTCAGGGATCTAGCTTGAAGAGATTACCCCCAATCCATGTGAAAGGGGTGCTTTTTCTGATGATCTTTATTTTCTCCTGGAATGAGAGATTAGGAGGGAACTTTCGAGCAACCAAGTAGTTAGATATGTCATCAAACCATGGTGAGAGTGTTGATATAGTAAAGAGATGTTCATATAACAGCTGGTCATGCACCATTCCTTCTTCATCTGTAGATAGAGCTAACCTAGATAAAAAATATGCAACGACATTCTCCTTTCTAGGTTTATCAACAATGGTTAGGTCAAACTACACTAATAGTAACAAACATATAATTATCCTAGCATTAACATCTGGTTTGTTCATTAAATATTTGATGGCTGCATGGTCAGTGTGTACAAAGGTTTGATACCCAGTGACATAGTGTCTAAATTTGTTTAAAGCATGGACAATGGCTAACATCTCCTGCTGTGTGACAGTATAATTGAGTTCAACTTTAGACAAGTTCTTACTGATGAAATAGATTGCATAATTTAATTTCTCTTATAAATTCCCTAATTCTTCCCCCAAAACATTTTCGGATGTATCTGTGTGGATGTGGACATGTAGAGTCCAATTTAGACCTTGGAGAATGGGGGAAATATTTAAATTTCCCTTAATGAGCTCAAAATATTCTTGACAAAGATTGGACCAAATAAACTCAGAATCTTTGGCCAATAAACCAAATAGTGGCGAAGCCATCTTACTAAAATCCTTGATGAATCTTCTATAATAGCCAGCTAACCCTAAGAAGCTCCTCAGTTCTCTCTGCTTTTGAGAAGAAGGTACCCTTTTGATAATAGTCGTTTTTCCAAGGTCCACCTGTATTCCTGCTTGGGAGATTGAATGTCCCAAAAAAACTCTTGCTCTTTTAAGGAATTCACACTTTTCTGGGCTTAGGGAGCGATGCATCTCAATGCACATTCTCAACACTTTTCCCAAATTAGAGAGAGCTTCCTGGAAATCATCCCCATAGGCTATGAAATCATCCATGTAGATTTCAATTGAGTCATGGAATAGCTCAAAGAAAATGCTCAAGATAGCTCTTTGGAACGTAGTTGGGGCATTGCACAACCCAAAGGGTAGGACTCTGTAAGTGAAGGTACCCCAAGGGCAGGTGAAAGTAGTCTTATCCTGGTCTTCAGGGCTGATTTGGATATGGTTGTACCCACTGAACCCATCTAAGAAAGAAAATAAATTCTTCCCTACAAGGTTATACAAAAATTGGTCTATAAAGGGCAAAGGGGAATGGTCCTTCTTGGTGGCTTTGTTAAGTTACTGATAATCAACACAGATTCACCATTTTCCATTCTTCTTTGGGACTAGGACAAGAGGAGATACCCACTCACTGTCTGATATGGGATAAATGAAACATGCATCCAACAGTTTCTGCAATTCTTCCTTGAATATGTCCTTTAGAGCAGGGTTCATCCTTCTTTGGGGTTGTCACATAGGCTTGCATCATTCCTTAATGTAAATATGATGTCTGCATACTGAAGGATGCACCCCTTTCATGTCCTTGTAATCCCAAGAAGATACATCTAGGTTTTATTTTAGAAGTTAGCATAGATTATTTTCTTCTTCTTTTGTGAGGTTTGAGTTGATTTTTAGAGATCTGGATGGGCCAAAATCTACAGCCTTGGTGGTTTCAGAGGTTCAATCGACTGAGTGAAATTCCATCCAAGGTTGGCTTTTAGATTCTTTGACTAGGTTTTCATGTGGACTGTTAGTGGGGGACTAGTTTTGGATGACATGGTCGATGAGTTCGTCTTCATCAAGCTGTCCCACTCTAAGAACAACATCTATGGTACAAATGGAGGTAGTGTTATATACCTCATCTTATTCATCCTCCAGCCATATAGGTAGATCATGATCAATGGAAGGCTGGGTTGGAGGATATAATACCAGTTGTTTAGATAAGGGACCATTTTTAATAGTCATGTTTCCGACCCGACAACTGATATAAGCATCTGCAGTGGCTAAACAAGGTATCCATAAGATGAGAGGATATCCATTGAACTTGGTTATTGGCTGTATAACCAGGAAATATATAGGATACTCCCAAGCATCAATTGAAACCATAATATCCTCAACAATTCCTTCTGGAGTTACTGTGGATTAATATGCAAGTTGCAGAACTGCTGTGGTTTTCCTCAAAGTCCCTTGGAGGTTAAGTTTCAACACAGTTTCCTTGCTCATGACATTTATGGCAGCCCTGAGATCAATCGGAGTATTTGGGACTATGACACCATCTATGTGCACATATACAACTGGATTTCCAAGGTCTAGGTACTTTGGGAAGATCACCCTTCCCAACATTAAGTCAGAAATCTATCCTACTACATTGATGGTGGGGGTATCCTTCTTCTATCTCCCAGGTTTCTTGAAGCACTTTTCCTTGATGAGCCTCTTGTAAATAGGTACATCCTTAATTTCTTGGAGAAGTGGTATCTTTACACACAAATATTTCAATTCTCCCAGAGGTTCAGTCTCCTCTGCGATGTACGGGTGTGCTGATTGGAATGGATCAAGCACTCAAGAAAAGGATGTTGCTAGATATGAGTGTTACTTTATTCCTTTTCCTCCTCAACCTCTACAGGTGGATATGGAGGGTGGTTTTCTGGGAGTACTCTTCTTGACCTGTGATTAATCTCCTATATCTCCATAACATAAGCTAGATGTGATGTATCTCCACTATAAACTTGCTGTGACTGTCTATTGTTTGGCTTCAGATTGGGCTATGCAGGCATCTAAGGCAACTTGGGTGGAGCTTCATGAGTAAGATGAGGTTGATGTTGGGGTGGAGGCATTAGAGCATGTGGTTGATTATGTTGAGGCCTCAACCCTTGGGCAGACTATTCCACTGAGGTTGTTGAGGAACACACTGCTGAAATGGTTGGTTCATAGGCTGAGGATGATAGGGAGTGTTGTAAGGTCAAGTAGGAGGTGTGGTCTAGGATGGAGGAGTGGGGGTGTACCAAGGTTGCATCAATGAATTTTTATTATTGTGATAGTAATATTAAGGTGCACCTTGCATACCCTGATGATATGACCTAGGGCCTTGAGGCCTCCTTTGGTTGATGAAACAGAGTTTCTCTGGTCCTACTTCCCCACCTTGGTATACAACTTCGAGTCTAGGTAAGGAGGGAAAGTTTTATGTGGCATGATTCTCCTCATAGACTAAGAAAACCTGTATGATATTTAGTGGAAATTCATTTATAGGGTGTTTTCTGGCACATCTAGGGAAAAATATAGCCAAGTCCCTTTCTACTTACTCTTGCTTCATTTTGACCTACAATGTGTCCATTTTCAAAGAAAAGGTGTGCAACATGTCACTCTTGAAGTCATCCAACATATTTCCAATCTCATGTTTGATGGAGGTGGAAGAGGAGGGGGTATTGGTTGTACTTTGGTCAGCTTTGGCTTTCTTCCTAGTTGCCCTAAAATGGTTCCTGAAGACAATTTTGATTATTTCATAAGGAAGTTGGTAGATATCTCCTCCTGATAACATATTGAGGGTTTCTATCACCTCCTCCTTGATCCCTCAAAGAAGTACTAGTTTAAGTTATCCAGGATCAAGAGTAAAATTGGCTCTCTTATAGTTTAACTAAAACCTCTCTTCATAGTATTATAGGGATTCATCAGGCCCTAGAGTCATCCAGAATATCTCATCCTTAGTTTCCTTGGAGCTATAGTAGTCCCTGTTGTTGGGCCATAATTGTAATCTATGGATAAATTACGCTTCCCTAGACAGGTGCTAGTCTACAACAACAGGTGAAAGACTATACTACCATTTCTCCTAACTCAGAATATATACACAGAGAGGATTGGAGGCTTACTTGTTCAGTCGCTTCCAAATGGCTCCTTTTGTCGCTTCTGTTGCAGCTTCAAATTCAAGCGGTTTGTGAGCTGAATGCTTCCTGCAAGAAAAAACACTGAAATAACAGAAGATGCAATAATATAGATATCTATTCAAACTAGTTAGCTAAATCAGTAAAGCATAAACTACATTCATCAACCAAGATCTTACAATATGGAAAATCAAAGTTAACATAGATGCATGTAGGGAAAAACAAGAAGTACTCTTTATTGATGATAGAAGGAGAGGTTACAACCTAGTGACTGATTTGAAGTGACCTTCCAGCAAAGTTCCCAAGTCTCATCACAGCATAAATCTCTCCAACAGTAGCTTCACAAACCAAGCTCTCAATTGAAAATTCTCCAGCATTTCTCTACTCAAATTCTTCCTTCTCAAACACTTAGATCTGTGTTCAATTTATAGATTAACTGTAGGTTGTTTTGTAATCAATAGCTTTCTAAAAATAGGAAAGACATGTTTTCATTCATGTATATTTCAAATGGACACTTGGATCTGAAGCTTGACACATGTGAACTCTTCTAGAAGGCACTGACCAAGTGGAGATTCCAGAACAATGAGAATTTCACTCCCAATGTGACCAAAGCACCTGTGAATGTCGGGAAGTTCTTTGCAGAGCAGCCTTGCATGGGGCTACCTGCATATGCAATGCATTTAGACCTCTTAGAGCCTATGTTGGTGAGCTCTCATATGCTAAATAATAAGCTTCAAAACATGGAAACCTTTGCTTGATGAAAGTCTTGCTTGATTTGTCTTGTTTCTTGTCTTAGGTCATGTAGCAACTGAAATGAAAGGGAATGATAGACCCTTGATCATTGGTCATGGAGATGATGCCCAGTTAACCAGGTCATTGGGAATGGTGCCCAAATTGACCTATAAAAATTGTCCCCTAAAGCATGAGATTCAAATAATAAGAACATTTGATTGAGATGCTTTATACTGTGATGAGCCTAGAAATGAAGCGAAATGGTCACCTGCATCAACCTTACAATAAATTTCATCATGATATATCCTCTATTGATCATAATTGCTAAGGGTAGGAATTCCCATGTTCAGCACATAAAACAATCTAATAACATGTACATAATTCAGAAAGTCGTCTACATTGGAATGTTGCCCAGATGCAGACACGCCTACAGATATAGTCCCATGTTTGGATGACAATCTGTATGTAAGGTCACCGTACAGATGATGTGTACAAAAATCCTGAAATCACAGCTTGGATGGATGAAACTAGATCTGAGGTATTCTTATCTCGTTCACTCAATCATTCGGGTACAAGTCTAACCATGCGAATATATGATTTGTCATCGAACATGGAAAGACATCGTTTGATTACTAGCCAATGATGTGATCTGTTAATAAATGCGAGAGAACCACCATTAATGTTAATGGCCCTCAAGGTACTGCAGTACATTTCATAAGGTGTGAATAAATGTTTTGATGTCGAACGCCAAACAAAATCTTTCGGTCAAAGGTCTAGAAGCGAGGATCTTGTTGATGTTGTAACAAGCCTCATGGTACTAGAATCTGATGTTTTTAAGTGAACTTCCTATATATTGATTTTTTTTGACAGGAAGTCGCCTTATTGCAAAACAGGAGTTACTGATTTTAGAGACAAAGGTATGACTTGATATAGCAATTTTCAGGGATGACAGTCATGAAAATGAAGGTTTATAAGTATTGCAGATGGATGAGTTTTTAATCACTAGATGACTTCTCTTGAACATATCGGCGACACTGTGATGAGTTGGGAGCATTGACCCAAAACCGAAGTGAAGATATGATGAACCATAGGTGTGAATGAACAGTCAAGATGATTACCCAATCCAAAAATTCACGAACATGGAGTGAAAGAAGTGTCATGCTCAAGAGCGACTTGCTACCAAAAAGAAACTTTGCTTACTTTTCCCAAATTTTCCCTGGTCATTTGTCGACCAGTACCTATTTATTTTTTTAACAAGCTTGAGGAGGATAACATTTGCTTGATCTATAATTCAACCCTTTGGACGAATAAAGTATCACTATTTAATAATTTAACGAGTCTAGCGATGAATGAAACTTGATTCTTGCCATGATCGACAAGCTCGTCAGTATTTTATGTTTTAACAGGCTTAACGACAGTGATAGCCTGATCCTTTTTCATATTTAGAGAGTCTGAAAAAGAGGATGAAAGAGAACTCCAAAAGTAATTTTTCGTAAATTTGTATCTCAGATCTGAAAAAGTGTAAAATAATATTTGAAAGAACCTCTTTGGTCATGTTTAACCAAGGCATTCCTTTTTCGTAAATAATACATCTCAGTCTGGAAAAGGGTTAAACTTATACTGAGTAGATAAAAATTAATTTACTTTAACAAGCTCGAAATGAAAAGTGCTCGACAATCTTTTCACATTATCGGAGTCTGAAATTGAGCTGAAAGAAGACTCAAGGGGTTCCTTTTTCGTTGTTATCGAATCTCAAAAAATAGATAAAAGTGCGCTTCAAATCCTTTTTCGTTTTTAACAAAGCTCGAAAAATAAGGAGAAAAAGTATGCTTTGTGGTGAAGTCATTCTTTGAATAAATCTGCACGACTAATCTGTTCATCAGTCGTATTACTTGTTCATAACAACGTCAAATTGATTAAAAATACATGTTTCATGATAAAAACATAATAAAACTATAGTCATAGCAATAAATTTAACTTGAAAGAAATTAAATGACTATAAAAAGTAGTTTCACTATTCATTTTTACCATTCCATAGTTACCATTTTCATTTTGAAGCTCTGAACCTGATTTTTCCCCCCAAATTCAGTCGTTGATTGCGGTCGTTTCTGTGGATGGATTTCGTCATTGCTTGATCCAGGTTAGTGCCATGAACCTCCTTTTTCTTTCAGTATTCATTTAATTTCCATTCCTTGCAATTTTTTAGGGTTTTGAGGCCCCTAGGGTAAATTCTGCCCAAAATGAGGGCAATTCACCCTTGAATGTCGAAACCTGTGTTCCATAGAAGGTAAAGTGAAGGGTACCTGCATGTGCAAGGCACTGTCTCAGCCTAGGGAGTGCGTTGGGCATAGTTGAAGTTTTCCATTTTCTTACTGTGTCCAAAATTTGCCTATTTTTTTGCAATGAATGGTATCTAATGGATCTTTATGGTTGATTTTCAGGTTTCCATCGGATTATAATGACGATTACATGGAGAGAAAGAGAACATGAAGAAAAATATATGATTGCCTTGAATGATCCGGGTACTGTAAGAGCCTTATGATATTGCGGGCTACTTAAGTACTTCAAATTTTCGGGAATGAGGCAACAAATAGAACTCCTGGAGTTCTTAGTTCGAGCATGGGATCCAACGATATAGGCATTTCACATAAAAAATCAAGTGTTGTCCATAACAGTTGAGGATGTGTATTTTCTCATAGGTTTGTCGAGGAGAGGTTTGCCCTTTTCTCTCACAGGGTCTACCGTTGGAGGAGAGATAGTGAGGGATTATGTTATGCAGTATTGCTATCTAGGGTTAGAACCTAGAAAATATGGGAAAATAAACATCCGAGATGTTAGGGATTTGTCTTTGGGAACTATCCTCTTCACGATCGATAAACTTGCTGGCACCGTTACACTCCATGTAGCAGACTGATCGTATATGCAGTATGCGCTAGAGTGCTTAGAGCCAACAGTATTCAATTGGTCTGAAGCTATTCTATCTCAGATAAAGGAACAATTGAATAAAGAAAAGGGAGGAAGGAAGAAATTTTTTAGTTATGGTTCAATCCTTATCTCCTTCGCTTCGGAATGGATTCCACTGATGCAGCCACAACATGTAACATTGGATATATCCAGTCCTAGAGATCGTCGAATGTAGAGATGGGTAGAACTCATGGGTCAGCATGCAGGCCAATCGACCGTTGTGTTCTCGATTGCATTCTTTGCCTGGTTCCGGTGACAGATCGTCGCCATCGATGAATATGCATAAGAAGGTGTCGAATTCTGAGGAGATCCAGATCTAGTATTACCAGAAGGCGCTAAGTGGCGTGCAATAGGTAAGAATGATTTGAACATGTTTTTTGATTTTTCTAAGGTTTATATAATGTTTTTGTGTTTTGATTTCTTTCCAATACTAAACTAAATGTTTGATTTAATGCAGATATTGGTCGCGTTCAACCACTAGAGGAACCAGAGCACGAAGAAGATGTGCCAGCAGAGAGGGTTGTCAGGAGAGCGATCCTTGAGGACCTTGATGTGTCTGAGACTCTAGCTGAGCTTAAGTAACACATAGAGATATTAACCTTTGAGATTCTAGATTGCCGGCTCGAAGAGTTACCCATGCAACTACAACGACACATTATTGGGGTTCCTAACCATTGGATGCGGTTGCTCTGTAGGATTTCTAGATCTATAGCATGTTACCACGAGCACCACTAGTTTACTTGTGATATTTTTGCATACATTTTGAGGTCAGATGACCTATGTGTCTTGGGCACAAATTTTGTAAAAAACCTTTAACTATCTATCTATGTGTTTTTAGAGTTTTTCCTATGTTTAATGCACAATCCTATTCAATGATGTGAATGTTTTCTTTACCTATGTCGCAAATGTCTGTCTAAAACTTGATTAGCTAATGAATCAGTTAAAGTGTTCAAATTTCTGGAAATGTGTTGATATTGAATGAAATCAAAATGTCTCTCCAAAATTCGAACTCTTAGGAACAATCTCAGAAGTGTTGGATTTCTAACAGTATAAATACTAATAAGTTGTAGTACCACAAGTTGTGAGTCTAGCCTTATGATTATGTGATTAATACCAAATGAAATGACATCAGAGAGAAGTTCAATCAACGCGCTATACTTAGCAATATTGTTCATCGATCTACCGATATAAATCTCTTGAAAAATCACTAACTCCCTGTTCGGAGCAAAAATGGCCCACGCTGTAGAGGATAGATTTTGGGTACTACGACTAGCATCATAAACATATCCAAAAAATGGTTCTGAAGATTCAGTCATCTGCGATGAAATGTAAAGTGGATTAATAATGTCAAGAAAACTCTAAAAAACAAATTAAGATAGTGAATGCAAATCAACAACATATGAACAATATAATACAAAAAAATACTATGCTCATGATTAAGCATAGTAACGTTTGAAATACAACCCATTTCTAGGCTGTGCCTATGGAATCCCATCATAATCAACTATCTCGTAGGCACCCTTAGCAAGAACTCTTTTGACAATATAGGGGCCATGCCATAATGGCTCAAATTTCCCTGTACCTATTACATCAGCTTCTTGGTCGTAAAGAAGGACCAAGTCACCCTCTGAGTAGATGCGAGGCTGGACATTTTTGTCGTATTGCACCTTTATATGTTTCTTATGCACTTCGTTGGCCAATTGGGCTTCATGACGTGTTTCATCTAGATGGATGAGGTTAAGGAGACATGCTTCTTCTTCTAAGGTGTCAGGTAACAAGTCTATCGCGAGTTTTAACAATGATATTTCACATTGGATTGGTAAGATAGCTTCCAGACCATACACCAATTGAAAAGGGGTAAATCTGGTTGTGTTTCTCATCGACGTTCGATACGCCCACAAGGCAGAGTACAGGATCAAGTGCCAGTTCCTTTTATGGACTCCTATCATTCTTTTAAGAATTTTATTAATAGCCTCAACTTGTCCATTTGATTGTGGATAATAAGGAGTAGAATTATCATCTGAAAATCCTAACTTGGCTGTCAATTCAGACATCATATGGTTGCAAAAAAGCTTCCCATGATCCGTAACTATAGCCTGTGGGACCCCAAACTGTGCAATAACATGGTTGAAGAAAAACAATGCAGCTGTTTGTCCTGTGTTATTGAATGTAGGCATCTCTTCAGCCAATTTGGTAAAATAGTTTACTGCGAAAATAATATAACCATGTCCCTCAGACGAAGGAGGGTTACAGATCATGAAGTCAATACCCCATTTCGTAAATGGTCCAGCAAAGATAACATGATGCGTTGGCGCTGGCAATTTGTGGATTTTACGGTCATAAATCTGGCATGCATGACAACTTCTGATTGCGAGGATACAATCTTGAAAAATAGTAGGCCAAAAGTAACCAGCGTGGAGTATCTTCTACATGGTAGCATATCCAGATAAATGTCCATCACAAGCCCCAGCATGACAATCATTTTGTAATGTCCCTAAATTAGCTTAAGCTAATTTGGAACATTAATTTTGCCTTATCTATTTTGTATTTGATATTTAGTGAATAAACTGTAAAGGAAAATGTCTAATCCTCTTGAAAATCAAGAATAAATCAGTGCCTATGTGAAAAGAGACATGTTTAGGCCATCATAATAAAATATTGCAGGTATGAAAGGGCCAAGACCACCAAAGGAGATCATGTTTGACCAAGTCAATAGGGCTGTCTAGGTTCATTGAACCTCATTGATGGACTGCGTAGTTCTAGAAGGGGTTTCCAAATGCGAAAAGGACCAAAGGATGAAATTGGTTTAGGGTTTACCAAGAGACTCAAATTTTATGAAAGGAGGATGAAGGCTCACGAGGAGGTTGTTGATCATATTTCATTTTGAGAGCTTGCTAAGGCAACTCCATTTATCTTTGTTGTTTAGCAAGAGAAAGAGAGGATTTCCTTCTTAGGAATCATCTATCCTTCTTTGAGTAGCTCTTGGAGGGAAGTGAGCTATATTGGACCACTATCAAGTTGGAGGCCAGGCTATGCTTTTATTGACAATGCTGGCTCAGTGAGGGTTTTGCAGCTGCAACAAGTGTAGTAGTGGAAATTTTAGATCTGCAAGGATCTAGTAGTTTTGAGGGATTTCTCTCAGCGAGGGTGTCTTGTGACCACCCGGAAGAGGATGTCTATCATATTTTCATATCATATCTATATTTTATACTTATTGTAACATTCATCCCTAGCTACTGCACATTCTCCTTGTTACTGCGTTATTTCTCATGTATTGCTTCTCTATTGTCTAGATCTGTCATTGTACTAGTTTCTGGTGATTGAGGCTTGCCTCTCACCTAGCATATTTATGAAGTAGCTTGATGATATTTCATGTTCAGCTCTGATGTATATTATGAATAAATTCATCTTCAGAAATCATTGAAGCTTTTTGCAGTTCTGTGTATAAAAAGTCAGATCTACACTTTCTATTGCATTATTTTGTAAAACCCTTAAGGGGATCTCGATTAGAAGGCTGAGTAGTTTCTAGATCTGATATGGATATGATGTTTCAGCCATGTTTATTTTGTATATATTTAATCTAATTTTATATTTATTAAGCACACTTAGAGGACGCTGTCTATTCAGATCTGTACTTTCTACATGTATTGCAGCCCCTATTTCTGAAGATCTCTTTCTTATTTCCTCATGTAATCTACTGTACTTCTTAAGGAACTTATCTAAAGTATGATTTTCTGCTTCTATAGTGTTATATATGTCTTATTTCTGATTTAAAATGACTTCTAGGAGGAAATGCGCAATTCTAAAGTGGGTTCTTCTTCATTCTATCAGCTCTTCTCTTTAGCTGATTTTTAACTAGTTAGCTTCATGGGAGATCTGTTTAAGGCCCTTAAACCCATTTTTTTTTGCTGAAACTATGAATGGAGGTCCCAAAAAGAATATAATAATGGAACCCAACCCTTATCAGCGTTATTATTTCACCATTTTTCTTATACAAAGTTTTCCCTGAGCCTCTTTTAGTTTTTCGTAGTAGTGGAATTTCTCGCTTCTCTCTTGTTTGGTTTTTTCTTCTCTTTGAATCCATACTATATATCTGAAGATATAAGGTTCCCAAGGGCAGAAAAATCAAAGAGGAGTGTGTCATTCCCACCATTTTTTTGTTCCATCAGTCTTCTATAGACAGAGTCTAGAATGCGCTAGGAAGCCTCTGGTTTTCATCCTCTCCTTAGAGGTGATATAACCAGTAAATGCCCTACTAGTATATCTCTGGTTTAGAAGTTTCTGGTTTATTTTCCACACTACTGTGATCCCATAGAGTAATATCTTAATATATTCCCTACTGTGCCTACATTTCCCCATTTGGGACATTACAGTGGTATCAGAGCATGATCTCTGGCTTCGCCTGTGAGATCAAGCTATCAGTGAAATCAAGAGCAAGGGAAACATGAGGAAGATGAGTTTAATCTCGTATATTTTCAGATTTAAGAAGAGCCTCCCCAAGGAGGATGTGAAAGAAGAAAAGATAAGCAACAGTGAAGCTCCTAAGGAGTTTCAAAAATAAGATCTTCCAATCAGATCTACAAGATTTGTGCATGAGGAACAATCTAAATCCTCATCTCATGGATATGAGCACTTAGCCATATCATTAGAGCTTCAGAATTTTTCCAGTGATTCCTTCATGAAGGAGGAGAAAGAAGGTGTGAGCTTTATTGATGCATTGCCAAGGGCAAGATCTCCATTTGATGAAGAGTCCTCATCTCAAGAGGAAATCATGAAGGGTTCTCCTTCAAGGGTTGATCCAGATCTGTTGTCTCTCATTGATGATGGGAAAATTTCAGTTATTGAAGAGGAGGAGAAGGAAGAAGAAGATGAGAATACAGTCACCTCAAGGGCACCTCAAGCACTTCATGAGGAAGAGGTTGGATCACTTGCTCCAAGAAAAGAGACTCTTGCACCCTTGCAAAGAGTCCCACAAGATCTCATACATGAGGAGTATGTACCATCATTGATTAATGATGAGGTCTTGGAGATAGGGGAAGAAGAAGGGAAGGAAGAGCATCACAAGGTGTAGAGCATGAACCCTTCTCTACTTCAAAGCTTGGAAACAAAAGGGAGGCAAAAGGATCCATGTAGCTATGGTGAGGGTAAGTCTGCCTACTTAAATCCAGATACTATTTCATGCCTTCATACTTCTTTGCAAGGAGGCCCTCTACAAGGAGCACCTCTTGATAGGAGGCAATATAAAGTGTTCCTTCATATATGGGCTGCATATACATACTTGGCCAAGGAAGGAGCCTTGGGAGAAGCTAGCACAACGCAAATAATCTCTCAAGCATTTAGGAGAGAGATGAGTAGATTCCTGAAAGGGACATTGTAGACTCCCATTCAAATATCTACGCTGAGGAAGGAGAAATCAGAGATCTATGATGGCATGAGCATGAGGGCACATGGAAATTCCATATCTTTGGGGCAGCCCATGATATTTTCATTCACAAAGGATATTTCTGAAGAAGGCAAGGGGATCTTAACCCTCTTGTATACATGGGCCAAAAGGAGGAGATTTTGGAAAACTAGGAATTTCCAAGGGGAAGTTGATTTCTATATGCTCCAATCTTGTCTTACGCAAGAATAGCTACAAATGGGGAAGCAAAAGGAAGAGTATGATGCTCCAACATGTGATATTAATATCAAGGATGTCAAATATGGGAGCCATGAGGAGACAGGGGCTTCATTTCAGACTTCTATAGCATTGTCATTCTTGGAGAGCTTGGATCCTTGTTGGGATTCCCAACTCACAATGGAATACTCCAAGGAAATTTTCACATGGGGGGTTCTTGAATGGGAAGTAAAGGATGAAAGGTTCAAGGTGGTAGATGGATTTATCTATTTCTACAATCTTATTCTTTTGGATGGTGACTCCAAACTCAAGGAAGGACTATTTGATGCCAACTTTGAAATCCTGCTTTCCAAACCCAGTGGTTTTGTCAAAGAATATCATAATTTCTTGGGTGGATTCATATGGGAAGGATACAAAGAAGATGTTTACTCTCATATGAAGAAGTGCATGGACTACTTGGTGGAGGAGGAGGAACATAGCTCTTGGGAGGAGCCACCATTCACACCTCCTTATCCTTTGAGTATGAGGGGGAACTCATCCATGAGTTACCCCAATGATGTAAAACAATTATATAGAGAGACTCATCCTCTTGAGCATTATTTTGCATCTCCTATATGCTTATATTTTTCTAACACTCATTTGCAAGGCATGGTGCCAAGATGGGGCACTAAGTATGATGGGGTTCATGGGCCATCTAAGGCCATGAAATATGTTGATGCAAGTCATTCCTTGGAGGACCTTGGGAAGATTTTATGTTCCTCATGGTGTGATTCTTCTACACCAACCTTGATATACATTCTCCAAGCATTCCAAAATACATGAGGCAGCAAGCAAGTGTTGGGGGTGGAACTTGTCATATCTTATTATATGGCAGTTAAGGGTGAAACTGCGCTGGTTGCACATGAGGGAACATATTCATTCTTATCTAGCACACATGGCAGCTAGCATGCTTCTACTCATGATCCCAAAAGCTGAAGATGTCCTTATCTTTGTTGGGGGCATAGTTGGAAGAAATGCACACTTGTTGAATGTGCCCTTGGGGGAAGGAGTTCCCCATTCTTTTTTCATTGCATGCTTCCATGGGAGCATGAAATTTTGTATGGCCACTATGATTAATCACTTTTCTATTTGTAAAGTGAGCCATATGTTGGAGGGTGACATGCTTCTCACATGTAGTGGGGAGGAGATCTTCTATGGATTGCCAAGCTGGGAGGTAATCCACTTCATTTTGATGATAGCATGGGGATGGGAGTCTTTCATGGATCATGAAAACCCCATTATGGACATCACTTCTATCTTGAGGAGGCCATGGATCAACAAGAAGGTTTCCACAACAACCTTCCGTTTCTTCATGATGAGAGCCTTTAAGTTTATCCATCAAGGGAAAACTTGCATCTTAAGGAAGGACCATTGGGAAGACAAAGATATTGTAGAAAATTCAGAGCAATGGAGGAGACTATTTGATGAGGGGGCCTCAAGAGAAGAAGGAGGAGTTTTGCAGCACCCTTTCAGTTGCTTGAGGGCAAGCAACATTTGGGATGGGGAGACTGTAATGTCCCTAAATTAGCTTCAGCTAATTTAGAACATTAATTTTTCCTTATCTATTTTGTATTTGATATTTAGTGAATAATTTGTAAGGGAAAATGTCTAATCCTCTTGCAAATCAAGAATAAATTAGTGCCTATGTGAAAAGAGACATGTTTAGGCCATCATAATAAAATCTTGCAGGTATGAAAGGGCCAAGACCACCAAAGGAGATCATGTTTGACCAAGTCAATAGCGCTGTCTAGGTTCATTGAACCTCCTTGACGGACTGCGCAGTTCTAGAAGGGGTTTCCAAATGTGAAAAGGACCAAAGGATGAAAGTGGTTTAGGGTTTACCAAGAGACTCAAATGTTATAAAAGGAGGATGAAGGCTCATGAGGAGGTTGTTGATCATATTTAATTTTGAGAGCTTGCTAAGGCAACTCCAATTCTCTTTGCTGTTTAGCAAGAGAAAGAGAGGATCTCTTGCTTAGGAATCCTCTATCCTTCTTTGAGTAGATCTTGGAGGGAAGTGAGCTATATTGGACCACTATCTGGTTGGAGGCCAAGCTATGCTTGTATTGACAATGCTGGCTCAATGAGGGTTTTGCAGCTGTAGCAAGTGTAGTAGTGGAAATTCTAGATCTGCAAGGATTTAGTAGTTTTGAGGGATTTATCTCAGGGAGGGTGTCTTGTGACCACCTAAAAGAGGATATATGTCATATTTTCATATCAGATCTGTATTTTATACTTATTGTAACATTCAGCCCTAGCTATGTACAGTCTCCTTGTTATGACATTATTTCTCATGTACTGCTTCTCTATTGTCTAGATCTGTCATTGTACTAGTTTCTAGTGTTGTAGAGGTAAATCCCCTCTGCGGACAGAGGCGACCCCAACTAGCCCAGATTGGGTCTAGCAACAATCATACCATGCTAAGGTGCAAGTTCCTAATTGAAATAGACCAAATTTCGATGAAGGCCTACCTCAAGTCCAACGCTGTTGTTTGTATAGAAGATGACGCTCTCATTCCCTTGCTCCAGCAGATCACAATCCTCTCGCTTGCCACGATCGAACACCTGCACACACAATAAACACGACAAACAAAAGAGTAAAACCCGATATATGCAATTATGTATAAGTCAGGAAAGACACAACTCATGATCATAATGAACAATACGAGTGGAACCATAACCAATAGTCGCTTATCATTAATTCATACAAAGGAAAATACAACCTGGCTCTGACGTTGAACCTTCCTTTGGCGGGTCGTCAGTGGAATACGTCTCGGCAAAACTTGTCAAGAATGGGGACAAGCCTCTCTCTTCGATCGTCAATCTCCTTGCTATGGATTTGGCACTATGAGGACTATTGCAGCATTCTTTAGGCTATGAAGGCTCTTGGAGACTCTTGGAGACTAGCTTGAAAAGGGAAATGGCAAGCTTATATAGATGGTGGAAGAGGAGTTGGGATCCCTACAATCATGGGATTGGCCCTATCCTCAAGGAAGCTTCCATGAGAGGTGGAAAAATACTTCCTCTACATGGAAATCCGGAGCCAAATGTCCCAACCCAACTTAGAGACTAGTTCAGGAGTTGGTTGGTGTCAATCTTCCGCCATTTATTTTTAAAAAACACCCTTTATTAAGCCTGGCGCGAGTGCGACTCTGAGACAGAGTGCCAATTGGCGCGCCCTCTTTGGAATATTTCCCCCATTGGCGCGGTTATAACACTGGCTAGTCGCGCCAAGGATGAAAAAGCTATTTTTATGGTTTTTCACAAGGATATGTCTTCAGGGGAATGAAAGTCCATGTCTAGGGGAATGCCATGAAAGTGTTTTCAGATCATGTCACTACTCACAGGTCACGGAATAAACCCTCCAATGTGCGAGACGGGGAATTGCAGGGACAATGAAAAATTGCTGTGTAACAGATGCCCCCTAAAGCATGAGGCCCGAAAGAGAGAGAGGGGTGAAATGCTTTACGAGAACGTGTCCAACTGAAAACACTTCCATCAGAAAACCTGCATAGAGAAGTATAACTGATATCTCAAATACATGATACATATGTGGTATGGGCGCAACCATCCATAATAGAGTATACAAGAATCCAGATCCAAGGCATGGACGCAGCCATCCAATAAGGACCGATAAAGAGACTCAGGTATGGTCACAGCCATCCAATCAGTGAGTCATGTAACCAATCATAATAATCCACGAAATCGCAGCCTGGATTCCAACAGACAAAATATAGGGTCTTGCGCTCCATCTCGACCCGAAAAAAGTACAAGTTCAAGCATGCGAATAAGTGAGTTGAAGTCGAACATGCAAGAACATTGCCTGATTACCAGCCAATGATGAAAGCTGTTAACAGACGCGAGAGGCACCATCAATAATGACAATGGACCTCAAGGTACTACAGGTACAATCTACGGCATGTGAATCAGTGAGCTGGCATCGAACACCCGTAGAATCACTCGATCAGAGGCCAATGATGAAAACCTCACGTCAAACGCGAATAACCTGCCATTGAGGCATGCAGGCTCCAAGGTACCAGAAGGGAGTCTCTAGATCAGCTTCCTAGATAACGAGCTGAAGTCGACAGGAAGTGAACTTGATCGAAGGTGGGCTATAGTGTTTCCCACATCATCGACACGAGACAAAGGAACATAATGTCTTTGTGAATCATGATTATATGAGAATCAAAGGAAGGTTGAAATTTTGCAGAGGTCGACTTCTCTTGAACATATCGCCGGAACGACAGTGGATTTGGCAGTATTTGACATCAAAAGATCAAAGGTCATGATGACAAGGAAAAGAGCAGATGAGAGGTCAAAATGGATTACCCAAACCCACGGAGGCAAGTGAAAAACAAGATGAGATTTCCCCAACCTGACACGAATGCAGACAAGTGCCATGTTCAAGAGCGACATACTGCCGACACGACAATGATGCTGGTTCCATTTTTCCCCACCATTTCTGGCGAGTACCCCAATTTTTTTTTAAAACAAGCTTGAAGGGGATAACATATGCTTGTCATATAAGTTCATCCTTCAGACGAATCCATCCTAGTACATTTAACGAGCCCTAGGAAGGAGGAACTCGAATATCGTCATTACGAATGGATCTGATGTCATTAGGGTTTAACAAATCTGACAAAGGAAGAACTCGGCATCTTTTCATTTTTAGAGAGTTTGAAAAGATAGCAGAAAAATAAACTCCAACAGTCCCTTTTCGTAGATAGTTCCTCAAATCTGAAAAGGTAGAAAACTATGTCTGAGGAAACCTCCTCGTCGCAATAGGCTAGGGTATTCCTTTTTCGTAAATAATCTATCCCATCCCGAAAAAGGGGTAAACGTATACTGGGTAGACGTCGTTTCATAACCACTTTAACGAGATCAAAAAGACAAGCGACTCGACAATCTTTTCATGTTTAGAGAGTCATAAAAGAGCTGAAAGATGACTCCAAAATGACTTTTTCGTGTTTTTACCGAGTCCGAAAAAGTATAAAATACATCTCGTATCACTGTCCAAGTCGCGTAAAAACCTGTTGCTGCACATAAAAGCAAGTGTAAAATCCATTTTTCGATAAAATATATCAACATGTTGAGAAAAATGACATTTAAAACCTAATTTTGACTTAAAAAGTTATAAATAGTCTTCAAATGGTAAAACAAATTTACTTTTACTTTTTTACCTCACTCGAGAGCAACAGTGGTATGTTTGTGTGCAAACTTGCGGCGGTGAGTGCGACTGATCCGGGACATCATTCAACTCCTCGTTTGTTCCAGGTAAAAGGCGCTCCCTTAAGCTCCATTTTAATCCATTTTTTATGAGTTTTCATTGTGCATTAGACCTCTGGGGGGACCCTTTTAAAATTTTAGGGCTCGCTCCATTGGCGCGGGTATCGGGCACGGACCCGCACCAATGGACATTTCCTCACGAAGGGGTCGCGCCAATGGCGTGACACAATTTTCCGCTTAAAAATTTCAAAATGTGAGCTACCTATGTGGATTTTGAAATGCACCAGAGATCTAACATAGAATTTTTTATTGTGTTGATGTAGATATACAGGAAAAATAGTTATCTAATGGAAGGAGAGGGAACATGGGGAGGAAGATGAAATGGCTATGGAAAACGAAGCCTGTATGAATGCACTAAGGAACTATGGACTCAAAAAATTATTCCTTACGCCATGTTTACGAGCTCGACCTAAGCTGCTACAGTACTTGGTCAGCATATGGGATGAAAATGAGGAAGTATTTAAACTTCGGGACCAAGTGCTGGAACTTGAGGTTTCTGACGTTTATTTCATCACCTCGCTGTCGCGGAGAGGCCCAGTACCCATTCTGATGGGCAGCAGACCTTCCGGAGAAAATATGGAGCAAGTAATGGCGAAAGTATGCCCAGGGGCACGAACCGGATCAGGAAGCGGGAAGGTGGATATCCATACTATCCGCGATCTAGCACTCAGAGTAGTGCTACACACCATTACACGAGCTGTAGGATCGCAAGCTCCGCATGAGGCAACCAAGGCCCAACTCATACTAGCCTCCGAGTGTATGAACCCCACATTGTTCGATTGGGCTACTGCAGTGACAAGAAATATTAAGAGGCAGCTGACAAGATGCAAGAAAATCAAACTAAAGCAGTTTGGCTACGGTTTCATTTTGGTGTCGTTCATCCTAGAACGACTACCCATTTTGTAGGGCCAAGGGGCCATAGTTGCCGAGCCGATACCGAGAGAGCGAAGGATGGCTCACTCGGTAGCACTTATGCCCAGGTCAGGAGGAGGCCAACAGTTGTCCTGGAGGCCGGAGTTCTTTGGGTGGTTACGGCGACAACTAATCATGGTCGAGGATTGGCCCTATGCTGGGACTGATTTCACCAGAGATCCCGATCTTCCGCTCCCAGAGGGGGAGGATTGGGATGAGGAGTTGGGTATGATACTCTTTTTGATTTTTTATGTATTTATGATTTTTTTGGTAATACATGTCCATTCTAATGACATTTTTATGTGTATGCAGATGTCGGCCCAGAGAGGCTTGCGGGCATGTCACCCATTGCGCAGAGGACCCATGTCGCACATGACCCTCAGGCTGAGGGTGGCGAAGGGGGCGAACTGATCCAGAACCTGGAGGGCATTGCCCGGGGGATCCTGGACTATGCACGGCTAGCAGATGTTCCGCTATCATACCAACGACACACTGTGGGGGTGCCTAGTTGCCTCCACCGACTACTGAGATGCTTAGTGCACGCGGTGGCTTGTTACCATGAGCACCATGCAAATTAGACATCTATGGATTTTCCTGCATATTTTTTGAGAGACATGTCGTCTCCGGCTGTATTAAGATGAAAATGTATATTTTTTGATTTTATGTGATGCACACTATGTAAATATTTCGACACACACACACACACACATATATATACCTATTTCTGGATGGATCTCTTTACATGTGATGATGTTTTTATATGCTCTGCAAATGTCTAATACAATGTTATCTTAATGTATCAGTTGCATAACAAATGACCCAATGAAAAAGTTCACATAATGTATCTAATCACACATTTTATTTTTATACAAGCTTAAAAGCACACGTGAAAACACACATGCAAACTATGCTTGGAAATGAGTTTTATTTTTATGCAAGCTTAAAACACAAACTATGCTTGAGGAAGACGGGCATGCCCCCAGCATGGTGTCTCAATTCGAGGTACATGCCCCCCAAGCTTCAGTCCATAGGAAATGGAGTGAAGGTTGAAAACATAAGAGATTTGAACTAAATCTAACAAAGCTCGAATTGAACGTGCGTGTGTTCCATTATTTTAACGAGGTTGACACACTTAAAAGAACTGTCCTCGTAGCTGCTTATTTCATTGTTTTAGGAACTTTGCACAAGAGGAGGAACTGTGCTATGGTGAGCTCAACGGAGGAGGCTCAGGAGAGAGATGACCAGATACATCACACTCTAGACAATCTGACATTGCCCCCAGGCTGGGCATGAAGGAGGAACGATGATGTCCATCGCTCCAAGGCAGCTCCTCAAGAGACATTGTTTCAACAATGGCTTCGTCAGAAGGAAAAATCTCTTTTAGAGGATTAGGCGAGTCGGCCTCGCCGAGCCAGGGGGATTGAGAATAGATATCTAAAGTCATGCTCGAGGGAGCATGTTGAGAGAGAGGAGGATCAGATGCAGAGGTGATTCCACAATAATTAATCTCTACTGGAGTTAAGGGCATCGATTCTCCAAAATCGATCACCTGTTCAGGTGAAGGGATGATCCATGGGTCGTCAGACCTAGAGACCATATTAACTTGAACGGTGTGTGGTGGTGGCGCGGGAAAAATACCCATGAGGATGGGGTCCTTGAAGAGACCGGGTCCTACACTGTTAGGGGGATTTGGGATCTTATCCACGTAAGGAACGTTGTTCTCAAAGGATGAAGTGAAGAAAGACAACTGATCCACAGTAACAATTTTTCCCTCATGAGGGAACTTCAAAAGTTGAAAGAGGGTGGACGACACACATAACATGGCGTGAGTCCAAATGCGGCCAAGAAGAAAATTGTAGTTAAGTTTGGTGTCAACTACTTCTACTTCTACGTTAACTGTCTTCCCTTGTAACATAATCGACAAACTCTCGAGAACACCCAGGGGTTTGGATTTCAAACCATCGAATGCCTCTAAGGCATTGGGAGATGATGAAAGCGCTGGAGAGCCAATGGCCTTCCAGCAGGCGGGCGACATGACACAGGTAGAAGCACCTTCATCCACAACGGCCCTATGGATGTTAAGACTGTTGATCCCGACTTGAATAACAAGAGCTATTTGATGTGGAAGTCGGGGGGTAAAATTTTATAAGTCGAAGGTGAGAAGACTAGAATTGGCGGGATCGATTCCACCGATTGCAGACAACAAACCTTTCCGTTGTGATGGGAAACTTTGAAGAACTTCCAATGCAGACATAGCAGAAGGTGCCTATGCCAAATCCTCAACAATACTGTAGTGCTGAGCGGCACGGGCATTTGGGTTGTAGGAAGACCTTCGCAGAACACCTTTAGAAGGTGGCCTCATAATAGGTTCAGCAGTAGGCTTCTCAATCTCCAAAGGACCGGAGACAGGAGGAGGAGGTGGGCCATCCACAATCTCCTTCCCATTTGGCTGACGCAATCCAGCATAATCCTTCGAACGTGTAGCAATTGAGATAGGTGTTGCGCCATTCATCATAAAGGCCTGGGACCAAAATGGTGCAGATGGTAAGGGCTGCTCAACCATTTGGGTCTGCTGAGACGGGAACATTTCTTTAAGAACTTCTGGAGTCCCTTTGGAGCCTTTTAGAAGTTGAATAATTTCAGATCGTCGAGGACAATCTTTGGTATAATGATCTCCATCACAGATAAGGCAGGGGTACTTCGGTTTACGTTGGGAACCGTCATCAGTACGACGTTTGGAAGACTCTGACTTTGGAGCGTCAGGTTTGGATTTTCCTTTGCCATTCTTTTTCCTTTTGGAGGATTTTTCCGTAGGATTAGCCTAAACGATGTTGACCTCCACAGTTTTTCCAGAATCTGGAGGAGCGGGGAGAGCAGAATTATTGGAAGAATTGGACTTCTGCTTCCCATTCGAAGATTTCCAAGAATTTTGAGACATGAAACCAATAACACCATCCATCGCTGGGGTAGGTGGAGCTTTAGAGGTTCCTGGGCGTGGAGCATCAGTCAAAATATCATACATCGTGCCGGACTGAGAGTATACTAGATCAAGATACTGGGCACGTGAAATGGCCTGTTCCTCAGTCACACATGCCCCCATAGCAATATCTTGAGCGATTTTGTTAACGAAGGACGTGGTGAACCAATGAGTTAGTAGTTGATCAAGTATATCAAAATTGATCAGCCTACGATGATGTTCCCACTCATTAATATGATCGGATATGTGGGTGGCTTTATCCTGCTTTAAGGAAGTCAGGAGATGTTTCCCGGCTTCATAGCGAACTGGTAACTGAAAGTGGGTCAGAAAAGCCATTGCTAAAGTATGTAAATCTTGAAATATTCCACGGGGTAGTTCAATATACCACTTAGCAGCAGCACCGGTAAGAGTGCGTTGGAAGAGACGTAGATGAATTGAATCATCGACCCAAGAATTAGACGAACACCACAAATGGTAGGTCATTACATGAGCTTGGGGGTCTTCACCAGCTTTACCTTCAAACTTAGGGCAGTCGCCGGGTACCTTGGTCGGAACCGGAGGCCAATAAGGATTATGAAGAATCGGATCATTGGTTAATTTAGAAATGTCCGGTAACTCCAAGGTAGCCAAGAACGGTAATTGCGGATTAAACGGCATGCCAGGCCCTCGATAAGGACCTGTACCTGTACTCCACACTGGTTGAGTGTATCCTTGCCCCCATAGGGATTCTGTCCCGAGGGATTCTGACCATAGGGGGTATAGGTGTATAACCAATATGATTCGGTTGTTGGTAACCAGTGTACGGGGCTTAATAACTAGAGTATGGACACTGATTATATGTCGGTCCCATTTGAGCAGTCTGTGGATTTGGCTGCTCAGTATAGGTGTAGTTAGGTTTTTTAGTGTAATAATGGGAACCTTAGGGTGGATTATAAGTCAGTCGAGATTGACCGTGCAGGTAGTAACCGCCATGAGGTTGAGCGGGCTGCTGATAGGTGGGACCCTGCTGAGGGCGATAATTAGGATGCACCGGTTGATTCAGTTGTGGCATCGAGTAGATCGACTGTTGAGCAGGGTTGACAGGATGTGCAGGCTGGCCTAGTTGAATGGGCTGGCCTGGCTGAATGGGCTGACCTGGTTGAACAGGTTGCCCTGGGTGAACAGGTTATGCCGGTTGTGCAGGTTGACCTGGCTGTTGTGGAGCACCAGGTTACACTGGATGGGCTGGTTGGCCTGGTGGTGGAATGGAGCCAGGTGGTGGCTGGTAACCGGTTTTACCTGTAGCATGACCATAAGATTATCCTGGCTGATGTGCAACATTTGGCGCAATAGGATACTGAGGCTGCATGGGTTGTGAAGGCTGGACTTGCCCCCCAGGACCATATACCGGCCCTGGTTGGTACCTCGGTTGACCTGTGAGTCCTTGAGGTTGCCCAGGTTGGACTCAAGGGAGAGGTTGCATGAGTTGACCTAAAGGGTTGTAATACTGTCCTTGCGGACCGTATAATGGCCCCTGCTGGCCCGCAAGGTAACCTTGCCGGTCATAAGGATAACCAGGCTGGCTCGGAGGTTGGCCTTGAAAAATTTGTCCTTGCGGGTTATAAGACTGCCCAGCCTGGTTATATGGTAAACCCTGAGCATGAAGTTGAGCCTCATGAGTGGGTAAACGTAAAGGATTCCTGTATTCATCGTACTGATATGGAAAAACATACACGGGCATACCATCCTATGCATAATGCGAAAAATACGAGCAGTTGGGATCTTGAGAGGATTGTCCGACCTCGGGGTTCGATTGTTGTAGGGAAAATCGATACTCCTCAGGAGAGATGTTCTCCAGCATAGTAGAAGCTATATAGACGTCTTCAGGAAGCAATGTGGTCCTTACGGACTCAGTGGTAACAGCAGGTGTAGATGCAGCCACACAAACAGTGGGCCTGACGGGTACAGAAGTGACCTAAGGGGATGACGTGATGGGTGTCCTAGGAGACATCCCTAGTGAAGGAATAACCGGCCTCGTAGAAGAAGTTGATGCTCCCATAGAGGCAGTGGCGGCGATAATCTGACCTAAGGATCTATACCCTGCTGGTAGTGAGGGACGAGGCGAAGACATAACAGATGATTCAGAGTTGTCTTCTGGGAATAACTTCCAGGTTACTTCTAGGAATAGCTGGTAATATTCACCAGACGTGGGGATTTCCTCGCTAGGAGAATGGCTGGATTCACTCATATTTGAACCTGCCTCTAGATCTTGTAACAGACGGCGAGGACTAGGAGGAATAACAACAGCTAAAAAAGGCGAACCCGATGTAAGAGGAGGGAAATGTTCCCCTACTCCAAATCCAGACCAAGGGTTGGAAAAGGGCCAATTGAACTCAACTGGTCCTCCAAAGGGAAGCTCAGACAGAATTGGTCCCCCGTTGGGAAACTCAGAAACGATAGGCTGCTGTAGCACAGTAGAGGATTGTGAGACCTCTGATGAATTGTCTGTATATAGACTACTAGTAGACGAAACTGAAGGTTCCGCCACTGTGACAGTAACGACGAAAGGAAAAGATCAAACACAACACACGGGTTGAAAAGACTCAAGGCACACAATCAAACGGCCAACAAGAAAAATATAACAGGGAGTGTGATCGCGGGTGATTTATTTTACGACATTGAAACTTAGAAACTTCACCGTTTCATGTTTTAAGAGTCGAGAAACGGATGAAAGATGACTCTATCTCTTTCATTTTTGACGCAAGCGTGAAAGGAAAAGCACTTGGTGATATTTTCAAATTTAAGGAGTCAGATAAGATCAAAATGACTGCTCAGGAATGCTAGGCAAAGGGTGTACCAAATAACCGTGAACTGCAATATACACCTTGGTTTGAAAATGAAAGAGAAATCAACCAAGGACTTAACGTACGTGCAGGAAATCTCCCCGAATGCTGTGTCCAGTGTATCATGGGTATAGGGTGGTAGACTCGGCTTCCTATGGATAAAGGATAGAAACCTATTGGGGTCTCCCTTTATATACGGGATGGTACAGGGAGCACAAGTTCATACTAGGGCTGTCTAAAGCTAAGAGGCGAACGACAACTACTAGGTTTAAAGACGCCGGAACACGTCTCTAGCCTAGGCCTCTAAATATTTCGTTAATGTTTCAATGTTGCCTTAGTGTAAATTGAATGAATTTTAATGTTTATCTTCAATTATGTTTCAGTTTTCAGGCCCTAGCGAGTGTTATGTCTCAAAATTGCCTAAATGCACACTACATGCCACAGTATATCATTTCATTCGATGAAAGCTAATTACGAGAGAGTTAAGAGCTTTTCACACAACAAAAAAATGATCAGAGAACAACCAATGATATATCTAATGCAGCTAATGGAAACTAAAAGCTTTTCTTTCAAGGTTACAATCACTAATAGCATCGAAAATATTTAATTCACACTAACTGATCGAAAGCAAAAGAGTTTTTTTTTTGTATTTTCAATTTTTAAGAGAAAAATGCACTAACAAAATGAAAACTAATGAGACAAGCAATTTGAGAAGAAAAAGCAAAAGAGGAAAACAATCAAATTTCACTCAATGAAAGCACACAATCAGACCTCAAATTGACAAAAAGTCCCTCAAATCAAAAGACACCCAAAGACTCAAATGAACCATGTAATCTAGGCCCAAAACGAGACAAGGCGGAATTTGAATGAAGAAGGATCCAATCACTAAAATAACGCAATAAAATGATAGACAAACACCAAATGAGTGCAGAGAAGCAATCACAAAGCTGACTGAAGAGACAGAAACCAAAAATTCCCAAGGGAGGCTCGACGCACAATAGCACCTAGATGCCCTAGGGCTAATATGTAAAATCGATAGAAACGGGCAAACAACCAAAGGATTAAGATCACAGTCAGTCAAACAAGGCTCCAGAACACTCAGGCAGTCAAAAAAATGAGACCAAAATCACAGATCAAGCTTAGAGAGCTCAAAACTAAGAAGACCCTACACTCCACAGTACTGGTGCAACTGTCAGGCTAAAACTAGAACCATAACAGGATTGACGCGAGTAGTAAATTGACAACTAGCGCCAATTGGCGCGACTGTCACGCTAATAAGCGTGCCAGTCAAGTTTGCTATGCAAAACTAAAAAAGAGCAATCCAAGATGCAGAACAGTGATGTTGAAGCTCAAACCAAAAGCCAAACTCACGAAAAGAGCCAGCCAAAAGAGCTGATCAAGCAGGAAAAGTCAAGAATCGACCAAAAAACAAGACAATAATCCAAGTGTTCAGTTCATAAACTAAACCGGAGATTGACTGAAGCAGCATTCATCTACTTTCGCTAATGCAAAGCAAGAGCGTTTCGAAGGCTATCTGGCTAACTTCAGGCTCCATTCGTAGTTATAAAGTAAACAACAAGCTAGCTCCCCAGTGGAGTTTCCAATTTGTTGTAGAGGTAAATCCCCTCTGCGGACAGAGGTGATCCCTACTAGCCCAGATCGGGTCTAGCAACAATCATACCACGCTAAGGTGCATGTTCCTAATTGCAATAGACAAACTTGCGATGAAGGCCTACCTCAAGTCCAACGCTGTTGTTTGTACAGAAGATGACACTCTCATTCCCTTGATCCAGCAGATCACAATCCTCTCACTTGCCGCGATCGAACACCTGCACACACAAGAAACACGACAAAAACAAGCGTAAAACCCGATATATGCAATTATGTATCAGTCAGAGAAGACACAACTCATGATCATAATGAACAATACGAGTGGAACCATAACCAATAGTCGCTTATCATTAATTCATACAAAGGAAAATACAACCTGGCTCTGACGTTGAACCTTCCTTCGGCGGGTCGTCAGGGGAATACATCTCGATAAAGCTTGTCGGGAATGGGGACAAGCCTCTCTCTTCGATCGTTAATCTCCTTGCTATGGATTTGGCACTATGAGGACTATTGCAGCATTCTTTAGGCTATGAAGGCTCTTGGAGAATCTTGGAGACTCTTGGAGACTAGCTTGCAAAGGGAAATGGAAAGCTTATATAGATGGTGGAAGAGGAGTTGGGATCCCTACAATCATGGGATTGGCCCTATCCTCAAGGAAAATTCCATGAGAGGTGGCAAACTATTCCTCTACATGGAAATCGGGAGCCAAATGTCCCAACCCAACTTAGAGACCAGTTCAGGAGTTGTTTTGAGTCAATATTCCGCCATTTATTTTTAAAAAACATCCTTTATTAAGCCTGGTGCGAGTGCAACTTTGATACAGAGCGCCAATTGGCACGCCCTCTTTGGAATATTTCCCCCATTGGCGCGGGTATAACACTGGCTAGTTGCGCCAAGGATGAAAAGGCTATTTTTATGGTTTTTCACAAGGATATGTATTTAGGGGAATGAAATTCAATGTCTAGGTGAATTCCATGAAAGTGTTTTCAGACCATGTCACTGCTCACAGGTCACAGAATAAACCCTCCAATGTGCGGGACGGGGAATTGCAGGGACGGTGAAAAATTGCTGTGTAACATCTGGTGATTGAGGCTTGCCTCTCACCTAGCATATTTATGAAGTAGCTTGCTGATATTTCATGTTAATATCTGATTTATATTATGAATAAATTCATCTTCATAAATCACCGAAGCTTTCTGCAGTTCTGTGTATAAAAAGTCAGAACTACACTTTCTAGTGCATTATTTTGTAAAACCCTTAAGGGGATCTCGATTAGAAGGCTGAGTAGTTTCCAAATTTGATATGGATCTGATGTTTCAGCCATGTTTCTGCTGTAGATATTTAATCTAATGTTATATATCTGAAGCACACTTAGAGGGATGCTGTCTATTCAGATCTGCACTTTCTACATGTATTGCAGCCCCTATTTCTGAAGATCTCTTGCTTATTTCCTCATGAAATCTACTATAATTCTTAAGGAAATAATCTAAAGTCTGATTTTATACTGATATACTGTTATATATTTCTGATGGCTTATTTCCAGTGACTTCCAGGAGGAACTACGCAATTCTAAAGTGGGTTCTTCTTCATTCTATCAGCTCTTCTCTTTAGCTGATTTTTAACTAGTTAGCTTCGTGGGAGATCTTTTTAAGGCCCTTAAACCCATTTTTTTTTGCTGAAAATATGCATGGAGGTCTCAAACATCCTATAATAAGGGAAACCAGCCCTGAGTAGCGTTATTATTGCACCATTTTTCTTATACAACGTTTTCCCTGAGCCTCTTGCAGTTTTTCCTAGTAGTGGAATTTCCCGCTTCTCTCTTGTTTGGATTTTGCTTCTCTTTGGATCCATAATTTAGATCTAAAGATCTAAGGTTCCCAAGGGTATAAAAATACAAGAGGAGTGTGGCATTCCCACCCTTTTTTTGTTTCATCAGTCTTCTATAGACAAAGTCTAGAACGGGCCAGGAAGCCTCTGGTTTTCATCCTCTCCTTAGAGGTGATATAACCAGTAAATGCCCTACGAGTATATCTCTGGTTTAGAAGTTTATGGTGTGTTTTCCACACTACTGTGATCCCATAGAGGAATATCGTAAGATATTCCATACTATGCCTACATTTCCCCATTTGGGACATTACACATTTAATACTTTTTCGGCCTCCTCATGAGTGAGGCACCTCCTTAAAATGGTATCGACACCACAACGATAAAGTGTATCACTGACGATCAAATAATATTTGGCTTGGTATTGAATATGTCACTAATTAGAGTGAGAGGTATTAGGTCAAAAATTTTGGGTTTCGAGATAAATGATGAAATCTCCATACCAGGGGTCAGATGACCGATCGGAAACAGGAACTCGTCTAGAATATATGGTTCCGACGTAGTTGCATTACTATCAGAGGGAATGTCACAGAGAATCTCATCCAGAACTAAAGACCTCTTTGACCTGGATTTGATGAATTCCAAATCAAATTCCTGCAAAATTACAATTCATTTTGAATATTTGCCCCCCAGCAATTGACGTGATAAGATGTAAGTCATGGGGTTGCAATCCAAAACTATTGTTGTTTTTCGGAGCAGGATATAATGGTGAAATATTTGGACAACTTGAACAGCTTCCAAGGAAAGATTTTCAATGTAAGAGTACTTAACTTCTGTATCATTGAGATTACGACTCAAATAATAGACTGGATGTTCAATTCCATTTTCTACTTGGACCAAAACTATAGCGATGGTCGTTTCAGTTGTGACGATATATAGGAAATAATCATTTTGATAATTAGGAGGATACATTAATGACGCTCAGACAAGATGGTCCTTGACAAAATCAAAAGAATCTTGCGCAACTTGGTCCCAATGGAAGGGAACTCCCTTTTTCAATATTCGAGTAAATCCTTTAGCCATTTCGGCGTAGTTTGGAATGAACCTTCTTAGGAAGTTAGCCTTTCCTTGAAGTTTCTATATCTTAAGTAAGTTTGATGGTGCAGGAAAATCAAGAATGGCCTGTACCTTCAGTGGGTCTATTCAAATTCCTTCTTTTGAGACCACAAATATGAGCAATCAACCAGAACCAACACAAAACACACATTTGTGCGGATTGAGGCGTATCTTGTAGTGTCGGCAACGTAAGAAAATGGCTCTCAAATGCATCGGGTGATCAGTTTGATTTCGTGAATGCACTGGTAAATCATCTAGATATGGTTGAACAATGTGCTTGATGTTGTTGAAAGCATAATCCATTTCTCTTTGAAAATTTGCCCCAACGTTCTTTAAACAAAACGAAAGTTTCCTATATGCTAATGTGCCCCAGGGATAGATGAATGTTGTCTTATGTTGGTCATCTGGGAAAATATTGATTTTATTGTAGCTGGAAAATCCATCCATGAACGAAAAAATTTCACATCCAGCACAATCGTCAATAATCTGGTCGATAAAGGGAGTAGGATATTTGTATTTTAGACAAGCTTGATTAACATCCTGATAATCGATGCACACTCTAATGGTTCCTTGTTTTTTCATAACAGGAACAATATTGGAAACCCACTTAGTTAGCGGAATAGGGTAAATGAAACCAGCACGCAAAAGTTTTTCAACTTCTGCTTTGATGGCAACAAATTTCTTCGGATGAATAAGACGAAGCCGTTGACGCACCGGTTTGACATCAGGATACATATTAATAGTGCATTCAACTATACTAGTATCTATGCCTGGCATTTCATCGTAAGACCAAGAAAATATGTCACGAAATTCATGAAAAAAATCAAGTTCTGATGGAGAACAAGATACACCGACATGAATATTTTCTACAATGCAAGGTTTAGTCGAAATATCAATAGAAATAATTTCTTCGATATTAGATAAATTTCGCTCAGATTCGATTGCATTAATCAGAAAAGAATTTGAAAAGAAAGTTTTAATGGATGGGTGATATAGTTCACTAAGATTATTTTCTTCATAATTTGGAGGATGGGAATGATGATGATAATCTTCCCATGGTTCTCCTTCTGCCATCATAACTTCCAAAATATTTTCATCTATCAAAAATTTTGAGGAAAATGGATTAGATGGAGTACCAAAATCTAATGAACGATCAATCCAAACACTCGGTGTTGCTGATTTCGGATTTTTCGCCCAAGACAAATAGATTGATTTCTATTGTAGGTCAATAGGGCTGGGAGGTAAAACATCATCCAATGTAGAAATATCAGAATCACCTGTACTCTTCCTTAAGCCAGATAGAGTGGAAGAGATCTTGTAGTAGGTCTCTATGCTTGCAATTTTTTCCGACATCGCAGATGGCGGTAACACAAAGGTTCCCATAAGAGTGGAATTATTTAAGAGTCCTACACCAATGTTCTAAATTTCTAGTTGGGGTAAATGAAAAAATGGAACACTTCCAGTTACCTGCGAAGCGGAGGAAAAAAGGGATAATTGATTAATGACTATGATTGTACCTTTATGTGGAAAGGAAATCATTCTAAAGTATGTAGAAACAATAACAGTCATTGCATATACCCATGGTATTCTGAGTAAAATATTGTATTCAAGGGGTCCATCAACAACCTCAACATCAATACTTACTATTTTTCCCCCTAATTCAAATTGTAGATTATTAATAATACCACAAGGTTTATATGTTCTTCCATCAAAAGCCTTCAACTTAGTTGATGATTGTGATAATCACGACGAGCCAAGTGACTTCCAACAGTTTAGAGACATAATGCACGTATATGCTCCGTCATCAATAATAGTGCGATGAACAAGGTGATTGAGAACATTTACATGGATGGAGAATTCCAATTCTGCTGGTAATTGTGGCACATAGCCCGTATGATTAAAGACGACAAGACTAAAATCAGTCGGATCAATTCCACCAATGGCCGACAATAAAGCCTTTTTCTGGGAGGGAAAATTTTGTAATACTTCAAGAGCAGACATAGCTGAAGGGAATTGAGCCAAGTCTTCAACTATATTATAATTTTGTGCAGCTCTTGCTCGAGGATTATATGTCGATTTATGAATTACTCCCTTTGGTGGCTTAATTGTCAATTCAGGAATAACAGGAGGTGGTACCAATTCATTAGATGGATCGTTATCGAGGTAGTAGGTTGATCAGTCGCTGGACTACAATATTCTTTATTTCACATCAACACCAAAATATCTTGTGAAGATTTTGTGGTGGATAACATTAACACTTGGGAACTAGGAGCTGGATCCGTAGTAACCAAATTTGTGTCCAGATTTGGAAATGGGTCTATCAACACAGCTGATGCATGAGAAGTCTTGATGATTTTTCAGACTTCAGCATGATGAGGACAATCCCTAACAAAATGTTCCTCGTTACAGATTATGCATGGATAACGAGGTTTCTGTGGTCCAGACAGTTGATCAGATGATCGTTCCTGCAGGTTAGAAGTTTGCTTTTTATTTGATTTCCCCTTTTTCTTACCTCCTGGTTGCTTGTCACTTTCTCCTTTGTCAAATGACATAGCATTAATTTTAGAAGTAGGAGCAGGATCAGAAGCAGTAGTGTGGTGTGTGTTTTCAGTGCCTATCAATCTTTCTCCAGCATGAGAGTCCTTTATTTGAGGAGGAACATTGAAATTAGATCACGGCGCATTTGGGATTTTTTCATAGAGCGTGCCAGACTAAGTGTAAATCAAGTCTAAATATTGGGCACGAGCGATAACTTGCTCTTCCATGATGACGCCACCTTTAGCCACATCCTTAGTTATAGATGGTAACAAGGACTTAATGAACCATTCAGTAAGGAGCTGATTGGGAACAAATGTCTTAACCATTCGTCGACAGTGACGTCACTCATGAATATGATCTGAAATGTGAGTAGCATTACTCTGTTTGAAGTTGTTCAAGAGTTCCGTTCCAGTTTCGTATCTGATCAGTAACTGTAAATGGGTCAAAACGATAGTAGCTAAGGCAGTTAAATTGTCAAAAGAAGCTCTAGGTAATTCAATGTACCATTTAGCAGCTGGACCTGTGAGTATATGCTGGAAGAGACGTAATAGAACAGAATCAACATTAAGGGAATTTGATGAACACCATAAATGATAAGTCATCACATGAGTTGATGGATCTTCTCTAGGGTTTCCATTGAATTTAGGAATGTCAGAGGGTAATTTATGAGGTATCACCGGCCACCAAGGAGCATAATTGATAGGATCATTAGTTAACCGGTTTAAATCTAGTAATTCCAAGGTTGCAAAAAAAGGCAATTGTTTGTTAAGGTCAGGTTGAGCATAGCCAGGTTAAGGTGGAATTGCTTGGGAAACAAGTCTTTGAGCACCAGTGTACGAAATCTGCTACTGCTAACCCAATTAGGGGTTGTTTTGCATAGCAAATGCTTAAGAATTCTGTTGACCAAAACCTGAATATGATACTTGTTGAAATGAAGTTTGAGGAATTTGCACTTGTGGCTGCCAGGGGGTCTGTCCACCAATATTATAACCAAAATTAGTGTAAGTTGGATTCGGTTGATATGTATAACCAGGTTGTGTTTGTGACATCCCATAAAATGGTATATTATCTTGTGAATAAATGATCCATGATACAGGTTGTTGTAAATTAACCAAAGGATTTTGAGTCTGTGGACCCAATATTTGATGATATTGAGTCGAAGAACTTGCCTGATAAGGTTGTTGTACAATATTTTGATTCTATAACAGGGGTATAGATGTATTAACAAGTGGTAATGAAGTGGGTGCGACAGGTTGAACCAGTTGATACGAGTGTACAACCGTTTGTGGTTGGATAGGCAAAGTGGTCTGCCATTGATAAACATTCATGTCAACATTAGTTTGACCAAAATGTGACTGATTACTGTCATATTGGGTGACCAAAGGTTTCCCCCTAGCATAAGGAGGATAATAAGATGGAAAATATTGTTCTCCAAATGCTGGAAGTCCAGTTGATATGGTACTTAAAGGAATTGACCCATAAGGACCGACTTGATATTGCCCTGATGATGGATGTAATGAATCAAGTCATTCAGTACTAACTATAGGAATACTAGTTAAAACACCAGATGATGAAATTGGTAAAGACCATGGTCTTGAATATGTACTAGAGAAAGTGCCAGACAATGATTTGTAGCCTGTTGGGACTAAAGGGCCACCATGAAAATATGACTCTGGTGAGGTTGTGAACATCGACGGGGTAGCGAGGGTAGGAGCTGACGTAATTGGAACAACATACCCAAATGAATATTTTAGTTCAGACATGGTTGTATGACCAAATGTATACTCTCCGAAATCAACGGGAGACTGAATTGAAATATGATCAACAATAGCAGATGGAAATGATTGAGGAAAAGACTAGTACAGGTAAAGGTCTCCCCCAAAATGGGTTGGACTTAAAGGTGTATCAGGTTGTGGTATTTCTTCAATCACAATTAAACTAGGAGGAATAACTTCATCGTCAAGCCCAAAATATATTTTAGAGGGTTGACTGTGTGATATAGGAGTTTCAGTGGCTACAGAAATTTGTGGGGTGACCAAGGTAGGAACAACTTCCGGTTGTTCAACTTCAGGATTCAAATGAGTTGGCAAAGAAGAGATAGGATATGGATCAATTTGTGATTGAACAACGTCGGCTCCAAGAGGTATAGTCTTAGCGATTGAATGGATCATGACCATAGGTAGCTGTGAAGACTCCGTTTCGACAACAGTAAATGAACTGGGATGTGTGGAAACAACTTGAGCTAGCTCTAGTTTAAAGATGATGTTTCGCCAGAGGTACGAATTGTACTTGATTCGATAGATTGTGATTGCCTTCACCTACCAGAAGTAAATTCTAGCGGTAAAGGTGGTTTTAAAGCTAATCTATGCGAATGACAGGGGATAGGATTTTTTTCTTCCATGATTACTAATTTATTTTAACCAAAAAACAAAAAACAAAAAGAGGGTAATGCTAGGCAAAAGGGTTTACCAAGAAACTGTGAACTGAAAGATACCTCTTGGCAAACCAAGAAGTACAGGCAGGTGATCTCCCCGAATGCTGTGTTCGGTGTATCACAATTTTAGGGCGGTCGACTCAGTTCATTATGGATGGATATCACCTAAAATTTTTCTTCCCAAATATACCCGAAGGTAAATGGAGGCCCAAGTCCGTATTAGCATTGTCTGATGTGAAACCGCACAGTGAGAGCACCCCTTTATACTTATTGTACTGTAACACTGCTTGATATACCTCGAGAGTACGTGGACAAGATACGATATGGTTAGGTACGTGGAGTGAGATATCAAATTCAGAATCTATCACAGACAAGTTAACGACAGCTTCTATGTTTTATGATGTCGAAACACGTCTCTAGCCTAGACCTTCTAAATGTTATCGTTATGGTTCCAATGCATTGTTAAGTAAACTGAGATTTATTTTATGTTGATCTTAATTAACAATTTTCCTTTCAGGTCCACCACGATGATGTATATGAAATTCCTAAAATGCAAGCTAAGAATGATAAACAAACTTTCACTTTTAGCTTTTTCAATGAAGAACCTAGCTACTAAGGGAAGAGAGCAAATAGTTCGTGAGCAAACAATTCAATGAAAAAAAAACAAAATCAATGAATCAAAAAATAAATGTAGATTTCCTAATGTTCATTTTGCAAAACACACACAATCCTACATGCAAATGCAAGTTTTTATTTTCAGTTTCCTTAATGTTATGAATGCAGAAAAGAAACTAGGTGCACTAGATCAATAATCAAAATGCTTTTTACTTTTGAGAAACGAAGAATACAAACAACAATTTCTCTTTTGAAGGAAAAATGAGCATTTCAACAATAATTTCTCCTATCAAGGAAATGAATATTTTACGACAATTTCCTATTTCGAAAGAAAATGATTCTTAATGCGACCATAAAAAATACTTTGAAATAAACTTGTCAATGATAAAGAAAAACTTTTCTAAACAAACATTGAACAAATTTCAGTCAAAGGAGGAAGAAGTATATAGAGTCATTGGTCAATTGAGCATTAAAATTTTTAGAACACAACAACAAACAAAACTGAAGCAAGTTGCAAAGTCAAATTCAAGAGAATTTGGTCACTTTCAGGAGTCAACATAGTCTCCATTGGGGGACAGTGCTCTGAAACGTAGGCTTGGAAGGGAGGCAGTGCTCTGAAAAGAATTGTGTCCAGTCCAAGGGTGCATTAGGTGCAGTAGAAAAGGAAACATAATACTATTTAACTCACTGTCTTTGCAAATTAAGCTCTGAAAAAGTTTAATCTTTATGTGTAACAGCTACTGGGTGGATTTACAAAGAAAATTAGAGACTAAAACACCTAGAACTAAGAGTAATTCTCCCCAGTGGAGTCGCCAGTTTGTTGGGCCAGAATTGTAATCTATAGATAAATTACGCTTCCCTAGACAGGTGCTAGTCTAGAACAACAGGTGAGAGACTATACTACCATTTCTCCTAACTCAGAATAGATACACAGAGAGGATTGGAGGCTTACTTGTTCAGTCGCTTCCAAATGGCTCCTTCTATTGCTTTTGTTACAGCTTCAAGTTCAAGTGGTTTGTTAGTTGAATGCTTCCTGCAAGAAAGAACACTGAAACAACAGAAGATGCAATAATATAGATATCTATTCAAGCTAGTTAGCTAAATCAGTAAAGCATAAACTACATTCATCAACCAAGATCTTACAATATGTAAAATCAAAGTTAACATAGATGCATGTAGGGAAAAATAAGAAGTACTCTTTATTGATGATAGAAGGAGAGGTTACAACCTAGTGACTGATTTGAAGTGACCTTCCAACAAAGTTCCCAAGTCTCATCACAACATAAATCTCTCCAGAAGTAGCTTCACAAACCAAGCTCTCAATTGAAAATTCTCCAGCATTTCTCTACTCAAATTCTCCCTTCTCAAACACTTAGATTTGTGTTCAATTTATAGATGAACTGTAGGTTGTTTTGCAATCAATAGCTTTCCAAAAATATGCAAGACATGTTTCCATTTATGTAGATGTCAAATGGACACTTGGATTCGAAGTTTGACACATGTGAAATCTTCTAGAAGGCACTGGCCAAGTGGAGATTCCGGAACAATGAGAATTTTTCTCCCAATGTGACCAATGCACCTGTGAATGTCGGGAATTTTGTAGAGCAGCCTTGCATGGGGCTACCTGCATATGCAACACATTTAGGCCCCTTAGAGCCTACGTTGGTGAGCTCTCATATGATAAATAATAAGCTTAAAACCATGGAAACCTTTGCTTGATGAAAGTCTTTCTTGATTTGTCTTGTTTCTTGTCTTAGGGTAGGTAGCAACTAAAATGATAGGGAATGATAGACGCTTGATCATTGGTCCTGGAGATGATGCCCAATTAACCTTGTAATTGGGAATGGTGCCCAAATTGACCTATAACACATGCACTTGTTGTTGAAGGATTCTTGCATATGTTCCCAAGTAGTGACGATGTTCGTAGGTAGACCCATGAACCAACAAGAGGCTGCATCCTTAAGGGTAGATGGGAATAGCTTCAGCTTCTAATCATCTGATGCATAGTCATAGTTCATACAAAAAACAACAAATTCAAACATGAATGTGTCAAGATCTCCTAAGGTAAGTCCATGAAAGTGTGTAAGGGATGAGGGGATAATGTTTTTTATTTTAGTTTTCCCATCTACCTCTCTGAGGGGAAAGTCTCCTTGGGCTTCAGTGTCAGCCATGGTTGAGATAGGTGAATCAGGTTCCCTTGGTGAAACAAGATATTCTTCTTCTCCAATAGGTTCTTGAAAATTTTCAAAAGGCTCACCTATGGTGTGTTCAACCTCACAACCATTGAGGAAGATTGAAGGGTGACTATGTGGTGATGTGGGGGTTTTAGGTAAAATTTTTCTTTGAGTATCCCTACTCCTACAAGGCATGAAAACCAATTTATTTTTTTTATTTTTTATTTTTTTATTTTTTGTATATTTTTAATATTTTTGAAACAACATGTAAAACGAAAGCATAAAATAATGCTAAAAAAAAAATCAAATCTTCTACTAGACACCTCCCCAAAAGCAACGTCAAAAAGTGGTGAGCCCTGCTATTGCACCAAGAATGCTATACTCCCAAAGGCTTCCCTACTTTACTTTATCAAATTAGGGTTCGTACAAACTTGGAGGTGACAGTGATATATACACAACAAATGCATTATACTCATGTCATCCTCTTCTGAGCTTTACGAAAGGGTGCTAATTCTAGGGTTTCTGGATGAAGTCTGTCACACTTCTGAAATTAGGCCTAGGGTTACAAGTGATTCAAATCCATGGCACTATTAACAAGTACAAAACTAATCTACAACAAGCAAGTACATCTAACTACTCTGCAATAAAATAAATCTACTCATTAAGCTATGATAAGAAATGAAAGAAAACTAGGCATCTTGCATGAAGTAAATTGTTGAATTAAAGTTGCATAAAGGAAACTAATATAATCACACTTTGTTGGGCCAAATAGCTAAACACACTCTAATTACTCTATTCTCTATCTATCATTCTTTTGATAATGCAACTAATAATGACCTAACTATGCTTTTAAATGTGTTTTTTTGCAACTAGGAGAAGAAAGCGCTAAGGTGGCTTATGGAAGGCTTGAACACATGGGTGCAAGGATGAAGGTGTATTGGTGGTTTTTGTAGGACTAGAGGATGTGGATGGTGGTTTCTGGGCTTAAGGATGGGCCCAATGATATTGTTTCAAGTTCTGCTACATGTTTCCTGTAGTGCTATAGGAAAGTCCTGAATTGCTACAGGAAACAGTCTGAGGGAAATTTGAGTAAAAAGATAGGTGTGAAAATGGTAGAGAAGGTGGAGTGAAGGTGGATTTATATAAGTGGAAGGTGGCCCACCCCTTGGATGTAATATTCCTAAATTAGCATACAGCTAATTGGAATATTGATTTGTGTCTTGTCAGTTAGTTAGATGAATAAATGGGCAGGGAGGCCCATAAATATTTTTAGTAGGCATAAAATCCCTCTTAATGTGAAAAGGGATCATATTCATATCTGGATAAAGCACCCTCATGTGTGATTAGGGGCTAATGAACGTGGACGAGGTAAATTTTGACCAAGTCAACAACGCTGGTAGGGAGGGAGTGGATCATCATTAAGAGACAACGCATTGTGAGTGGAAGGAAGACTCCATGATAGTGGAAACCCTAATGAGTGGGACCCAAGGTGAGAAGGCTCAAATTTTTTATAAATAGGGCTAGGAAGCCATATGGGGTTATGCTATTGATTATTGATTTTTTGGTCTGCATGACTTCTTGCATTCTTCAGCTGCTTAGTTGAGTTTGTTGTGTTGTTCAGCACCGAGTGTCCCCGAGCGGGGATCTCAAATCTTCCCTTGAGGTAGCCTCTTGGAAGAGTATTGTACTATAATTTCCACACATCCTGAATTATGGCCAAGCTTCAATCTTCAGCTACAATGCAGTTTCTGTTCATATTTGTGTTGTATTGCAGGGTGTTGTAGTGGGGGGTTGAGAAACCCACTTTATGAGCTAGTTTTTCAGAGGAGGAAGCATTCTTCCCTTTGGGAGATTAGCAAGGGAGGTTCTTAAGCTTTCTTTCACATCTTGGAACCAGGCCAACCTATTCCCATCATCTTCAGTGCAGATTCCCTCTTTGACTACGTTATTTTAGTGAGAAATTGTAGTGGAGGTTTCAATGCTTGATTTGGAGGGTTAGATCTTCAGTGTTAGGATCAACCTTTCAAATGGAGAATTTTTTGGAGGATATATATTCATTTATTTATCAGTTCAGCCACCTCCATCCAGTATTCAGTTTGCAGCTACAATTCAGCCCTAGGGTTGCATTCCGAAATTTTAGTATTTTGGGCATTTCTAGAAACCCTTCTCAGGTTCTCTTGGAAAGGTGTTTAGGAGTCTAGATCTTCACTCCTAGCATTATTTGAGCTATAGAACAGTGGATCTACATTGGTCTATCTTTATGCAACAATTTTTTCCCTAAAACTACACTGTCATGGCTCATGGCACTTGTATAGAAACATTTCTCATGTATTAGCATATTTTCCTATTGGAGGCTTGTTTCCCATTGCTTGAGTGACTTGATCCTCAAGATCTTATGCTTGAATGTTTGCTGATATATTTAATAAAATGGCTATACATTTGTCTCATGTAATGGTGTATTTATTTAGTCACTGTTCTTTCCATTATTGTGTTCACATATTTCTACCTTCCCCATTTGGGAATATTACAGTGGTATCAGAGCATAATCTTGGCTTAGCCTGTCGACCTCATCCATTATGCTATCAGGAGAATAAGAAGAAGGAGAAAGAGAACAGAATGATGGAAAAAATGAGTTTTATCTCATCTCTTTTAAGATCTAAGATAGACCTCACCAAGGAGGTTAAGCAAAGAAAAGTGGAGAAAAACAATGAAACCACACTAGGGTTTCAAAATGAGGAAGGTTCATGTACTTCCTATCAGAAAAAGAAAGGTCTGGTATTGCATAGAGCTCCAAAGAGAATATAAGTCTCAACCTAGAGCTTTCAAGGAGAATCTAACTCTCCCACAGTTCATTCAGCTCAAAGAAGAAAAGATACCTTGCAGCAATAGATTCCTATTGCCTACATTTGATGTGTCATCCAAATGTACAGCAAGAGCTTGGGGAATGAAATTGGATGCATTATTCCCACTAGATCCAGTGGTAGAAAGAGAAGTTGTTGAGTCTGCAGCAGTGCACCTTGAAGTTGAAGCAACCATTTGGTGGTTCAACAATTTGAGTCATGCAAGAGTGAGTGCATATGCATATTTTACTCAAAGGTTTATCAAAAGGTTTGACAAGAAGAAATCAGAGGGGAAGAGGCCTTCACCACCACTTGCCGCAAGAGCACTTGCATAAGGAGAAATAACCCTTGCATCTTTGCAAAGTGGTCTTGATCTCTTGACATATAGAGTCCCATGCACTATTTTGGAGATGCATGAGGAGGAGGAGACTTATACTAGCACTGATGCTGCCATAGAGAAGTAGCCATCATCATTAGTAGTTGGGGAAGTCATCAAACTAGAGGGAGGAACCCTTGTAGTAGTACAAGATGTTCCCAAGATTTACCAAGGTATGCACATATTTACATTTCCTATCATTTCAACACATCTTATGAAGAGTTGTGGGAATATACCATTGCATGACCTAGGGTCAAAGCACATTACTGATTTAGAGCAGCAAATTGTCACTGCGCTGAGAAAACTTGAATTGTTCAAGGAGGAGATAAACAATCATCCTAATTATTCATTGTTGAGATGCACACAACTCTTGGGGTTGGAGTGTGGATTTTTGGAGGATAGGATGAGCATTTTCCTAAACAATCCAATGCAGAACTATATGTTCAACATTGAGCACGAGCATGAGACAACAATTACACCATTATGGAGATCAGAAGCGCTGTCATTGAGCAGCAGTGATGAATTGGGGGCCCAACTATTATTAGAGCATTCTGATGACCATTATACTTGTGTGAAACTAGATGGGCAGATGATTGATGAGATACAAATTATATTTCATTATTGTTATGGATATTTCTTGATGGGCATTGCACAAGTCAACGAGAATACTTTGCCTTCAGCATACTTGGATCCTTATGGATTCAACATGGTGATTGATGAATGGTCTTCACTTGGAGATCTCTAGGAGATTGCATTTCAACATCCCATGAAATGAAAAAATAGAAATTTGATTTGGGAGGACGATATTCTCCATTGGAGGAGTACCAAAGTGGAGTATGGTAGGAGACACCTACATTTGGATGAATGAGTGTGGGTGGTGAACATGAGGTTGGTGAGCCACTTGCATATCTATGACACAAGGCAGAATGAGGCATGGCTGTGTTGGCTACTCTTGAAAGAGTTTGGTCATCATGTGACATATCCTTTGCCCCAAGGTATGTTATGGTTTGAGGTATTGCATGGCACCAATATGTTATGACAACATAATATTTGGTTGTATGGGGAATTCTACAAGTCAATGATCATGATGTTACTCCATGACTTGTATGATGAAGAGATGTTGAGGCAATAAGAGCTTTTGTTGCTTTGGATACTCTCGGGAGAGTATGGGCTGATTTTATCCCATACTTTGCATGATGTTGCAAGAGTAGATGGTAGCACAATCATGGTGCAAAGGGGATACTCCTTAGATTTGGAGGATAAGGAGGTACTTCCACTTTGGAAGGAAACTCCCATGTATAGCAGCACTATGGTAGATGACTTTGGCATTTGGCATGTCAAAGAATGGAGCTATGAGATGACAAGAGCCTTATTGCAAAGGCCAACACTTCACATATGATGCACTTGGTGAAAAAGTAGGAGATGAGAGTGATAGAGTAGTGGATGGAGACATCTATTACCATGTTATGATCTTCTTGAATTGGATTTCCAAGCAAAAGAAGGAAATTTTTCATGCAACACATGGTTCATTCCTCTTCATAGGAGTATGTCATACCACTATGGAGGGCTAATTCATGGACCTTATTATTAGCTTACTCTTAGTACATGGTAAGAATTATGTTTTTACATTTATTGATTATCTAACACAATATTTGCATTCTATTACCATATCTATACAGTGCATTGCTCCACAAGAGGGAAAGCCTCTAATTGGGCTTCATGGTCATTTTGGGACCAACAAAAGTGATGGGGATAGCCATCTCTTGAATGGCTTGGGGAAATTTTTGTACTATTATATGTATGCTCAATTGATAGACAATTCCATTTACTATTTTCTAATAGATGAGATGACATGCACAACTAGCAACCTGTGGGGAGACAACCTGCCATATTATATTTTGAAACAACAGTTAGAAAAAATGTGCTGTGACTACTTGGGAGACTGTTTGTACCTTCCAGAACTATATAAAACCTTCATTACCTCTTTCATTCAGATTCCATATGATGATAATGTCATATACACTTTATATGGGATGGTCTGGGCAAGAACCAAAGAGTGGGTCTTTGAGGAACCAATTGCCTTTTTGCTTCATGAAGGCAACATTATTGCAGCCTAGAGTTAGCAACAGCTCTACACTTATCATAAGTGGAGAGAGATGAAACATGAGGTAGGCCATTTGGTCTATCAAGTTCAACAATGTAGCCCACCTTCTTTGTAGGAGCCTAAGGTGGAGGAGATCTTTCATGTGTTGCCATGTCAGAGGGTGACTCATTTTGTATGGATGATAGCTTGGGGATGGAGGCTTCACATGGGAATGTTAGTTCCCAATATATTTCAGATTCCATGCCTCAAGAAGGCCTATAGACAACACATTTTTTCCTCCATGGGTACTTTACTTCTTCATTATGATAGCTATTTGGGATGGTCACCAAAAGCTAACTTGCACACTTGGGAGGAGCAGCTTGGAGATTTATTGATGAGACAACATATTGTTCCTTGGAGGATTTTATCATATGAGGATGCTACAGGAGTAGGAGAGGAGGATATTCAGTTCTATCCTTGTAGTTTCTTGTGGACAAACAAAATTTGGGAGGGGAGGAATATAATATTCCAAAATTAGCATACAGCTAATTGGAATATTAATTTTTCTCTTGTCATTTAGTTAGATGAATAAATGGGTAGGGAGGCCCATAAATATCTTTAGTAGGCATAAAATCCCTCTTAATGTGAAAATGGATCATATTCATAGCTAGATAAAGCACCCTCATGTGTGAACAAGGGATAATGCATGTGGACAAGGTAAAATTTGACCAAGTAAACAATGCTGGTATGGAGGGAGTGGATCATCATTAAGAGACAAGACAGTGTGAGTGGAAGTAAGACTCCATGATAGTGGAAACCCTAATGAGTGGGACCCAAGGTGAGAAGGATCACATTGTTTATAAGGAGGGAAAGGCAGCCATATCGGGTTATGCTATTGATTATTGATTTTGTGGTATGCATGACTTCTTGCACTCTTCAGCTGTTTAGTTGAGTTTGCTATGCTGTTCAACACCGGGTGTCCCCGAGTGGGGATCCCACCTCTTCCCTTGAGGTAGCCTCTTGGAAGAGTATTGTACTATCATTTCCACACATCCAAAATTTTGGCCAAGCTTCAGTATTTAGCTACAATTCTATTCAGATTTGTGTTGTGTTGCATGGTGTTATAGTGGGGGGTTGAGAAACCCACTTTTTGAGCTAGTTTTTCAGAGGAGGAAGCATTATTCCCTTTAGGAGATCAACAAGGGAAGTTATTAAGCTTTATTTCACATCTTGGCACCAGGCCAACCTATTCCAATCATCTACCACATAGATTCCCTCTTTGACTGTATTATTTTAGTGAGAAATTGTAGTGGAGGTTTCAATGCTTGATTTGGAGGGTGAGATCTTCAGTGTTAGGATCAGCCTTTCACTTGGAGACTTTATTGGAGGAGATATATTCATTTCTTTATCAGTTTACCCAACTCCATCCAGTATTTAGTTTTCAGTTGCAATTCAGCCCTAGGCCTACATTCCGACATTTTGGTATTTTGGGAATTTCCGGAAACCCTTCTCGGGTTCTCTTGGAAAGGTGTTTAGGAGTCTAGATCTTCTCTCCTAGCATTATTTGAGCTATATAACAACAGATCTACATTGATATATATTTATGTAGCAATTTATGCCTTAAAAATGCGTTGTCATGGCTCATGGCACTTGTATAGAAACATTTCTCATGTATTAGCATATTTTCCTATTGGAGGCTTGTTTCCCATTGCTTGAGTGACTTGATCCTCAATGTCTTCTGCTTAAATTTTTGCTGATATATTTAATAAAATGGTTGTACATTTGTCTCATGTAATGGTGTATTGATTTATTCATTGTTCTTTCCATTATTTTTTTCACATATTGTTGCCTTCCCCATTTGGGAATATTACATTGGCCAAGCTTAGAACCTCTTGGGAGGCTTGTCTTGCAACCCTAAGGTTTGCTCACGGTGTAGGGATGAAAAATATGAAAACATGGCTAATGGCGATTTTGATGAACAAAGGGCTAATGAAGGGTGAGATATGAAGTTGAAGGTGCTGGTGAAGTTCTCCTTGGCTATGCTACTTGTACCTGCAAGAAAAATACCTGTTCATGCAATAAAGATGGACAAATTCATGATAAATACAATGGAAAAGATGACTTGAATTTGGAAATAAAATCTACTTTAATATACAAACATATATCTGACGCAACATTCTAAACATATCCATGGCATTACAATAACCTAACTTATCCATTCCAAGAAATCATAAACTAAAAAGCAATTTTAGTTTGTGGGGAAGGTCTACGCTCCTCAAGCTCCAATGAAAGAGATGAGAAGGGGAGGCTTGAATCACAACTTTTTGAATTTATAACCTATTCTACCAACATGTAAGTAAGCTAAATCTACAACAAAAGACAAATGGAAGAAAACTAAAAACAATGCATGAAACTACAAGAAATCTAGCTAAATAATCATAATTAAAACGAGCTAAAATGACATGAAAGTAAAGAATTATTACACAAGAGAGACTTCGGCACATGGATTGAGCCCTAACCCACAAGCCTATCTCTCTGAAACTATATTAGTAAAGCACAATTTGAATACTCGTTTCATTTCAAAAGATAGTCTCATTACATCAACATAAAAGTCGTAAAAACTGTTTACAAGAGCAAAGAGCCTATTGACTTTCTCCAAAGTTAGAACCCTAATAAAACCTATTTAACCTAAAGGGTAGCTACCAGCAAATCCCTAAAAAGTAGGTGATGAGTTCACTTGACTACAAGTGAAGTATAGATTTAGTGCAATTGATTTTGAGTTTGCTTGGCTGCCTTTGATTTCGAGCTGTTGGAGGGTATCTCAAGGATCCCTTGGCTTTGGGAGTTAAGGAGGGTGGAAAATCCCCCAAGAATCTCTCCTTGCTATATACTCTGAGTGTTAATGATAAAATCTTCACCAAAAATGCAATATATTCATAATTTTCCTTCATTTAACTCATGTTAGGTACTCGAAGTATGATGAGCCTCAATCACCATCTACACTAGCATCATGAGACCATAATATAATTAAAATAAAATACAAATAGATTTAATAAGGAAAAAAGGTGACCATTGACCCCTCCAGATGTACCTAATGATGGAGCTCATCATAGGCAGTTACTACACTTAGTGGTTGTGAGGATATTAGGAGACTAGATCCACTTTTATAAGGGTTTTGGAGGGAAGCAATCCTCCTTCCAAGGAGGTTTCCTCCTGCTGGGCCTTAAAAATTCCCATGTTTCCATATTTCAATATCACCATTCATACCCTTAAACGCTATGTTTTTAACTCATTCTATACCCTAATTCCATAACTTTCCACCAAATATATATTTTACACTCTATGGTTAGTTATCATTATTTTTCTTAGATTTTATATGATTAAATATGATTTTTTCATGATCTACTAATGATGGTTTTTCTAAGTTCATTTTCCAAAGAGTTCCATCGTTGAAATCTTCACAAGGCATTTAAACTAGTTACTGCAGAGTTGAGTACGGAATGAGATTGTTGTAGGTGAAGATATGATGTTTGTGATAAAATGGAAAATAATATTGGAATTATGACACATGGGTTTTTTTCAGAGTACCCTAATTCAGATAACCCAGAAACGGTTTGGAAAAATTAGACGTTATGAGGATGTTAAGGTCAGGGGAATATTCCAGTGAATTATGCTAAACATGAACGACCTGAATGGGTCAATTCGGGTTCAGTTGTGCACGCCTTCTGCTAAGCAGAATTTTGATAAAAAGGGGAATTAGTTCCTCCATCCATGCTATGATCGAGTGCAAGATCCATCTAAAATTATTTCAAGAGATTTTGTGCAAGCCTCTATTTACTGTTTTTGGTTAATTTGGTATGAATAGTTTCAACTCTGGACTTTATAAAAGCCAGATCTCTGCATTACATAAGAGGGAGAAAAAAATATTATGTAGGGGGCTATAAGAGATTCATCTTCAGGAGATATTTTCTTTATGGAAATCATGTTTTTGCTGATTCTAATATATAGTTCTTATTCTGCGTTTAAATCTCTGTAAGTATTATGAGTTTGGATTTTAAGAAACATTGAGTTAATTTAGACTTGACCCGAGAGTGGTAAGGGCCCACCAGCACTTGGAAGCAAGTCTTGCAATTTTTATAGATAGTAGTAAGTGTGCTTGATTCATATTTAGCAGCGTGGATAGAATTTTGAGAAATTTTAGTGGTTTGAATTGTGATTCTGCACTTAAACTGTTACTCTGTTTTCTTGAATTTGAATAGAAAACCCTACCTTTGAATCTCTATAAACCATGAATGATTGTATTAATTAACAATTCTGATGCGTGAATGAATTTTCCATTACATTATCACGGTTAATGATATCTACAAGTTTCTTTCCAATTTGAATGAATACAGAAAATGGTAACTATGTCATGAGCTTGAAATAACATTAATCTTCTCACCTTGCATCTTGTATATTTCTCGTTTGATATAGGATCATGTAGCATTATGTTTTAATCTTTGAATATATAAATGTATGATTCAATTCTAGCATCTAATATTGATTTGGAGAAGTGATATTTAGTTTTAAACTGAGATTTTATTCCAACATTAATGTAATTTAATTTAGGGTGTGAAATTCATGTCTAGCATTTCAAACTTGATTCAATTTTTTTTTATTTAATTCAAGGCAGAGAGAGAGAGACTTAATTTAGAGTACTATTAAATATGATTCAAGTTGATATCATTGGGTAATTTGCCAACAGTAGCATAGATTAAATTTTGCAAGCAACATGGTTTAATTCAAGGCATTTCATTCAAAGCATCGATTTGAGTCATTAAATTATCTTAGGATAATTTAGATTTATTTTTGCATGATAGAATAAGATTGATTTCCATTTATAGTATTGTAGAATAAATATTGATTTCAAGCTTTGAACTGTGTGATTTGATCTTTCACATTACTTTGAGTTGTTTGAAGATGGTTAATTTTAAATGCAATAGCAAAGGATTTAATAGAAATAGACTTAGATAAAATTTTCAAAGGTTTCATTTTCGTAAAATTAGTCTCTGTAGTAATTCAAAGGAATAAGGATTGAGTGAAGTAGATTTCTTTCATATTTCCTATGTTTTCTAAGAATGAGATGAGTGCTAGTTTGCTTAATTAATATTGTTTCTTTTCCATCATTCTGTACTTAACGATCAAAGGGAAATTACATACTCTAAATTTAATCTTGAACCAAAAACACAGTACAACTCATGTTTACGAGTCTCGGATTGAAAATTAAATATTAAGAGGTTTAATCACTAATTAAAACTCTCAACATTTTGGCGCCGTTGATGGGGAGTTGTATTTTGATTTAGGTAATATTTTTATTACAGAGCTTCAAGTGTATTGCAGAGCAGTCAGAGGGCAGAGAGAGTACAGTAAGATGTGAGTGAAGAGCCACACATCCACTATGGTGGGGTTCTCCAAAGTTTGATTGATTTTTCTTATATTTGAAATTTTATTTCCTTTCCTTTATGCTTAGAATTAGAATCATGCCTTAGAATATTATGAAACGTTATGTAAGCGATTTCATTTCCGCATTTCATGTAATTCACAAAGTGTGTAAATCTCATAGACTTAGTAAGGCACATCTACATGAACCATAGCTAAGCCTCACAAGTGGCATAGGCCTTAGAATAGTCCAAACATTCAGTGAGACATTTAATTTGTGAATTATTTTGCTTTCAATAGATTAAATAGTACTATGATTTGACATTTTCCCCAACACGTTGTTCCCTTCCTTTTATGCGATTTTTTATTTTATTTTTTATGCAAGCATGGTGAGATTTATTTCAGCCAATAGCTTTTAAATTCACTTATCTTTAGATTCCAATATTTAACGTTATATCCTTTTTTTTGGTGCTGTAAGAACCCCCGTTACTAATATGTGTGTGGAGATAGGGACTATCAATCAACCATATGGACTTGAATTTGATAAAAAAAATGCAAGACCTCTCTCAAGCCCTAAAAACTGCTGGGATATTTATCTCTACCTCTCAGGAAGAGAACTTCTTGACAATAGTCAAGAACTTGTCCATTTCTCCACCACCACAAGAGGATTTGGAATTCTCTTTTGATTTCCATTACCAATAATCTAAGCAGACGAATAAATCATGCACTATAATTAGTGGAGAAAATCCACTGGAACCTAAGATCGAGGAGTTCTTGACATGTATATCAACAGACCGGAAATGTAATCAAGAGACTACTCACCCTAAGGAGGAAAATCGACATGACATGGAAGAAGATGGCGTGCAACATGGGCCAAATCAAGAAATGGACCAAGACTACCATGATTACATTGAACATTGGTTCCGAACAACGACTCAAGCGAGGAAACATTATCCTCTTCTAAAGATCTTGTTGTCATATCATTTACATGTGTTGGTTTTTCATGCTCATGCACACTTCCAAGTTTATATGTTAAATCTAAGCATGAATATATATTTGTACCTGATCTGCACATGGCTTCATTGGAAGTACTCCTTCACTTGACAGGGTTCATCTCCCTTTCTTCAGTAGAATAGGAAAATTTTTATTGTAATAAATAAAGGAGAAAAAGTAAAGAGAAAAATAAGTAATTTTGTGAAAACCAACTTGTCTGGCGCATCTGGATAGAGGCTTTGCTTGAAAACTAGGTAACTGGTGGGAAAAGTTCTCAATAAAGTTTTTTAAGCCTGTATTGGTTCTTTCCAATCATTTAATCTTCTGATGATTATGTCTGAACTCGCATCGATTGATGTGGGATTCCTTAAAATCCCACCTGTCGATATACCTTGTCCCATAAACATCCAAAAATTATCTGGGATTGAGGTTAAAGTTAGATAAGGCACATGGGAACCTGCATATCTTAATGGAAGGTATCCTTTTCATTTTCCAAGGAAATTCATTAATTTTTCTTGGAAAAATGATTCTATAGTCCATTCAAATTCAAAAAATCCATTCATGGCTAGTAGAATGTACCTAGTGCCTTTATTCCCATTAACATCAAAGGTGGGATATCTTGCATTGGTTAACGACCCTCCTCAATGGTCGATAATCCAATGATTCTTGCTTATGTTTGGCATCAACGCCACTCATTCACATATGCAAGATTTCACAATGGATTTTAGCGGATGAAGACCATGTATTTTGAGATTTCAACACAAGTTTGCAGTAGTTTGGTTCTTTGTACCAACATTTCCTTCTCTTGTAGTAGTCATTTTGTTTCAATAAAGGTTTCCATATAGCAACTTGATCATCATTTTCAGCCGTCACCTTCCTTCTTTGTTTGGGTACATACAACTACTCGGGCATGGGGGAGAAGGGGACCTTCACTTTTAAACCTTCTTTACTATATTCAGTTCAAACTTCTCCAACAGATCCATATCAATATACAAATCAACTCCAACCATTCCATCTCCAAATCCACAATCATTCCAACTCCAACTTTCAGTCGTGTTCCGGTTCATCTTCGACTTCATCCTACAACAACAAGTACATTAAAAGTAAAGGTAACCTGAGGCAAACCTAGCTTAATATTATTTAATTCATTAGATATTGAAGAAATATTTGATGATTAACCACCACATATTCCATTTTCCATATACCCTCCATTTGCAAATTCCACATTCATAATAGAATGCATGCTACTCTAATAAGGTCACAGTCATGAAAAGAAAAGATATTGGTTCATATAAGCAAAGTAGAAAATATAATGCCTTCCCCTCATACATTGGAAAATATTGTCAATTGAATGTATTTAATAAAGGATGAAGCCATATCCTCCCCTCATAAAGGAACCATCCAAAAGCATTGGCCTCACAGGAGTAGCATATGCAACCACCTCATCTCATCCACTATCTCCATCACCACCTCATATCATCCACCATTTCCATTATCACCTATCATCTCACTCATCATTGCCTCCTACCATATCTATTAATTATTCTTTGTATCACTCTCAAAATTAAATCTATGGCAGTCAAATAAGAATGGTGTTGCTCCACAAGGACCAACACCCTCAAATCTCCATGCAATGTTGCTCCACAAGAACCAACCCTGCCCAAAGTCATGATGCCATAAAATATATAAATGAGAAAAGTACTTGTTTGCATGAGGACATGAAAATCCTCAGGCATGGGGGGATGTTGGGCCTTAAAAATTTTCACGTTTTCATCTTTCAATATCACCATTCATACCCTAAAATGCTATGTTTTTAACTCGTTCCGTACCCTAATTCCATAACTTGCTGTCAATTATATATTACACTCTATGGTTGGTTATCATTATTTTTCTTAGATTTTTTATGATTAAATATTAATTTTTCATGATTTACTAATGATGGTTTCACTAATTTCATTTTCCAAAGAGTTCCATCGCCTAAATTCTTCACAAGGCAGTTAAACTAGTTATTGCAGAGTTGAGTGCGGAATGAGATTGTTGTAGGTGAAAATATGATGTTTGTGATAAAATGGGAAAGAATATTGGAATTATGACACACATTTTTGTTTAGAGCACCCTCATTCAGGTAACCCAGAAACGGTTTGGAAAAATTCGACATTATGAGGAAGATACGGTCAGGGGAATATTCTAGTGAATTATGTTGAACCTGAATGACATGAATAGGTTAATTCGAGTTTGTTTGTGCAAGCCTTCTGCTGAGAGGAATTGTGCTAAAAATGGGAATTAGTTCCTCCATACACGCTATGATCGAATGCAAGATCCATCTGAAATTATTTCAAGAGATTTTGTGCAAGCCTCTATTTACTTTTTCTAGTTAATTTGTTATGCATAGTTTCATTGCTGGACTTTATAAAAGATAGGGCTTTGCAGTACGTGTTAGGTTCCTATAAATTATAGGATCTCAAGGTGATTGAGTAATTCATAGCTGCAAATTTCATATTGTACACGATTTTCAATATTCAAATTATTTAAAAAAAAAAATGAAAAAGAAAAGAGGGTATGTCAAAAAAGAAAAATTTTGAAAAAAGTGAAAGAAAAGAAAAGAAAACCCCACAAAAAAATTAACACTAAAGGTGCTGCAAGTCAAAATGCCACTACTGATCATTTAATTTGTTCAATTCATATAGTTTAAGCATGATTGAACAAGTTTAAATTTCTATTAAATAGGTTAGTGAATAAATACTTACCAAACAATTTAATCTTGGTAAGTCAATAGCTAGGTAGAAATAAAATTGATTCAAATGTTTAATGGGAATCAATGGGTGAAATAAGGGATAAAGTAGGATATATTTTTATAAAAAAAAAAGAGATGATCTAGGTCTGATAGTTCAAATGCACCCTGCAAAAGAAAAATGTGTAAAAATGTTAGATTAGAAGAAAGGGTATGTAGAGAAAGAGAAGGTGATTTTGGAAAAAGATAAGAAAAACCTTGGAAAAGTTGTAGAACAAATATATTTTTGTATGTTGGAGAAGGAATAAGGGATGAAAGTTTATCTTAAAGTTTGAAGACTTGATTTATTCAAAGGTTTTTGGGAATTATGTTCTTTTCCCTAAGTTTTATACCTTCATAAACATTTCGCCCGCATTTCACATCATTCTCCCAACCCCACCACTTTCCAATCACATCAACACTATTCTCTCGACACCTTTCCCCTCATCCCAATCTACATCATATGATCTAACGGTTGTAATTTCTCTTCGCCACCCCCCACACCATCCAAAATTTATTTTTTTTGGGGGGGGGGGGGGGTTCAAACTTAGTGGTATCGAGTTATGCCCCATCTCATACGTGGCGGGTGCATACGTTTTCACACCTCCCCCTCCCCAAACCCTCTTATCATGTACTAGCCCCTCCGAAAGTTGTTTCTCCTCTACCATAAACCACAATCCCAATTGTTATCCCTCCTCCTATCACATCGCGCCACCTCATCCACTCGTTACCCATCCAATCAGCTCCACTCCTACCTAAATTAGTCTGTTAGATAATTATTGTGTTTAACCGTTAATAAATGGACCCACGCCATGGACAACAGGAAAAACAGAAAAGTTATAAAATCCACCCCTCCCACCTTGTTTCAAATTTTATTGTGCTTTTCGATTTCCACCCCTGCAACCAATATTTCATTTTTCAGGTCAAGCACTATTACACAGAATTTTGTCACCATCCTTGCAATCCCTCACCTTGCATATTCGAGGTTATTTCCCGTGACCTGTGAGCAGTGTCATACTCTGCAAACACCTTCTTTGCATCTTTCTGCATAAGGACATCATTTCTCCTGTTGAACATTTTCTCAAAAAGCCCACAAAAACCTATGTTTTAGCCTTAGCGCGGGTAGCCTATTCATCCATTGCACCAATGTGGAGGATGTAAACAAGAGCCCGCGCCACCTGGCACTATGTCTCTTTGTTGTGCCTGCGTCAACCATTTTGGGAATGTTTGGTAACAAAATAGAGGTAGAAGTTTCCTTTAACTACCTCAGGGATGAGTCACGGCAAATGGTTAACTTGTTGAGCCACGGATCTCCCTCTTTAGGTAGTGGTTTCCTCCTCCCATGGAACACTCCTTGAAGATAGGTCTCCCTTCCATGATTATAGGGATCCTAACCTCTCCCTCTCCCTCTATATAAACAGGCCTTCTCCATTTATGAAAGCTAGTTGAACATATAGCCAAGAAGCTGAAATTGGAGAAGAGATACTATAGTTGAGTAATTATTATTGAGAATTTAGAACCAAGGAGAATTTCGGAGAGAGATCCCCATCTGAATTCCTGACGAGCCTTTGTGAGACGCGCTCCGCTGGAACCTTGTTGGAGGAGACCGCAACATCGAAGCTTGGTTGTACTCTTCCTTTCTTTCATTAATATACTCAACTATGGTATTGGTTCCATAATTGTGTTATGTTTATTTAATGCAATTGATTTTGTATTCTTCGACTCACTGATAGTTACGAATGTGAAATACTATGTTGTATATCGTCTTTGTTTCTTGTGTTTGTGCAGGTATCTGAACATGAAACTGAACAGATCGTGATCTGAACCAGGAGTGAGAGGTAGCCACTCTTTCCAACGACAACGACAACATAGGATCTCTGGTAAGTCATCTGTCGAATATACGTCCATTCGTTAACTAGGAATCGATATTATAGCATGTCTCGTTTGTGGCTAGACCCACTCTAGGGCTCGTGGGATCGCCTCTATCCGCAGAGGGGATTTACCTCACCAAAAAATTGGCGACTCCGCTGGGGATCAGTGCGAGTTTGTCTTTCATCCATTAGGTCTTATTCTTGGTCTTTTCTTTCTTAGCTTGCCTTTTCTGATTATTTTTACTGAGTCTAATACCCCTGTTCAGCCCCAGAGGATCAGTTCTGACCTCTGTTTTTCCAAAATTTTCCTTTTACTAAGTTTGGCCTGATTGGCATGGTTTCTAGTCTGACAGTCGTGCCCACTGGCGCTTGTTGCTAGTTTAGAACCCGTGCCATCCCCTGTTTGGCGCTGATTACAGCCAAACAGTCGCACCATTTCCTGTAGGTGTTAGGGTTTTCCCTGTTTTGGAGCTTTTGTTCAGTGCTTGTGATTTTGGGTTATTTTTTGGCATGATTTGAGTGCTTTGGGATTTTTTGTGACTGTGAACAGCTTCCTTCCTTCAGTTGTTTGACCATTTCTTGTCAGCATCATGGCCTTAGGTTTTTCTAGTGCTTTGGTATGCTGAGCCTCCTGTAGGAGCTTCGGTATTTTGTTTCATAGCCACCTTCATTATTTGCCTGATTTCATTCAACTCCCTTGATTCGTTTGAGTGATGGCATTTGGTGGAATGAGTCTTGAATGAGTCCTACCTCTTTCATTCATTTTTGCTTCTTTTCACTCCAAGCATAGCTCACATTGCTTGTATGGGTCTGTTTCAACATCTTTCTTCGATTTGAGAGATTGCAACATTGGTTTGAATTTTTGTTTTATTTGCTTTTGACTTGATTGAATTGTTTCACTTCGAATCTCGCATAGATATTCTCGAACTAGTGTGAAGGTTTGTTTTTCATGTCATTCAGTGCATTGTTTGCTCTATTACATTGAAAAATAAAAAAAGAAAAATTTGTGCTTGCATTCTTGTTTGCATTGTGGAATTGGAAAATATTTCGCATAACTAGCATTGGGCATTCTAAGAGAGATTTCTTGTTTTCATTAGCTTGCATCAGATTCTATAGTGGATGCTTCTGTGTGTTCTCATTATCTACTATCGTTTGAAAACTCTTAAACTTTCTCGTAGATAGATTTTCATCGAACGAAATGGTATTTTATGGCATGGAGCTTGCATTTAGGGATTTGTGAGATCCAACATTTGGTAGGACCTTGGAATTGAAACATAAATACAAGATCAACTTAAAATTTATTCAATTAACCTAAGGCAACATTGAAACTTAACGAAACATTTAGTGGTTCTGGCGTCTTTAAACCCAGCAGCTGTCGCTCGCCATCTGGCTTCAGACCCCTCTAGGTTCCAATCCTTTTATCCTTTTATCCTTTATGTACCATCGAGTATATAAAGGGAGACCCCTCTAGGTTCCAATCCTTTTATCCGTAGGAAGCCGAATCTGCCACCTTGTAACCGTGATACACTGAACACAACATTTGGGGAGACTACCTGCACGTACGTCAAGTCCTTGGTTGATTTTTCTTTCATTTTATAACCAAGGTGTATATGGCAGTTCACGGGAACCTGGTACACCCTTTTACCTAGACTACCTGAGTAGTCATTTTTGATCTTTACTGACTCTATAAATTTGAAAAGATCATCGAGCACTTGTCCTTTCGCGCTTGCTTAAAACTGAAAGAGACTAGAGTCATCTTTCACTGTTTCTTGACTCTTAAAACATGAAACAACAAATTTTTGGTTTCAATGTGGTAAAATAAACTACCTACGATTACACGCCCATTAAAGTTTGATTTCTTGGCTTGTCTTTGTTTGCCTTGGTTTTTATCCAAGAGTCTTATTTTCCTATCTTTTTCCCTTTTCTGGTGTGCTGCAGTCACAGTGCTGGAACCATTGGTTTCATCTACTGGCAGTCCTTTCTCAGACGATTCATCTGAAACTTCTTAGACCTGTAGGTCTGCCGAGCTTCAACAACCTATCATCCCGTCAGAGTACCCCTTTGGAGAACTAGTTGAGTTCCATTGGCCTCTTTCAAACGCTTGGTTTGGGTTTGGGGTCGGGGAACATTTTCCCCCTCTTACATTGGGATCACCATTTTTGGATGCTATCATACCTCCTAGCCCTCGTAGTCTTTTGCAAGATCTCATGGTGGGTTCAAACATGGACTCATCTGGTCCTAATGGCAGTGAGGGTATTCCAGTTTTTGATGAAGAATACCAACTTTTCTCAGAAGACATCCATCAAGAGCTTGCTCAATCATCACCATCGATGTCGCTTCCGGCCGGATATAGGTCTTTGGGTCAGATTATAGCCAGTATTTCCTCCATGTAAACATCAACTCCGTCAAGGGGACTAGTCCTCCCATCATTAGGGATGTCGCCAACGACACCTGTCTCATCGATGCCTTTTGTTACATCTGTTCCCACTAGGCCTATAGTCTGCGTGGCTGCATCGACACTGGTCGTCACCACTTAGCCGTCAGGAGTTTCGACTTCGGTAGAGACTTTGATTGCCACGGAAATCCCTGTCGGCCTTTCTTTTGAGGAGTATCAGCTGGCTATTTAGCAGCAGATCTCCTAGACTAACAGTCCCCTCAGGATCCTAATCATCCTTATTTTTCTCACTATGGCGCGGATGGTACCCCGATTTACTCACTTCCGTTTCAATATGATAAGCATGGCAACCCCATTTATTTGCCTGCTCCTGAGGCTGATTAGTTCATTAACCGTTTTATACCTACTTTTCTTGGGCAACCTTCTAACCAACAAGGACAACCCTTTCAGGGACAACCTTTGGTTCAACAAGGGTATGCTTTCAGCCCACAAGGACAACCCTTTTAGGGACAACCTTCGGCCCAGCAAGGGTATGCATACGACCCACAAGGGAAACCCTTAGAGGGAAAACCTTTAATCCAGCAGGGATTGTTTTACAGCCCGCAAGGGCAGCCTTACAATCCTCAAGGTCAACCTTTACAAGCTCAGCATGTTCTCCAACTAGGGAAACCTCAAGGACTAGCTGGGCATTCGGTATATCAACCAGGACCTTCATACGGTCTTGGGGGGTAGATCCATCCATATCAAACTTTGGTGAAAACACAATAACCATATCTTCCAATTGGTTCAAATGTTGCACAGGCAGGACCATCTTATGGTCTTGCTCCAGGCCAACCTGGTTATCAGGGATAGCCTAGCCCACTGCAGCCATCAGGCCAACTTGCTCAGCAGGGGCAACCTAGTGGCCCTCATCAGTCAGGTCAACCTGGTCAGCTATGCCAACCTGCACAGCCCATTCACCCTGCTCAGCCATCGCTCTACTCTATGCCGCAGTCGAATCAACCTCTACGCTCAACTTATCCAGCTCAACAGGGCCCTACTTATCAGTAGCCCGTACGACCCCAAGGCGGTTATTACCCTCAAGGTCAATATCGACCGGTATACAATGTGTCTCAAGGTCTAGCTTATTACCCTCAACCACTAGGCTATACTTATACTCTGTAGCAAAATCCTTATGCTGCTCAATCGGGACCCTCGTATACTCAGAATCAGTATCATGGTCTTCAACCCCCGTATCCTTGTCCTCAGCTGCCATATCAACCGAATTATCTGACTTATACCCCTTATGGTCTGAATCCTCTAGGAGATAACCAATGGGGGCAAAGTTATACTCAACCAGGGTGGAGTATGGATATGGGTCCTTATCAAGGACCTGCTATGCCTTTTAACCCTCAATTACCTTCTTTCGCCACGTTGGAGTTACCAGATGTGCCCAAATTGACAAATGATCCCATTCTTCATAATCCATATTGGCCTCCGATTCCAACGAAGGTTCCTGGTGATTGTCCCAAGTTTGAGGGAAAATCTAGAGAAGACCCCCAAGCACACGTCATGACATACCATTTATGGTGTTCTTCCAATTCTTGGGTGGATGACTCTGTTCGCCTCCGTCTTTTCCAACGCACTCTTACCGAAGCTACTCCTAAGTGGTACATCGAACTGCCTCGTGGTATCTTTCAATATTTCAACACTCCCACTATGGCATTCCTTACTCATTTCCAGTTTCCGGTTCATTATGAAGCCATGACGCATCTCCTAACATCCTTGAAACAAGACCGGGAAACCCATATCTCGGACCACATTCATGAATGGAGACGGCGTCGTCGCCTGATCAAGTTTGAAATTATTGATCAAATTCTTACTCATTGGTTCACTACCTCTTTTGTCAATCATATTGTGAAAGACATCACCATGGGGGCATGTGTAATTGAGGTCCAGTACCTTGATTTAGTGTACTCTCAATCAGGCATTTTGTATGACATCTTGACTGAGGCTCCACAACCTGGGACCTCTTAAGTGCCGGCTACCCCATCGGTCGACGACGTTATTTGTTCCATGTATTAGACTTCATGCAAGTCTTCCAATGGGAAGCATAAATCAAATTCTTCCAATAATTCTTCTCCTCAGGCTACCCCAGATTCTGGTAAAACCTCGGAGGTCAACGTCATTCAGGCCAATCCTGCGGACAAGAAATCCAAGGGAAAAAAGAAGGGCAAAGGCAAGGCCAAAGCCGATGCCCCAAAACCAGAATTGTTTAAACCTCGTGCTAATGATGGTTCACAGCGAAAACCGAAGTATCCCTGTCTGATTTGTGATGAGGAACACTACAATAAAGTTTTTCCTAGACGATCTGAGGTTAGTAAAATGCTCAAAAGTTCTAAGGGAACTCTAGTGGTCCTTAAAGAACCTTTACCATCTCAACAAACCCAGATGGTCGAGCAACCTCTGCCATCTGCATCGTTTGGCTCTCAAGTATTCATGATGAATGGTTCTGCACCTGTTTCCATCGTGACTCGGTCAAAGGATTATGATGGATCATTCTAGCCAGCCAGGAAAGAGGTCGTCGACGGTCCTCCTCCCCCACCTGCCTCTGGTCCTTTTGAGATTGAAAGGCCCAGTGCTAAATCCATTGTACGACCACCTTATAAAAGTGTTCTCTGGAAATCTTCTTATAATCCTAACGCCCGTGCTGCTCAACATTACAATATTGTTGAGGATTTAGCATAGGTGCCCTCTGTGATGTCCGTGTTGGAAGTGATTCAGAGTTGTTCATCTCAACGGAAAGCATTATTATCTATGACCGACGGGATTGATCCTACTGAATCTAGCCTTCTCTCTTTCGACTTAGAGAATTTCATCCCCCGAATTCTGCACCAGATTGTACTTGTCATACAAGTTGGCATTAACGGTCTGAATATTCACAGAGCCATTGTGGACGAAGGTGCATCTACCTATGTCATGTCATCTACTTTCTGGAAGGCTATTAGATCTCCAGCCTTGACTTCATCACCCAATGCCCTTGAGGCATTTAATGGAAGGGAATCGAAACCCTTGGGTGTTCTCGCTAGCTTGTCGATCACGTTGCAAGGAAAGACGGTCAACATTGTAATAGAAGTCATTGACACCAAACTCAATTACAATCTTCTACTCGGTCGCAGTTGGACTCACGCTATGCTGTGCATTCCATACACCCTCTTTCGACTTCAAAGTTTCCACACGAGGGAAAAATCATTACTGTCGATCAGTTGTCATTCTTTACCTCATCTTCCGAGAACAATGTGCCATACGTGGATCAGATTCCTTCTCCCCCTGACGGTGTAGGGCTGGGTATTTTCAAAGATCGCAATCTCATGGGTATCTTTCCCCTTCTGCCACCAAATACTGTTCAAGTTAATATGGTCTCTCGGTCAGATGACCCATGAATCATCCCTTTACCTGAACAGCTGGTTGATTCATTTGGAGATTCAATGCCGCTTAGTCCAATTGAAATCAATTATTGTGAGCTTACAGTTGAATCTGATTCTCCCCCTTATGAAGGTGCTCCTTTGAGCATGGCTCTCAACTTTTATTCTCAGCCCCCTAGCTCGACGATGCGGATTCGTTGGATCCTTTGAAAGAAGTGTTTCCATTCGATGAAGCTATAATGGAAAAAATGTCTCTCGAAGACCTACCGTGGAGTGATGGGCATCATCGTTCCTCGTTTATGCCTAGCCTTGGGGAAATGTATAACTGTCTTGAGCGTTTTTCATCTCAAGTTCCTTCTCCACCACTTCAAATGCCTATTTTGACTCATGAAGTCTTTGCTGAAGGTAACTTGGGTAACATTACTCAAACGATGCCTATCAAAATTTCCGTGAAACCGGGGATTGTCGAGAACATCCATGTGGGAGTCACTTACTCTTTCGATGAAGTCCAAGTGTATACTAGCCTCTTTCGCAAATTCCGTGATGTTTTCGCCTAGTCTTACGAAGAGATGCCTGGAATTGACCCCAGTATTGTGGTGCACGAGATTCCCACCTAGCCAGGTGCGAAGCCTGTTCACCAGCGTCTTTGTCCAGTGCATCCTCAGAAATTCGCCGCCATCAAAGTTGAAGTTGAAAAAATTCTCAAAGCGGGATTCATTTATCTGATTCCTCTGACAGAGTGGGTTTCTAATATTTTTCCTGTGGATAAGAAGCAGGGAGCAATTCGCGTCTGTGTTGACTATCACGATATTAATCAGGCCTGTCCTAAGGATAACTATCCAACCCATTTCAACGATTAGATCATTGAATATTGTGCGGGGAGTGAGATTTTTTCCCTTATGTATGGTTTTTCTAGCTATAATCAGATCAACATTCTCTTGTCCGATCAACACAAGACTGCTTTTATCTATCCTTGGGGAATGTTCACGTATACAAAACTCCCTTTCAGCTTGAAGAACGCTGGGGCTACGTTCCAGTGCACGATGTCTTATGCCTTTCACGATATTCGTCATATTTTTCAACCATAACTGGATGACCTTCCAGCTCATTCAATTGCACGAAAAGACCACCCGGACCATCTCCACTAGATGTTTCTTCGTTGTAGACGCTACAACATTCGGCTCAATCCATATAAATGCATATTCTGCATCGATTCCGGTATACTTTTAGGGTTTATCATATCTAAAGATGGAATTCGCCTTGACCCACTTAAGGTTGAGGCTATTGTTAATCTCCCCTCCCCATCCTTGTTAGACCAACTTTAGAGTCTCCAAGGGAAAGAAAATTTCTTTGTCATTTTATTCCAAACTACGCCGAAGTAGCCAAAGGATTCACACGCCTTTTAAAGCATGATGTCCCTTTCTTTTGGGATGAGATTGCTCAGTAATATTTTGATAGGCTTAAGACATTTCTTGTCAATGCTCCTCTATTACATCCTCCAAATTACCATCTTGATTTAACCCTCTATCTGGCTACTGCCTTTAGTACGATCGCCATGGTTTTGGTTCAATATGATGATGACGGTACTGAGCATGTCATTTACTACTTGTCTTGGAACATTCTTGACCCTGAAACATGTTACACACATGTCGAGAAGTTAGCGTTGGCTGCGGTTCAGGCCATCTAGCGTTTTCGTCATTATATCCTTTTACGCATGGTGACCGTGAATTCTGATTATAATCCCATGACCTATATTCTGTCTCAGCAGTAGCTGGGGGGAAAATACTCGAAGTGGATGGTTATCGTCCAAGAATTTGATTTGAATTTTACTACAGCCAAATAAAAGAAATCACTTGTTTTCGCTGATTTGATTTGTTCTCTCCCTGCCGACTCTTCTCCTTCTCATTCTGAGGATCATATTTCGGACGAAACTCTTTTCTTGATTAGCACCCTCGATCCGTGGTACAGTGATATCATCGTGTACCTCCAAACCTCTACTTTTAGGTCTGAGTTAACAAAAGATGCCCGACACCATATTCGGAATCAGTCGCAACCTTATCGTATTATCAGACATACCCTTTATCGTGTTGGAGTCGATTCTGTACTCCGCCGATGTCTGACCCTCGAGCAAGCTGAGAAAATTTTAAATGATTTCCACAGTGGCGCTTATGGTGGTCACATGTCTAGTTACGCCACTGCATAGAAGATCCTTCGTGCTGGCTATTTCTGGCCATCCATTTTTAAAGATTTCATTGTTGCAATACACAAATGTCATGCGTGCTAGATATATCAACGCAAGATGCATGCGCCACTTTTTCCTTTACACCCTGTCATTACTGTTGGTCCTTTTGCCAAATGGGGCATTTATTTTATGATGTGTAACCCTCGTTCGACCGGGGGGCATGCTTATATTATCGTCGACATCGATTATTTTACAAAATGGGCCAAAGAAATGCCTACACTGGCTGCGGACAGTAAGACAGCAGCGCAACTCATATTCAATCATGTTATTGCTCAGTTTGGTTTCCCTCAAGCCATCGTTACTGATCATGGTTCTCATTTTCGGGACTATATGATGGCAGAGCTGACATCTAAGTTGGGTTTGCGTCACGACAACTCAACGCCTTATTACCCTCAAGCTAATGGTCAAGTTGAAGCCGTAAACAAATTTCTTGTTACAATGCTTCAACGAACAATTGGGATCCATAAATCAAACTGGCATCTCATGTTGTTTTCATCTCTTTGGGATTATCGAACGCCGATTAAGAGTGCAACCGGATTTACTCCATTTCAGTTGGTATACGGTTTGGAAGCCACTCTTATAATTGAATGTGAAATCCCTTCACTCAAATTAGCTATGGAATTACTGCCTAATACTTCGCCTGAAGAAGAGCATCTCCTCTACTTAGAGAGATTGGATGAAACTCATCGCTTAGCTACCTTGGTCATCAAAGCACAACAGAAGCGAGTCAAAGCTCATTTTGACCAAACAGTTTCCCCTCGTTCTTTTATCGAAGGCGACCTCGTTCTCCTATACGACCAAGCTCATGACAAGCTAGGGGTAGGTAAATTCCAACCCATGTGGCATGGGCCCTACATCATCAAACATGTGTTACAGAATGGGGCCTATGAGCTTATTGATTATGAAGGTTGTCCCTTAGCACATCCCAGAAATGGGTTGTACCTCAAAAAGTATTATGCTTGAGTCATTAATGCATGATATGTGTACATAGGTGATTTTTTCATTTTTGTGCATGCTTTGGTTTGATGTGCTTTGTGATATTTTTTCTGCTTATTGGGTATTTTTTTTTTTTTAAATGTCTATTTCCCCTTATGTCGGTTTCGCGGATGGTGCTTCCCGCAGTACCAGGAACTTGTCTTCGGCAGCCTGGGTAATTTATGATCTTTTTGGTGAGTTGATTAACTTAGAAGGTATTTGTCTAGGACCAACTACAAACAATGTCACTAAATATAGTGCTGTTTTGGAACTATTAACCGAGGCAGTTAACCTCGGCATACTCGCGTTGCTTGTGAATTTGGATTCACAGCTTGTCCTTCTTCAACTTAATGGTCATTATTCGGTCTGAAACCCATGCATTTTGAGATTGTATTTGCGTATTCTTTTACTTGAAAGACATTTTGATTTCATTACATATAAACATATAGCAAGACGAATGAATACATTAACTGATGCAATAGCTAACATTGTGCTAGATAGACATTTGCGCAATTCATAAGACATCATCATATGTAAATAGACCCATGTAGAAAATAGATGTATACATATATATATTGATTGTTTGCAATGTGTGCATCATAAAACCCAAAAAATATATATGTATGTTTCAGTTACATCGCGAGACAACATGTCTCTCAAAAATGTGCAGAAATAAAAAGCCTAAGTGCCTAATCGGCATGGTGCTCATGATAGCACGTCACCGCCCATACCAAACACCTCAGCAAGCGGTGGATATGACTCGACACCCCTACAGTGTGCCTCTGATAGGCTCGAGGAACATCATCGAAATGAGCATGATTTGGAATCCCATGGGTGTTCCCCTTCAGGTTTTGTACTATCTCCTCGTCACTGCCCTTACCATGAGGATCGAAATCATGAGGAGTTCGCCTCGCTATCGGCGACATACCTGTAGGAAGTTGTGGGCCAATATCTGCATACATATAAGAATAACTGTCAGAACATGCATATATACCAAAAATTCATAAAACTCATGAAAATAAAAAATGAGTCTCACCTAGATCTTTGTCCCAATCCTTTCCCTCCGAGAGCGGGAGGTCGGGATCATCAATGAAGTTTGTGCCAACATAGGGCCAATCCTCCACGACAATTATTTGTCATCGGAGCCAATAAAAAAACTCTGGCCTCCAAGACATCTGTTGGCCAGCCCCTACTCTAGGCATCAGTGTGGCCCATCGAGCCATCCATGGCTCTCTGGGTGGTGGCATCGGGACAATGACCTCCTGACACTGGAATATGGGTAGTCGTTCCAAGAGGAACGATACTAGAATTGATCCATACCCAAAATGATTTATTTTGGTCTTCTTGCACTTAGTGAGTTGCTGCTTGATGTTGATAGTCACGGCCTCGACCCAGTTGAAAAGAGTTGGGTTCATACACTCTGAGGCAAGAAGTAGTTGTGTCTTCGTGGCCTCATGCGGTGCTTGCGATCCTGCAGCTCGCATGATAGTGTGCAACACTACTCTTAGTGCCAGATTAGGGATGGGTTGGATGTCCACTTTGCCACTCCCTATTCCTTTTCATGCCCCTTGGCAGACCCTGTCAATTACCATTGCCATGCTTTCCCCGGAAGGACGGTTACCGATTAAGATAGGGACTGCACCTCAGCGTGAAAATCCAGTGATGAAATACACATCAGAGACTTCGAGTTGAAGCTCCTGATCCCAAAGGAAAAAAATTTCTTGATCTTTATCCCAAATTCTTATCAAATATTGAAGCAATTCGGGCTGAGCTCGGAGGCACGGTGTCAGGAAGAATTTATTTAGCCCACAATTTCTGAGGACATTCATGCATTTTTCATTCTCCATGACCTGTTCATCCTCCTCACTATGTTCTCTCTCTTTCCACTTAATTACCATCTTTTTTGCTTGGTACCTACACACATTGTTAATATGAGCATTGTAAGTCTCCTTAGGCATCAAAATTTGTAGTCAAATGGTTGCATTTTCTTAAAATTGAGGAGGATTTTGGGTTGTGCGGTTGGTGCGATTGTTTTGCTAACAGTCACGCCACTAGGTGCGACCCCTGTGTAAAAAAGGGCGATTGGTGCGGGTCTGTGCCTAAAACCCGCACCAACCGCGATGCCCTAGTTTTAAAAAATCCTCCCCTAAAGGATTCAAAATGAAAATTAAAGGCAATAAAATTTAGCTCAAAAGATGGCAAATGGTGTCGGCTCTTACCTGAAACTAACAGAATCCGGATTGGTTCATTGGATCGCTCGCAATCGTCGCCACAAGATCGCAAGGAAATAAGGTCACTGTTGCTCTGCAAAGAGGTAAAAGTGAAAAGTAAATAGTTTTTACCACTTATGGTATTTTATAACTTTTTGAAATATTAAATTAGGTTTTAAAACATATTTGTCGATTATTTTATCATATAATTTTCGAGGAATACGTTTTACACGCGTCTTTTTGTGTAGCGACAGGTTTTCATATGGTTATGAGGAAGAAACGAGTTGTATTTCATACTTTTTTGGACTCGGTAAAAACACGAAAAATTCACTACTGGAGTCACCTTTCAGCTCCTTTTTGACTCTCTAAAACTAAAAAGATTGCCGAGTCGCTTGTCATTTTGAACTTGTTAAATTGGCTGCGAAACTATATCTACTCAGTATACATTTACCCCTTTTTCGAGCTGGGGTAGATTATTTATGAAAAAGGAATGCCTTAGCCTATCGCGACTAAGAGGTTCTCTTAGACACAGTTTTCTACCTTTTCAGATCTGTGAGACTACCTATGAAAAGAGCCTTGCTAGAGTTTTCTTTTCCGCTTTCTTTTCAAACTCTCTAAATATGAAAAGATGCCGAGTTCCTCCTTTGTCAGACTTGTTAAAAATGATGACATCGGACTCCGTCATTATGACGTTACTCGAGTTCCTCCTTCCTAGGGCTCGTAAAATTTACTAGGTTGGATTTGTCCGAAGGAAAAACTTACAACGCAAGCACATGCTATCCCATTCAATCTTGTTTTCCAAAATAATTGGGGTACTCACCAGAAATGGTGGGGGGAAATGGAACCAGATTATAGTCGTGTTGGCAGTATTTCGCTCTTGAACATGGTACTTGTCTGCAGTCGTGTCGGGTTGGGGACATCTCATCTCGTTATTTGTTTGCATCCATGGGTTTGGGTAATCCCTTTTGACCGCTCATCTGTTCTTTGCCACATCTCCATGACCTCAGATCCCTAGATGTCAAATACTTCCAAATCCAGTGTCGTGTCGCCAATATGTTCAAGAGAAGTTTGCCTCTGAAGTTTTCAACCTCCCTCTGATTCTCTGTTGGTCTTGATTCACAAAAATCATATTCCTCTGTCTCATGTCGGTTATGTGGGAAAAATTATGGCCCACCTTCGATCGGGTCACTTCCTGTTGAATCCAACTCATTATCCAGGAAGCTAATCTAGAGACTCCCTTCAGGTACCTTGGAGCCTGCATGACTCAATGGAAGGTTCTTTGCATTCGACGTAAAGTCCACATCATTGGCCTTCGATCGACTGACTCTACGGGTGTTTGATGTCAGATCAATGTTCACATTTCGTGGATTGTACCTTTCGTACCCTGAGTGCCATTTTCATTATTGGTGGTTTCTCTCACATCTGTTAAAAAATTTCATCATTGGCTCGTAATCAAATGATTTTCTTACATGCTCGACTTCAGCTCACATATTCACAAGCTCGAATTTGTACTTTGTTCGGGTCGAGATGGAGCGCAAGACCCTAGGTTTTGTCTGATGAAATCCAGGCTGCTGGTTCTTTGTGGATTACTATGACTTATTACATGGCTCTTTTGATTGGATGGCTACGACCATACCTGAATCTGTTTTTTGATCCTTATTATTGGATGGCTATGTCCATACCTTGGATCTTGCTATTTATGTACTCTATTATGGATGGCTTCACCCATACCACATGTCATGTATCAGAAATATCTATTGTACTTGTACTTGGAGGTCTTCTGACAATAGTGTTTGGGTTGAACGCGTTCTCATAAATCATTTCACTCCTCGCTCTCTCTCAGACCTCATGCTTGAGGGGGCATTTGTTACACAACATTTTGTCACCATCCCTGCAATCCCTCACCCTGCATATTGGAGGGTCTTTCCCGTGACATGTGAGTAGTGTCATACTCTGAAACTGTGTCACTGTCAGGACATGTTCTCTCTTGTTTCCTCCACTTTAAAAACCTATCTTTTGGCCTTGGCGTGGGTAGCCTGTTCATCCCTCATGCCAATGTGGAGGATGTACACAAGAGCCTGCGCCACCTGGCGCTCTATCTCTTTTTTGTACCCGTGCCATCAATTTTGGGAATGTTTTCTAACAAAATAGAGGCATAATTTTCCTTTAACCACCTCATGGATGAGTCACAGGAAGTGGTTAACTTGGTGAGCCACGGATCTCCCTCTTTAGGTAGTTGTTTCCTCCTCCCATGGAACACTCCTTGAATATAGGTATCCCTTCCATGATTATAGGGATCCTAACCTTTCCCTCTCCCTCTATCTAAACAGGCCTTCTCCCTTTATGAAATCTAGCTGAACATATAGCCAAGAAGTTGAACTTGGAGAAGAGATACTATAGCCGAGTAATTGATATTGAGAAGGTAGAACCAAGGAGAATTTCGTAGAGAGAGCCCCGTCTGAATTCTCGATGAGCCTTTTTGAGACGCACTCCGCTGGAACCTTTTTGGAGGATACCACAACGTCGAAGCTTGGTTGTACTCTTCCTTTCTTTCATTAATATACTCAACTATTGTATTTGTTCCATCATTGTGTTATGTTTATTTAATGCGATTGATCTAGTCTTCTTCGACTGACTGATAGTTACAAATGTGAAATAGTATGTTGTGTATCGTATTTTTTTCTTGTGTCTGTGTAGGTATCCGATTGTGAAAGCAAAGGGATCATGATCTGTCAAACCAGGAGTGAGAGGCAACCACTCTTTCCGACGACAACAATAGTGCAGGGCCTCCGGTAAGTCATTTGTTGAATCTCCATCCATTTGTTAAGTAGGAATTGATATTATAGCGTGTCTCGTTTGTGTCTAGACCCACTCTAGGGCTAGTGGGATCACCTCTGTCTGCAGAGGGGATTTACCTCACCAACAAGCACAAAAAATTCCAGTGTTTCCTCCAAGTTTTCTTCACTTCAATTCTGCTTCTGCGCTCTACTAGATTACATCACTAACAAAATTAGTCAGCTCTGTAGTTTGAACCAACAATGCCTCCCAAGAATAAAGCTTAGGAACCCCCCTTCAATCCCATTATTCACCCTCCAATCAACCTCGATCATGTTAGATTAGAAGATAAATATTTCAAGATCCATGAAACATTATGTGAGTTTGACCTCTTTGACATTTATTTTTGGTTAGAGGAAAAACTCATAGATGGTGTTGATGATATTTTCCTGTGGGACACCAAACTACCTTATTACATCTTCCCTAAAACCCACAATTCCCCATAATTCATCAGAAGGTGATGTGCATGCTACATTCCTAACCAGAGAGTTGTAATTTCTCCTACCGGTGAAGTTAAGTTTTTTTTTACCATTAATGCCCAATCCATATTCCAAATGATGTAGGGACCTTCAACCAAAAATAATACACCATTCTCCCGAGAATCCCTCATAAGCCTGAACCAAAAAATAAATTTTGATAAGAGAGCCTCAATCCTTGAGTTATTCCTCACTGAAAATACTCCTTTTCCTAAGAAAAATCCCCCATATCCCTCATATTTATTTCCTGAAAGAACCAAGAAAATAGCCATAGTCATTGCATACCTCCTTGGGTACTACTCTGACCAATGGATAGATGAGGAAATTATAGGATTTTTGACTAAATTTTCTACAGACTCCAAGCCCTCTGTCATGTTTTATTTTAGCCAATTATTGGCTGATAACATCCATGACCAGTTTACAAAAGTTCATAATAAAGGAGTATTTAGATATACTTCTGTCATTGTTTAAATGTTCTTATATTTTCAGGCAGAAAAGTTCCAGTTTGTAATGAAGAAAATGGATGAAGATGGACACCCACAGTCTGTCATTTTTTCGACAACCTTATTGATGAAGGATGAAGAAGAATTCAGTTATAAGTAGTTTTATGTTAGAACTATTTATTCATTGAGATCAATCATCTTTTTTCACCTTGTCCTGAGGATGAACCACATTAGATGGTTCGAAATTCCGAACTAATACTAATGATGCGATTAATACGAAAGAAATTTATCTAAAATATAAGTAGTTTATTGAGCTATTTCTACATCCTGCTATGAGTATTTTGAATGGCACATCTGAGCCCAAAATAAGTGAAGAGATCAAAAGAATAATGCAACTTTCAGATCATGTAATATTCCAACCTAGGAAAAATAGGAATATAGATCATAAAATTGGAAAATGCAGTAAAATATCAATACATTAATAGGAGCAGATCATAGATCCATTTTATTAAGCATTATAGCAGAAAAATGAGTACAAGATCTTGAGCAAAAAGTCACTCAAGCTAGGCAAAACAAGCCTCAAGTGACCCAGTACATAAAATATGAAATGTTGCTGGTACATAAAATGCCGGAAGACATATGACTGCGTAGTCATATGAAGAATAAATGCAAGGTATAACTAAAAATACATAGAAATATTTATATAGTGCATAGAAAATGCTGGGATGAGGGATCTAGGCTATCTAGCACCAATCCAAGACAACCCAGAAAGGGGTTTCTGGAAATACACGATATGAAAGTTGTAGCCCTAGGGCTGAATAACGCACTAAAACTGGGTGACTGATGGGAGGTGGCTGATTTGATATAAATTTTTTTGAAACTCATCCCAATAGATCCTCCAGATGAATGGCCGCTCCCCTCACTGGAAAACAAACTCACAAATTTGGGTACTAAGCCCTCCACTGCAACTACCCTGCAAAATAACACAGTTTCTGAAAGAGATTGCGCTGGTGAAGATGGATGAAACTTGTACTGATGCCAGATGGTGGAAATGAAGCTCATGGAACCTCCAAAAATTTCCTCTTGATAAAGGGCTGCTCCCCTCACTGGAAAACAAGCTCACAAACTTGGGTACTTGACCCTCCATTGCAACTTCCCTGCAAAATAATGAAATTCCTGAAGGAGACTACACTACTGATGATGGATGAAGCTTGGAATAATGCCAGATGGTGGAAATGAAGATCAAGGAACCTCTCTTGAGTGGGCACTCGAAGTCCGCCAAGGACGAGGGTGGGATTTCCGCTCGGAAATACCCTTGTGCTAAACAGTACATCAGACTCTGCTAAACAACTGAAGCATGTAGAAAGTCATAAAAGACCAAACATAAAAAAATATTTAGAATGCCCTCTATGGCTGCCATCCCCTTCCTTATATTATTTTTGAACCTCCTCACCCTTGGTCCCACTCATTAAAGATTCTACTCTCATGGAGACTCCCTCCCACTAAGACTACGTTGTCCTCCAATAACTCTCCACTACCTCCATAACAACACTGTTTATTTGGTCAAAATTGACTCCATCCACATGCTTTAACCCATATTCACACCTAAGAGTGCTTTATTCAACTGATAAAATGATCCACATTCACATTAGAAGTGGTTTTATTCCTACTAAAGAGATTTATGGGTCTCCCAACCCTCTTATTCATCTACCTTAATGACAAAAGAAAAAATTAATATTCCAACTAGTTGAAAGCTAATTAGGAATATTATAGTCCTCCCCTCCCAAATGTTTCTTGTCCTCAAGAAACTTCAAGGATGGATGCTACAAAATCTCCTCTCCTTTCCCTATGGCATCCTCATTCGATAAACTCCTCCACTAAATCAGATGTTCTTCTATCAACCTGTCCCTTAGCTGCCCCTCCCAATTGTCCAAGTTAGCCTTTTGTGATAAAACCAAATGGATCACATCAAAAATAAGTGTGAGATCCATGGCGGCAACTACATGATTTCTAATGGCCTCATTGAGGCCTGAAACATGAAAAATGTTGGAGATATTACTCCCAATGAGGAGCTCAAACCCATATGCTAATCCTCCAACAAGATGGATCATCCTGTGTGGCCCATATAAAAACTCCCCAATCTCATTCTTCTACAATAGGAGTGGTCTATATGGCTGAAAGTGGAGATAGAAAAATTTTCCACCCCCTGCTATCTCTCTCCTCATCCATCATATATTTAGCACTCCTTCTGATCTTGGGCTACAACAATGCTGTCCTTAAGAGACTGTAATATATTGTGACTCTCTAGGATCCCATCTCTGGTTCTAGGAACCTTGAATTCCCCTTCTATTCTAACAACAATGAGCAGAACATCATCACCATATGAAACCAAAAATAGAGATAGACAGATTTCCATATGAAATTATGGATGGTGAAAATAGTTCCCCAACTAGAACCAACGCAATTTTGCTCCTTGCTGCCCTGGAACACATTGTGGTAAGTAGCTTCCCAACCACTTGCCTGCTACCTCTATATGCTCATCGTCCTGGGGGTAGTAACTGATGTTTGGTGTGAACTGAGTGCACTCCAAACAAGACAACACCTGTTCAAAGCCCTCTAGGAAGTTTGCATCCCCATCACTGACCGTGGTCCCAAGAAGACCATGAATTCCAAAGAGAGGCTTGCCCTCTTGTGGAGAAATGCACTGTAAATAAATGGTAAAGGAATGCAAATATTTTTTCAATTTATCAATAAGCACAAAGACACAACCCTTACCATGTATTATTGGCAAGATGGTGATGAGGTCCATATATGAGCTCTCCCATCTCTTTCTCAGAAAAGCAAGTGGTTGTAACAACATTGCAGGATGGTTGTTTCCCTCCTCATTCTTCAAGAAAACTAAACATCTCTTGATATGCTAGAGAACATCCTCCTTGAGACCCTCCCATGAGAATATCTCCCAAATGGATTGATATGTCCCGATGAAATCCTGGGGATCGGAAAGGAGTGAATCATGTGTTGTATGTAGAATCTTATCCTTGAGCTTAGAATCTCTAGTCAAGAAGATCCGATCTTTGTAATAGATGACTCCGTACATCACTCTATACCTCTCATCAGTCACCTTCCCATTAAGCACTTCACATGTGAAGTGGTTCCTGGAATAATCCACCAATAGCTAGGACTCTCAATCTAGATCTATAGTCATCAATGAAAGCGTTGATGGCATCTCTGATAAGACACTTTTCACCTCATTCCTCCCTTCTTTGATATGTTCAATGCCAAAGCCACATGTCAGAATACTGCTATCCCAATTTTGCTTCCTTCCCTGCAACTGATTTTTCTCAAGAAAAGATTGAAGTTTATGGTGGTCAATCTTCACATGGAAGCTATTACTCATCCAAAACTTCATGAGTTTGGCTAATGTATGCATGAGTGAAAAAAAACCCTGAACATATATGGAAGAATCCTTCCTATGTGGAAGTATCTTCTGACTCTCAAAGGCTATGGTGTAGCTCCTTTTCACCAGTATTGTGCCATCATCCACTCCTGAAACATCACCTTTGAACACAAAAGGCTTGGTGAGAGTTGGTGATACCGATACCGAACAAATACCCAACTCCTCATTGAGCCAATCAAAGGCCCTATGCACTGTGCTGGACTCATCCAAGGCTCCCTCCTTAGCCATATCTATGAATGGTGCATCTTGTTGTGAGAACCCTTTAACCAACTTCTGGTCTCGGGATCTTCCTGGTGGAATGCCTCCAAATAATATAACATCATGGTTTAGAGTGAATTGAAAATATGAGTGGAATCATTAATCTTTACTTCCAATGCACAAATTAGGATCTATCTTATGTGTGGATGCTTCCTGAAATGGATAGGTGTGCATGCCTCTGATCATCTGATGCTTGCCACTCTTCTTATCTATCCACTCCATCTGCAAAGCCTCCCAATCCATGGTGACTTTCCCGAATGTAATCAACCACTACACACCTAATATCACATTTATGTCACGAATGTTGACCACAAAGAAGTGATCAGTCAAAGTGTATGTCCCCAAGGTTACATACAATGTCGGGACATACTTCATACACTGCATGTTTCTAGCTCCTGGAACCAAAACTGAGAATCCCTCAAAATCATCAGTGGGTATTGTTCTCCTCTGCACTAACTGAGCATCAATAAAATTGGGGGTATCCCCACTATCAATCAACAATGATACCCACTGCCCCTGAACTGTACCTCAGACTCTCAAAGTCAAATACTTGGGTACTCCCCGCAAAGATGCAAGGGCCCCTCCAATTGGAGCAAATGCCCCAATCCCACCCCCTAGTGGTGGTGGATCCTCCCCTACTATCACAGTGCTGTTGTCTCCTTCTAGCTCCTCTTCCCCCCCCCCACTATCAAAGAACACCTCAATATAGTGTGCCTCCCCTGCAACACACCGATGACCTGGTGCCCATGGTTATTGGCATGTGAAGTGAAGCTTCCTCCTCCTCAAGTCTCTTTGGAAATCATCACTAAGAGGCCCTTTGTTCTGGTTCTCCTTTGGAGGAAGAATCTTCACATCTTTCCCCTTTGAATAAAAAGTGGAATTTTGCTGAAATGGAGCTCTTTCCCTTGGAAAATCATCTTGTATATCTCTAGCCCTCTCAATAGCATCTTGGAGTGTAGTTGGTTTAGTGGATTTCACCAACCCATGCAGAGGCTCTGCTAGCCCATTAGTGAACATATAAACTCTCCTAGCTATAGATAAATCTGGCACCATGACGAAAGGTTTTATAAATTCAGAGATATAGGTCTCTAGATTACCTGGCTACTTGAGCTTGGCTAGCTCAACAAAAGGTGCCTCTGGGTATCTTCGATCAAATCTTTCTACTAACCTCCTGGTGAATTATGAATATGCAGTAACATTGGCATGCCCCAATGTAGAAAGACCATGAAACCAACAATCATGTGCCTGACCTTCAAGGTGTAGCGCTGCTATGTTAATGGTTTCAATATCCAGTACTTGGTTTAACTGAAAATAGATGTCTAGTTTCACCACCCAAGACTTAGCTGTGCACTTGGATGACCCATCAAAAGCAAGTAGAAAAAATATAACCATAGTACATTGAGACTATCTACCCTCCACTCCTATTATTATTCTGGGGTATCCTATTGTCCTTGATATGGAAAAAATCCTGAAATTTCAGATTATCTTTGAATCTCTGAGATTGAGACTCATACTCTAGAAAATAATATTCAAGAGTCTCTTTTTCTTGGAGTCACCCACCTCCATTTCCTACTGCTAGGAATGTAGGGATAGTGGAGTGTTGGGAAACTTGCTGCATTACTGGTTTCTCACCCCAGTGATGTGAAGTGCCGAAGGTCTCTCCATGTAGAAACCTTCTTGGGGTCTCTTTATGTCTCTCCATCCTCATCTCCTTGATTCCTCTGGCAATGTCCTGCATATTTAGGATAAGAAGCTTTGGAAACTCTTCATCCATTTCTCCTGATATTGGATTCTTTCTTTTGTCTTCTTTTTTGCTTTTATAATAAAGCCTTCTTCTTCTATTGATGTACTACTTCTCTCTTTCTGTGAGAGGCTCTTCTTCTTCTAATGACATAGACAGAGGCTGAGAGAAGATTATGCTCTAATACCACTGTAATATTCCAAATTAGGAAAAATAGGAATATAGATCATAAAACTGGAAAATGTAGTAAAATATCAATACATCAATAGGAGCATATCATAGAGCCATTTTATTACACATTATATTATAAAAATTGGGTACAATATCTTGAGGAAAAGGTCACTCAAGCTAGGCAAAACAAGCTTCAAATGACCCAGTACATAAAATATGAAATGATACTGCTACATAAAATTCTAGAGGACATATGACTGCACAGTATTATGGAGAATAATTGCAGGGTAGAACTGAAAATACATATAATTGTTGATATAGTGCTGATAAAATTCCAATATCAGGGATCTAGGCTTTCTAGCACCAATCCAAGACAACCTAGAAGGGGTTTCTGGAAATACACAATATGAAGTTGTAGCACTAGGGATGAATAACACACTGCAACTGGGTGACCGATGGGAGGTGGTTGATATGATACAAAAATGGCTGAAATCCCTCCCAATAGATCCTCTAGATGAAGGGCTGCTCCCCTCACTGGAAAACAAACTCACAAACTTGGGCACTAAGCCCTCCACTACAACTGCCCTGCAAAATAACGAATTTTTTGAAGGAGACTATGCTACTGAAGATGGTTGAAGCCTGGATTGATGCCAGATGGTGGAAATGAACCTCAAGGAACCTCCCAATAGGTCCTCTAGATGAAGGGTTGCTCCCCTCACTGGAAAACAAGCTCACAAACTTAGTAACTTGACCCTCCACTGCAACTTCCCTGCAAAATAACACATTTCTTGAATGAGAATGTCCTGCTGATGATGGATGAATCTTGGAATGATGCTCAGTGGTGGAAATGAAGCTCAAGGAACCTCTCTTGAGTGGGAATTCGAAGTCCCCCAAGGATGAGGGTGGGATTTCCGCTTAGAAATGCTCTTGTGCTAAACAACACAACATACTCCGCTAAACAACTGAAGCGTGTAGAAAGTCATAAAGGACCAAACATAAACAATATTTAGAATGCCCTATCTGAATTCCATCCCCTTCCTTATATGCTTTGTGAACCTCCTCACCCTTTGTACCACTCATTAAAGATGCTACTCTCATGGATACTCCCTCCTACTAAGACTGCGCTGTCCTCCAATAAATCTCGACTACCTCCATAACAACGCTATTGATTTTTTCAAATTTGACCCCATCCACAAGCTTTAACCCCTATTCACACCTAAGAGTGCTTTATTCAACTGATAAGATGATACACATTCACATTAGAAGTGATTTTATTCCTACGAAAGAGATTTATGGGTCTCCCTACCCTCTTATTCATCTACGTTAATGAAAAAAGAAAAAATTAATATATTCCAACTAGCTGAAAGCTAATTAGGAATATTACAGATCAGGTCAGAATAGAATATTTGATGCAGAGTATCACACCATTTCAAAATGATGTAGAGACTTTGAATCTTTGGATTATCTCTAATCCCCATTTTCTGCAACTTTCAGTGAGTGCTATGACTGCACAGGTGTCCGCCAATTCTCATCGCAGCTACACACATTTTAATGCGAAATCCCTTTCAATTCTTGCAATTATATTTGGATCTGCAAAATCCTCTTTTCAACTGGTGCTACTCTACTTCCAAACTTCGCCCAAAAAATTCTGAGATTTAACATGTGATGAGTTAAGACACCAGACTTAACCAGGGTGTAAAGCGATGTCAACTGGACGGGGAGCAACTTCCCTCCATGATCTCTCTAAGATCTACATTCTGCTTTTGGAATTGATTCTGATCAGTTCATCTGGCACCTGCAATTCAATGATATTTGTCTACAATAATTTAATGTATACAATATGTAATAGAGGCTAAGTAAATAATTGAACAGAGAGTGAATGGATCAAAACGATTTCATAAAACAACAACAATAAAATACTGTGCCAAACTCTTATTTGGCCAAGTATTACATTTGTGGGCCTCTCGGCTCTCGCCCCTTTAGATAAAATCTCACACCATTTCTCTCTATATCTCTCTGTCTCCATCCTCACACAAAGCTCATATTTATACATAATTTTGGATTAATTTGAATCAATGATTTCCTCCAAAATTAACTCAACCAATTCCTAAAAAATCTTTATCCCTCTTTTGACTCAACTAAGTTCCATTGAAGGAATTCCTAATCCCTAAAATATATATCCAACCCAACTCCACTCATATCCTCAATTTATTAAGAGAATATTTAAAATAAACCTCACACTCAAATTTTTCTCTTAATTTATTTAAAATGTGCATAATTTATAAAATAAAATAAAAAAAACATCACCCCCTAAATCACACAAATAAATAATGAAAATTAAGTAGGATGCTCCTGCATCAGACTCCCCATGTAGAAACGTTTCCATAGACTCTTGTCTATGAGGTTTTTCACTTTTTTGTAATAATGTAATAGCCACAAGTCTCAATGACTTGCTACCTCTAGGATTCCAAACTCTATTTTTCCGCTGGTCTTTTAAAGTATCAACTCCATTTTGTAAATTTGCATAGAAATCCCACAATAGTATTTTCAGAATACTATTGAATGTAACTCTCGCTTTTCCATACCACATCATCTTTATTTATGGAAATACATACTTGTGTAGAAATGCTGATACCCATTCCTCTAGTCTCCAAACTTTGAAATAATCGCGAACTGGTTTTACATCAAAATCACCAACATCACTCATTTTTTCAACCGGCTTCCATTGGCCTCTCCAACAATTTATTTTTCCAATTCCTCGGAGTAATTCCTCTTTGTTTGATGCTTCCATCTCCAGCTGCATTGAACACTCAAATTTTTGAAATGAACAGTAATCAAGAAATTCTCCTTGATCACAACTATAGTCATTGATTTCCCCTATAGTAACAACTTTCTAATTTGGTGTTGTACCTGCATTCATCAACAAATTATTAGTTTTAAAAACATAATACCTTTTGGCCTCTTTTGATGCTTCAAGCACCAATCTCCTATCATAGACCTTCTGGATTTTAGTAGATCCTATTTTGAATTCCTGATTGCTTTCATCTTTATCCTGCTGGATTAATACTTCTATTTCATTTATTTCTCTAAGGACATAACTTTCTTGTTGCTCCTGATCTTTCATCTCATCTCCAAATGATTTCTGCTTGATTCCTCTGATTTCAACATCATACTTATTAATTTTTCCTTTTGTACCTACAACCACATTATTATTTGAAGAGTTAAAACATTCACTTAACTCTATAAATGTTAGAAACATTTCATCCTTATCATGCACGGTAACTGCAATCTCTTCTTTATTAGGTTCTACAAGCTTCATCTCTCCTTTAGGTTCCTTGAGCCATCTTTCCAAGAACTCTATTTCCATGTGAAATTTTTCCAGCATTTCATCACAACCTTCATTCCCAGTTTCATTCTTCTTCTGGAAATCCTTCTGAGTTATCCTGTTTTCTGTATCATCACATTACACAATTCTTTCATCATTTTCATTAAACAAATTCATTTGTTTACCTTCTTGGAATATTACTATGGAATTTTCATTATGCTTCTGCTCCATAACAGCTTCAACTAGCTGTTTTACACCAAATATAAATTCATCTATGAATTCTTTCTGTTGCAATAAATCAATACCTTCCTTCTCTAAAAGGCATTCTCCATCATACTTCATCTCAAGGGCTTCATTCATCTTTGTGATAGTTTCACCAGATTTTCTGCCATCTTCTGCACATCCTGCAAACATACACAAACTATGAGATTTAAAAATACAAGGCTTCATAGCCTCATCTGCTTCCCTTGTCAGCATATCTTCAAATTGTTTTGAACTATTCCAATAGTCCATGAGATATTTCTCATTGATCTCTTCACCCAGAATTTCATCCTGTTCTGGGCCACAAATGGAAAATTCCATTTTCAACTCAGCTTCTCTGAGTTCTTCACATCTCAATTGCACACTCATCATATGCTCAAGCTTCCTCAGCTCTTCTGTTAACTGTATGTTTACCTGTTGATCCCTCTTTACTTGTAGTCTCTGCCATTTCACTTTCTTCCTCATTGTCCAACCATGTCTCTGGTCTTTCGTATTTCACTGCAACAATTCCATCAATAACTCAAGGTGAGCTGCTATCTCAGCTTTCTCCCTCTCATACTCTTCATCAGTCAACTGCTTCCATATACCATTTGCCTTGGCATCTACCTTCTTCTTTATTTTTTTGCAGTCTTTCTCAGAACCTCTGAAATGACTATCACCAGTCATATTCTCCCCCTTTGTGAACTTTGTATGTTCACGTATGGATTTCATTCAATCCACTTTTCAGCAAGCCTTCATACTTGCCATCCAAAAATAAAAGCTCTCTTCATGAGCTCAGTATCTTTTTTTCTCTGTCTTGGAATCATTTCTGTGCAATTCTCTTGCTCCTTTGTGTTGCAAACAACAACTATAGTATTTCATGTGTTACAATGACCAATTCTTTGGGTGTCGGGCTCCGCCGATCATGCACTCAATTACATTCAAACCTTTGACTTGATTTAAGACTCTTTAACTCCAGAATTGACATCAACTCTTCATCTTGGATGAAAAATGCACCCTTTTGTACAATAACTCAATGGTTTAACTTGACTCAAGCTATCCAAATTTCTTCATTTGACCTTGACATCTTATTTGAATTCTATTAAATTTGAATTAGATCCTTACAAATACTTACATTTTCAAACTAGTCTTGATTTTGACATCAATAGTGATTGGGACTAAAAATAATTCCACTAATTCTCTCTCATTCATCTTGCATAAGCTTCCTTGCTTTAATCTTTTGAAATTTGCTTATGAAAGAATAACATTACATTTTGGAATAAAGAAAACATTTATGATGTTACTTCCTCATTTTGAAAAATGTGCGTTCCATTATCTTATCATTTTCCTTTTATGGCATGTATATGTTTTCCTTTATTTTTTATTAAGTCCTCTCATAACAGTCATAAAAAATGACTCTATAAATTTTATGTTTAAGGAAAAAATAAAATCTAATGCGTGCTTTTATAAATTAGGTTTTTTTTGGAATGTGACTATTCGACTCTCCCTATCTCAATTAGAGTAACCTTCTATGCAATAGCTCCAGCACAAGCCGACATACCTTATTTGATTTCATAATAGACAATCCATTGATTCCATGCGTGATTCTTTGCACTGTGCTTCTTCCCACACAAATCGGTTTCTTCTAGTTCTCTGTGTAGGCTTTGGGATATCTGTCCATGCTTTTATTTATAATTCTCTACCATACATGTTTTCATTCTCTCAATTTTTCAGATACCAGGGTCTCCACAACTCAAAAAAATCACCAAAGATCTTCACGCATTTCCAACTTGCACACCTGCCATCCCCCTTTGCATACGATTGTCCATGCTTTGGAGCAACCACTATTCACTCAACACTGGATGACTTTTCTGCAATCACGATACCGTTTTACGTAGTGGATCAACAAAGGCACACGTTAAATGCTGTAATAAATGGAATTCTTTACAAAGCATCGAATATTGCAAATGGATAGAGCTTATATACTCTATAGGTTTTCAGAAAGAATTTATACACCTTTTCTCTTTCTTTTAATGCACAAATTCAACCACTGGGAAAAAATTACAAAATGTACAAGCCACAATATATATACCCAAGGGTATCTATCTCTGATTTTCAGCTGGTATTATCAATCCAAAAAATAGTCAAGGAAGATGCAACATTCTAACACAAAATATCAGCATAAATATTTATAGAACTCTCACCAGATAGGTAACGTTGAGCATTGGTGAGCAGATGCTGACTTAGCATGCCTTTTCTTTGCTGCTAACACAATTGTGACTTTTTTTAGTGAACCATTATTAAACACATTTTATACAATGTGATTTCTACAACAAATCTTTACAAGGGAATATAATGTCACACTGGTTCTACAATGTGGGTTCACTTACCCTTTGTTTTTTCAAGTGGAATTCATGATCAAACCTGCACCATCGCCCACGCTCTTCCTTTGTATCACCTGCAACCCCACTTACATTCTCCTTTGCATCATTGCACCATCTCTCTGCATTAGTTTTCACCTATGCTCCATGCTGCCTCTCTGCCTCCTCGTTCAGTCTCAACCCCAACACTTACTTTCAAAACAATATTGCTTATAATTACAGATATTGCATCCGGCCGTATGTCTAATCAAATACTGAGATTTGGAACTGGAGCCGCTATCATCCATGGCTTATTGAGATCGACTTCTTCGATCAGAATCACTTCAAATGCACCTCAGTTCCTGAAATACAACACACTCTTCCACGCATATGATGTATCACAGATTTAATAAACAAACAACATATATAATCAAGAGCGCATGTATAGAAAAATTTTAGAACTATGGTAATAATGATGGTCTTCAATGCTCATGGGCTGAATATTACAATTATTGCCCCTTTGTTTTGGCATTCCTCACACCAGCGCACACAACACACTCAGGACCAATTTACTCCCACAACAGGCAGGCATCTTCCACTCTGATACCAAAATGATGCAGAATATCACATCATTTCAAAATCATGCAAAGACTCTGAATCTTTGGACTGTCGCTAATCCCCATTTTCTGCAACTTTCAGTGTGTGCTATGACTACACAGGTGTCTGCCAATTCTCATCGCAACTACACACATTTTAGTGCGAACTCCATTTTAGTTGTCGCAATTATATTTGGATCTACGAAATCCTCTTTTCCGCTAGTGCTACTCCACTTCCAAACTTCACCCAACAATTTTTGAGATTTAACATGCAATGAGTTAAGACACCAGACTTAACCATGGCATAAAACGATGTCAACTAGATGGCATATCAACTTCCCTCCGTGATATCTCTGAGATCTAAGTTCTGCTTTTGGAATTGATTCCAATCAGTTCATCTGGCACCTACAATTCGATGATATTTGTCTACTGTATAATTTAATGTATACAATATGTAATAGAGGCTAAGTAAATAATTGAAGAGAGAGTGGATGGATCAAAATGATTTCACAAAACAACAAAAATAAACTACTGTGTCAAACTCTTATTTGGTTGAGTATTACATTTGTGGGCCTCTCGGCTCTCGCCCTTTTACATAAACTCTCACACCATTTCCCTCTATATCTCTCTGTCTCCATCCTCACACAAAGCTCATATTTATACATAATTGTGGATTAATTTGAATCCATGATTTCCTCCAAAAATAACTCAACCAATTCCTAAAATAGCTTTATCCCTCTTTTGACTCAACTAAGTTCCATTTAAGGAATTCCTAATCCCTAAAATATCTATCCAACCCAACTCCACTCATATCCTCAATTTATTAAGAGAATATTTACAATAAACCTCACACTCATATTTTTCTCTTAATTTATTTAAAATGTGCATAATTTATAAAATAATTAAAAAAAACATCACCCCCTAAATCACACAAATAAATAATGAAAATTAAGCAGGATGCTCCTGCATCAAGATTGGTATCTATACCAAAATTATATATAACTGAGAGTATATGGGTGTGAATATACTCCCTAAAAGCTACCAAAATTCCTCCCAATGAGGATTTTTTCCTTGGAATATATCAAACAAATGTTGAATGCAAATGAGGTGCATTTTGTCTCAGCGAAAAAGAAATCACAGTTCAGGATAAAGTCTAAGATATGGCCATTTATATGCTACAAGAGGGCAACATGAGAAGAAGCAGACAAGAAACTAAAAGAAATGAAGTTTTATCCCAACTTCACATGGTCTTATGATCCCTTTAGGGTCATTTCTAAACTCAGGGTGGAGAATAAGTCTACCCCCTACATTCATACACAAAGGCCACACATAAAACAATTCAGAAACAAAACAGAGTGGGTAGAGGATACCTTACAGGAGGCAGAGGAGCATGCCATATCTACTTCAGGTTTACAAATACTTATACCACAACAAAAACAAAGAAAATAAGACAAACAAGAGGCTACAGGAAAGAGGCAAAGGGAAGATCAGTCTCCTTCAGTGACTGATACTTCCAATAAAGATTTCAATATGAAGGATAGGAAAACGGCCAGAATAAATATGGACATCATCGAAGGTAAAGAGACAGAGCAAGAGACTATCATCAACATCCTAGATACTCCAGGATCATCTCCAATGGGAGGAAAACCCATCACTTCCCCAAATACTTCAACTTCTATCCTAAATTAGCTGCAGGCCCTCCAAATAGCTACATCTAGTGCTACTATAGGAGAAAGGGAGAAGACAATGTTTGATACTTTCAAAGAGATCAAACTCAAGAGCGAAATCCTAAAGAAAAAGACTTACACCCAATTTTGAAAACATAGCTCTAGCTCACAGAGAATATTGTTATCTGCCTTTGATTCACAGAAGGGAAAAATGCACATGGCATTTCTATAAGCTCAAATTGAAAAACCCAAGATGGCAGTAGAATACAAGCAGAGTTTATTTGAATTCAACATCAAGGACATCCACCCCATCGACCAGATGAAAATGCACAAACAAGCAGGTGAAATGATCTCTTCCACCTTAACTAACACAACTATAAATTTGTCTAATTTTTAGGTCTCCTTGGAAAATATACAATCTCAGCTCAAGATGGAAAAGATCTCTTCAATGTCCAAGGATACAAGGATAAAATCCTTGGAAGATTTGGTTGTGAAGATAGGATATGACCCATCAAATTTGTAGGCTCTGGAAGATATTATTAAGAAGAAAAATGCATATATAGTAGCTTTCAAGAAGCAGCTGAAGATGTCATCTATAGAGGACCCTATTACAAAAGAGATAGAAGAGATAGAGACACAAAAATCTGACATGATGAAACTCATCATGGAGAAAACTGCACAATTGAAAAATGTGGAGGTCGAAATGGAAAAGATGGTCAAGGAGAAAGAGAAAGCTTCCAAAAATTCAATTGTTTCTTTAGAGGCTGTACTCTTTACCACCATTCCTGCATCAAAAACTTAAAAAAATAGTATAGGAGATACCGAAGATCAACTTGCTAAATCAGTGGAAAACATGTCATTTCATACAGAGGAAATCAAAAGATTGCAAACCCAACAAAATATTTTACAAGATTAGATGGTAAATACTGAAATTGATCATTCAAAAGAGTCACAAAGATATTAGAAACTGATAAATAGTTTACATAAATCACTGAAGGAATCATCTACTGGAAACACTTTGGCTCAGATTAAAGAAATCATATGGACCATCATCACTGAATCCATGAATGAAATTTGGCCATATATCTAGATCATTTTTTAGGAGGACCTGATCGAGAAGGCTAACAAGGCCATTTTAGATATAACTAAAGATCTAGGAGACATGCCTGACACAACTAACAAGATCATTAAGTTTTTGAATGCCAAAAACATATATGAGCTTGATGATCTGGGAGTACATGATAGAACTGAAACAATTCTGGAGGTGAAGAAATTCCTTACACTAAGGAATTTGGTGCAAAAACTTTAAGAAAAGTGCAATGGATTGGAAATTTTTGTCAGCAGGTTCTTCAACAGAATAGAGCCATTAACGAAAAGGGGCCTATGTTCTCTATTTGTTATCAATGACAGACTAATGGCCAATGATTATGTGAATAATCTCCAGGAAATTTCTAAGGATACAACAAAGTTTCCAAATATTAAAGGTGCAATGACAGGGAGAGATTTCATGGAAGCTGTGAGTAATGATGTTTTCATACAACATGAGATAAATAAAATTTTCGTGGTCAAACCCACATTTTATCGATACACAAAAGTTGATGAAATCTATTGGAAATCAAACAAAATACTCCTTCCTGATGAGGACTAGTGGGAAAAGTTGTGAGAATACCAGGATGTGTGAAGAGAAGCTATAGCCAACAGCTACAACCAACACAAAGGCAAGCACAACAACAGTTAGATCATCTAACCAATAGTTAGAACTTGCAACAACCTCTTCCCAGACATAAGTGCTAGATGTTTAGAATTTCTCAATTTACTCCACCTTTTTGGAGCATGTTGTTTTAATATAGTTATGTTGTAATTAATAAGGATATTGCCTATTTTGATATTTCATCTTTAATATATTAGTTTAAATACTTTATGCATTCAAAGTATTAGGGGTTAGACTCTGATCATTATAATTTTAATCTTTTGAGCTGTGTAATTTTTAGATGGTGATGCATCAATAAAGAAGACCATTCACAAGATACTTGTGATATATGTTATTGGTGATGTATTTCCTTTTGTGATATATGTTTCCACTACGTTTCCTTACTGTGTTTTAATTTAATCTAATTGTAAAACATAAAATGAAGAAGTAAGATTTGTTATTTTAACACCTTACTTCTGGTTTTTTTGACAATATTTATATTTTCTTTTGAAGTGTGATTGAGAAACTCTTGAATGCAAGATTTTCAATCACTACTAAAATCACTCATGCTTCATTTCATGATTCATTTAGAATTAAAGATATAGTAACTACAACTATCTTTCCTTGTGATTACTCTTTAGAAATTTGATGCAACATCTATCTTTTATTTGACTCCATAGCCCAATGGAAAATTATTAACTCAAAAAGATCACTTACCCAACCAACCAAGCAACCAATAAAACAAAAAAACAATTCAACAATCATCACAACTAGCCTAATATCAGTTAAGGAAACAAAAGCTAAATTATACAGAGACAACCCTCTCTGAAGCTGGCAGGGATAGATCCCAACTTTAAAAGTGGTTTGATGTTGTCCTATATAATTATTCTTGCCAATCTTTAAATCATAGAAATATAACATAGTGGCAACCATATTGGGGACAAGAATTGAATTTTTTTTCATTTCTTTCGAATTCTGAAACCCTGGTGTATAATTGTGTATGATAGAAATATTTGATAAAGATTGGTTTTCTTTCATTTTTGTAAACAATCAGAGTGTGTGATTTAGGTTTTAGTTCTAGCTCCCAAAAGAGCCTACACTAGATCTCATCCTGATCAAAATCCTGCAACTATAGTGGATAATCATGAAATAATCTTAAGAAAAACCAGAAAACTAGAGAATCAAGGGAGAAATAACCCTCTTTCTAGAACAAATTCTCTTCCTGAAAAGTTTGACACTATACAAGAGATTGAATTTGACTTAAACTTCGAACAAGATTTATTCAGGACTAAAAAGGAGAGTTGGGTAGATAAGATAATACTTGATCCATCAATTTTACAACAAATTCTAGTTAGAGAAGTTTCTTCTTAGAATTAATCTGACCTTCAGCTCCTATAGGATTTTGATGACCTTCAAGATTTGGTAACAAGCTTTACTTCAACAGTCGAAGGCACTTATCTTCAATAATCAGTTGAATTGTCTTCTTTAAACTTAGCAGCTTATTCTATAGCTTCTAAGTTTGCACACCTTCAGTCATCTAGTCCTACTACTATGGTAATTCCCACCACTTCTCCTTTATTTCCTCATGACACTACACAAACCCCATCACATTTACCTCTTTCCATTATCCCACCTACTTCACCTACTACTAAGATTCCCCCACCTATTGTTAATCCCCCTTTACCTCCTCCTCCACCAATCATGGCAGCAAGGTATGCTTCATTGGTGATACCTTTACCTCTGGCAAACATGCAACAAGATTATCAGTAAAAAAATTCCACAATTTTATGGGACTGGTCCTTTAACATCCCAAAAACATATTGACAAGATGAATGACTATTTTGACCTTCAGGAATTAGATGATGAGAGTCTTAATTTAAGAATGTTTGCTCAAAGTTTAAGTGGAGAAGTACAAAAATGGTTTAAAGGTTTGGATGCCAACAACATTAATGATTTTCCTGCATTTCATAATACATTCCTTAATAGGTGGGAAGTTAAGAAAAACCCTCTTCAAATCTTATCCGAATGTGAAAGCATTAGGAGGGCTCCAACAAAAAATGTTCAGGATTACTGCACTAATTTCAATAGTTTGTATAATGCAATTCCTGCTCACATAAAACCACCACAAGGTTTATCCTTAGTCAAATTCCTAGATGGTTTTGAGCCAAAAATGTCTTACCAACTCAAAGAGAGAAATTTAGCAACATTAGAAGTAATGCAGAGGGATGTAGTGAGTGTAGAAGCCAATTTGTTAGCAAAAAGCACAAGGATGAGAAATGAAAGAAGAGTTACCATAAGAGACGAACCTTCAACTTCCTCAGCTGATGCCAAAATATATGACTTGAAAAGAACTGTAGAAACAATGATGGAGAGAATTAGCCTAAACGAGAAGACTGTTCCCAGAGAAAAGCAGCCTGCACCTCAATATCGAAATCAAAATCCCAGAAGAAATCCTCCTCAAATGAGACAAAGAGAACAAAAAGGTCCTGATCAATAGATTAGGCCTCCATTTCAGGAGAATTATGCTGATGAAGATGGGGAAATAGATGAATATGTAGAGGAAAATCAAATAAATAATTTAATGGGTGTAAATGAAGATGATACTATTTTTCTCACTCGGGAAGAACAAGAATCATTCTTGTTGACCCAAACTGAACTTGAAGCTGAAGATTCTGATGAGTACAAACAAGGAAGTCCATAGGAAATACAACCTTAGGAGCAAGAGAAACTTAGATACCTCCAGTAAAAGGAACACTGAAAAATATGCCAAAATGTCTCTGAATTTGACCCTAAGAAAAATACAAAAATTCCTAAGAAAGGTATAGATAATTCAGGAAACAAGACCACAGAAAGCCCTGCTTATAAAAGAACAGTTGATGTTTCTTCCAAAACTGCACAAGCTGATGTCCCCACCACTAGTCAATAAACATAACTTGTCACAAAGGTAGCTGCTGAAAAGTCTGATTTTTCAAATTTGATTAAGAGCCAAACACCATTCAATATTGAAAATGAACTTGCTAAACTGAAATTTTTTATCCCCTTAACTGAATTAATAGACGAAAATGTGTACAGGACTCAGGTCATGAAAGCATTAAACATAAGGGAAAACATAGATACTTTTAATCTGAATGATGATTAACCTGAACTTTTTTTTGGACCAGAAGTATATGGTAAACCACAAGAAGGACGTGTCCCTCCCTTTTATGCCAGTCTCAATGTTCATGACAAGATTCTTCACAATGCAATGCTGGATTTAGGTGCATATGATAATTTAATGCCAAAAGCTGTTATGGAGAAAATTGGCCTTGAATTTACTAGACCTTACAAATACTTATATTCATTTGATTCTAGCAAAGTTAGATGTTTAGGTCTTATTAAAGATCTTTGTGTCACTTTAGCTCAAATCCCAGCTAAGATTCTAGTAATGGACATAGTAGTAGCAGAAGTTCCTCCTAAGTATGGCATGCTATTGTCACGCTCATGGGGAGAAAAGTTACAAGAAACCCTTCAAATGGACATGTCTTATGCCACGATACCAGTATTTGGTCAAAAGAGAAGATTGTATAGGGAAAACTTGATGAAATATATGGTGATTAGCCAAGAGAAACCACATAAATACCCCCTCTACTATGTTCATTCTGACCTTGACTCTTTCATTATTTGTAATGATGGAGACATTGATGCATAAGTTACCAAGGTAGAAAACAAATCTGTTGAAAAACAGGAAAACCCAATGCAAATTTTACCACTAAAGACTGAAATTGATCCTTTTTGGAACATGAGTTTCGATGGCTTATGTGGCAAAGCAGGCTTAGGGGATGGTGTTTGGGTGAGAAATACATAGAATAAACATGAAGAAGGTCATTCCTACAAATGTAACTTTCAGTGCACTAATAACATAGCAGAAATGAGGCATTTGTCTTAACGTTACAATTACTAAAGAGGTTGAGAGCAAAAATAATTTTTGCTCATGGAGATTCTGAATTAATCATAAAAAATATCAAAGTAGAATATGCTGCAAAAAATCCTATATTGAGAGCATACATAAATGATGTGCTTGACTTTTTAAGAACTTTTGATGAATATGATATTGCTGTCATTCCACGAAATCATAATATCCTAACTAATGGTTTGGCTCTTTCATCAAGCATTTGTAAGTTGCCTCATCCCAATAAACAATACACAGTGGAATTTAAACACCGTCCAACTATTCTTGATAACATGGGGTATTGAAATTTTTTTGGGAGAGATAAACAGATTGAGAGTTTCTTACAATCAAAGGATGAGTTTGAAGATAGTTTTATAGATTTAGATTGTGAATTGGAAAATCAAACTGATGTACATGTTAGTTTAGATAAACAATTTTATGTTTCTGATGTAAATAATTCAACAAATAAAATTGTACATAAACCAGAATGACATGAAAAAGGCACCGAAAAAGAGGAATTTGAGGTAATTCGACTTAAGGATAATGTTCTACCTAGAGGTATTTCCCCATTAGAAGAACTTTTTTATTTCAACGACATAGAAAAAAATCCAAAAATAGAACCCATAGGAGAAAACATAGAGGAGTGTAACATAGGTAGTGAACATAATCCCAAAATGATAAAACTATCAAAATCAGTGCCTTTTGTTATAAAACAAAGGTACATAGCCTTGTTCAAATAATTCATAGAGGTTTTGGCATGGAGTTATGAAGATATGAAAGCCTATGACACTAGTATCATAGAACATAAAATACCAATCAAAGAAGATCAAATGCCATTTAAACAGAAACTGTGTAGGATAAATCTCGTCCTAATGCCTTTGGTTGAAAAAGAAGTAAAGAAAATGTATGATGCTAAATCATAGTTCCTATTAGATATTCTAAATGGCTATATAATATTGTGCCTACAAGAAAGAAAACTGGAAAAATCAAATTATGA